>JBBGZY010000280.1:1317500-1725000 GCA_037952925.1 Lithobates clamitans
TAAAAGTAATCTGGATGATGCCTGTTACTGCAAGAATCATCCAGATATCTCTCCTTCAAATCCAGGACATCATACAGGTGGGAAGTAGAACACTGTTTTATTTATTTTTTTTTTTATCTTGGATGGAGAGGAGGAGAGTTAGAACCTGTCACTGCTTAGTGCTGGAGAGATATCCCTCTCGCCTGCAATCTCGGTGGTGCCAATTGGGCAGAAGGAGAAATCTCCAAAAGACCAGACATCAGTAAAAACATTGTTTTTAGAAGGGTAAGGGAAGCCAGTACTCCAGCTTAGTATTGAGGTCTGTATCCCTGTTTATAACTAAAACAGAAAATGAATAAAAAAAAAAAAAAAAAAAAAAAAAAAAAAAAATCAATAATATCTCCCAAACAAGGCCTCATAACATCAATTAAACCCTCCACAAACCATCCAAAATTAAGTTTGGGTTGGCGTTACACTTCAACAAATACAAACCTTATTTAACAATTCTTTTAATTCATCCTGAGTTTTTACTATTTTTTTCCAATGCTCGATCTGTTCATCTTTCACATGTTTCTCTTGAAGTCTAAAATAGAAAAATTTACTATGAAACAAAGAAAGCTGCCAAACATACATCCCACATTTACAATTCTACCCCCTCGTCACATATAAAAAAACTGTTCCATAATATGTACTTAAAAAGGCAGCGACTTGGCTAAAGAATATCATTATACCCCAACTTACTGTATGACCACCTCCAATGCCTGACCTAGCGAGACAGGTTTGTTATTAAGAACATTGAAGTCTAGCTGATGGCTGAGGTAGGAAGTCGCCTCCAACAAACGGTTAAACTCTTGCTCCACCATCTCATCTTTTTCTTTTGGAACCTGAAAGCAAAGATGACCAGAAAATGAATAAATAAATATTGCTGAAGTATACCTCGATACTCAATGTTGGTCTAAGTTACCGCAGAAGAGACAAGAAGAAATGGCGGATAGGCGATTTACTGTGAAATTGGAAACACTGAACCTTCTCCTATACATGACTGAATGTTCAAAGACAGCTTCATCTCATGTAACCAGTCCAGAAATATGAACGATTAGAGTAAAACAATGATCACATATGCTTTAAACCAAGCACTTTATAACAACGGAACTTACAGCTTGCCCATTCGCTTCATAAAGGGGGCATTTTTGCTTTATTTTTGCCAGCTCCATGTTTACTTGCTTGCTGATCACAGCCATTGGATTACCTCCTAAACCAAAATGTACAGGAGACAAAAGGGTAAGAAAGTATCACTTTGGAAGACACACTGGATACAAACTAGCTCTCTGTGAAATAGGAACAATTAGAAAAAGCCACTTGTCACGGCAGCCTATCTTTGGGGCGGTGCGGGAGCGATGTATACACCGCCCCTGCCATTGATATCAATGGCCAGCGCTTCTGAAGTGCCTGAAAAGCACTTCAGCAGCGGCGCTTTTAACCCTTTCCTCAGCCGCTAGCGGGGAGTTAAAAGTGCCCCGCTAGCGCCCGCCCGCGCAGCTTTACTGCTAATGCCCCTGCGCATGTGAAAGTAGCCCAAGAAATCTTTGCCATACAGCACAACCATATCTGGCAAGGTGGAAGATCAGATTTTTCTCTGATGCAGTTCAATAGCACTTACAGATCTTGTGCCTTCCTCTACAGTTCTACTCTACTGGAGGTGAAGATTTAAATATGGTTTTTTATGTCGTTTTTATAGAATGTTGGTATTATGTTAATTATTATTTGGTGTAATGCTAGAGAAAGTGGTGTATTAATTGCATTTTGGTAGTTTAATGTTTTATTATTTTTTTCATGTTTTATTTATTCTATGTTGTATTTTAATTGTATGGATGGTGTATTAGATTGTAGCTTTAATTTGTTTTATTTGGTGCGAATGGCTGTTATTGGAAATTTTGTTATGTCTGTGCATTTGCTCTGTCCATTGTTAAGAACTTGTGCTGTCCTTGTGTGTTGCAATAATTTCCCGTTTGGGATTAATAAAGTATTCTGAATGTCCCTGTGACTGAACAGTAAACATAAGCAGCAGGCTGATGAGCTTGACTGACTGCTCTCTCCTCCCATCAGAATGCTCCTTGCACTGAAGCACAACTGACTGGCTTTGTGCTGCTGCTTGCTCCTTCAGTCTGGGGTCCGCAACACAGTACCGTAAAAGGCTAATTCCATTTGCAAAGTACTTAAAACTGCTTTAATTTAATAAATGATTTTAAGGATGCACACATGAATACAGAGCTATGTCAGTTTATCCTTTTTTACTTTTTAAATTCCTTATTTACAAGAACAATCATCACAGTACAAACCAAGGGAATACCTGATGCTCAGTTGTGTGTTTTATGCTTTTTATATCTGGAGTTCATCTTGAAAAGTGGTTTGTTACTATACTTTTACCCTTTTTAAAAAAAGGGTTGTCCTAGCCAGATTGAGCTATGCTTTGACATGTTTACATGACACTCCCAACTGCTAAGATTCTGTCAGTGGGCCAAGTATACTATATACAGTATGCATGAATGACGCAGGTAAAAAAAAAACAAAAAAACAAAACAAAAAACAACTTACCAAGTCCTGTGACCACCATTGCACCTAAATCAGCAACATAACTTCCCTTACGGAAAGTGGCAACTCTTCCTCCAACACGGTCCTATAACAGAAAGCTATAATGTTACTACTTGCAAAAATTATGTGTAGTACTGACCTGCCAAAGGTCACACCAGCCCTCATCACAACTCTGTAGTGTAACCTAAACCTTAGAACTCATCCTGTCAGCTTGGATGAGCTGTCAAAGTAAAGGGAACATACAAATCATAGTCTAGGAAGAATGAAAAGTCTTTAATCACAGACTCCCCTGAGGCTCTACCATCATGTTATGTAATTTCAAGTCTTTGACAGAAACCCTCTTCACTCTGCCAGGACCCACGCTGATAGCTGTACAAAAAGGCCGCATCCACACCCAGCTTATCATAAACATGCATGCGTTTATTTTGCACTATACGCATAGGGCACCCCATCGATTTCACGGGCTGCTTCACACGCGGCAAAAGTAGCTCATGGAGCTTTTTGCTACGATCTACTGCGTTTTTACGCATGGCATGTGCTTGCCATGTTTAGGGTGTCATGAACAACGAATAGCACTGTAAACTCAATATGTGGGTTTAGAGCATTTTAAAAAGCGCACAAATTTGTGTGTTTTTACAAAATGTGTAGGTATGAATGGATTGTAACAGTACAGTATGTTATCAATGCAAGTCCTGACTCTCTGTGATCGGGGTTCACATATTTCCAGCTGCAGTTTCAGTGCGTTTTTCAAAAGGAGTCTGGTGCGGTTTCGTTCTCTTGTTTTTTTTTTATGTAATCTTTATTTTAACATTTTTGCATTATATAACATACAAAAGAGACATAAAACAAAAGCACCATAGAAAAGAATAAAAGCATACAAACAGGTCCACGTTAGTGTCATTCGTGGTGCTCTAAATAATGACTAGAATGGGGGAATGAGGCAAGTAGCATCATATCCATACATTATCTGATGAACGTAATCATGAATGTATCACCTCAAATAACCCATCCCTGCGTGAGGCTAAGGGCCGGTTCCCACTGGTGCGATGTCCCACATCGGATGTGACTTGCACCGCACTACATTGCAAATCACATGCGATCTCTGTGCGATGTGATTTCAGCCATACACATAGTATGGCTGAATTTGCATCGCATTCGAACCAAAACTCGCACAGGACCCTTTTTTTGGTCTGCAGCAGAATCTGATTCCTGTCCAAATTTGCACACTGCGATATAGAAACGGATTTGGGGGCGTCATTAACTTTTATTTGACAGTCCCAACAATTCGCATAGGGCCCTGTGAACTGCCGCCGGGAGACATGCGATGTGGTAACCCGCAGTGGATTCCCAGGGTTCCCGCATTGCTGCAGTGTGAACCGAGCCTAAAGGTGACAGACCCCGTAACGTGGATGAGAAACTAGGGAGGGATAAGGAGAAGAGGGACAAAACAAAACAGCACTCCATGACATAATCAGGTCGATAAGGGGTACATTGGCTAATGATCCGGAGCCACCCCAATCCCATCAGGGAGAGGGGTTGCAATGGGTGAAATCCCGAAAGCTTGGTGTGGCCTTGCCAGTGTAGTGTATCCAAGTGGCCCATATACTATAGAACTTGTCATAGCGGTCTTTACACATCGCCATCCACTCCTCCGCAGCCATTATATTATTCACCAAGAGGATCCATTTACCTCGAGTAGGAATTTGTTGTCTCTACCAATATATCGGAATTAACCGTCTGGCCGCATTAAGTAGGTGAGGCAATACGGACTTGCGGTAATGGCTGAGAGGAATGGTGGGGACGTGCAGCAGTGACTCCAATGGGGAGTCCGGAATCTCAACGTCCAGAATAGCCCCGATTTGAGATTGTGTATCTTGCCAGTAGGGTTGTATCTTCGGGAACTCCCACCAAATGTGGAGGAATGAGCCCCTGAGGCCACATTCCCTCCAGCAAGCGTCAGGTAGAGGTGGATCGATATATCGGCCGATATTTGCCGTTTTTTTACTTAATTGGCATTGGCTGATAAAAAAGGCGATTATAACTTCAGCGCGACTTGCAAATGACTTCTGTAATAGAAGTCAATGCAAGTTGCCTGAAGTCTTCTGTGAAGCGACTTCTCTCCTCTCTGGGCAGCCTGCCAAGTCTGATAGAAGAACCTGAAGAGATACAATGTTTACACTTATCAATGGGCTGAACTCCATGTGTAGAAGTTCTCAGTTTAACCATTTAAAGACTAAATCTTTTCTGACACTTGTTTCTTACAAGTAAAAATCCTGTATTTTCTGCTAGAAAATCACTTAGAACCCCCAAACAATAATATATATATATATATATATATATATATATATATATATATATATATATATAAATTAGCAGAGACCCTAGGGAATAAAATAGCAGTTGTTGCAATATTTTATGTCACACGGTATTTGCGCAGAGTTCTTTCAGAGGCAATTTTTTTTTTTTTTTTAATACACTAATGAATTAAAAAAACAAAAACTAAGCAGTAAAGTTAGCCCATTTTTTTTTCGTCCAAAAGTTTTGATTACCTGTTTTTCTGTATCTAATATTTAAGATATAGTTTGTTTTTTTTTTTTTATCTAAATTATACATACAAGTGAACTGATTGGAGGTTTGTTTTGTTTAATAAATGTTTAAAAATGTAAAAAATTCTGTATCACTTATTACTTAAAGCTGCTTTCACACTGGAGTGGGCAGGCATTGACAGTAAAACGCTGCTAGTTTTAGCGGCGCTTTACCATCATTTTAGCGGCGCTATTCAGCTGCTAGCAGGGCGCTTATAACCCAGCTAGCGGCCGAGGAAGGGGTTAAATGCGCCCCTGAAGCACCGCTGCCGAAACGCTTTGCAGGCGCTTCGGCAGTGGTGCGCATTCATTTCAATGGGCAGGAGTGGAGGAGCGGTACACCGCTCCAAAGATGCTGCTTGCAGGACTTTTTTTTAACTGTCAGCGCATCGCCTCAATGTGAAAGCACTCTGGCTTTCACACTGAGACTGCAGGGGAGCCGTTTTGCAGGCACTTTACAGGCGCTATTTTTAGCCAGAAAGCGCCTGAAAAACGCCCCAGTGTGAAAGGGGTCCAACTGTTAGATTTTATGAGATGAAGGGAAAAAAAATAAAAAATAAAAATTGGCCTAATATAAATCGGCCCCAAAAAAAATCGTCATCACATATCGGCCATCGCGATTTCTAAATATCGGCATTGGCCAGAGAAAAACCCATATCGGTCGACCTCTAGTGTCAGGTACAGATAGGAACATCCTACCAAGCTTAGAGGGAACCCTATACCACCGGGTGAGTACCTTAAAACTATTTTGCTGCATTTTCGTGTCCACCGAACTCGTATGTGTGAGACGGTAGAGATGGTCCAACTGTGTTTCAGGAAAGACATGCTGAAGGTCTCTCTCCCACTCCCTTATGTAGATAAATTTGCCCCTGCTCTCCAACGACTGAGCATCTCATACCATACAGATATAGCATAAGGATCGCAGACATTCGTTCACCTGTTAAGGTGTGATTCAGGTGCAAATTTTTACTTGAAATCACACCTGAACCGGATTAAAAAACATACAGGACTCTTTAAAAATTGACTGTGGCTGGCCAGGACAGATGTGAACTGGCTCCGTAGAAGCCAGTTCGGTTCACATGTCATGTGAATTGGATGCAGTTCAAAATGCATCCAATTCACATAAAAGGTGAACTGAGCCTTAAAGTTCCAGTACGAATCTAGCGGTCCACTAATATACGAAATTCTGATAAAAAAAAAAAAAAAAAAAAGTGATACAGTAGCAGGATTAAAATACACTGCGTTCAGATTTGTAACATGTGCATTCCTTAAAAAACAATGGGCCTGTGGTCACAGCTCTATATCTATCTATCTATCTATCTATCTATATCTATATCTATATATCTATATATCTATATATAAAAAACACAAAACACACAAGCAAAAAAGAGTTATCTACATCCACACAGTCTGCATAGGGACCATATTTAATGTACGCATATAAAAGTTTGTGCCAACAATTACATGCGCACAGCAATTATGTTCTGCCTGCTTCCCTTCCTGGCAACTGAGCACCCTATGCAGCAGGTGCTGCATGCATCTTGGCAATAGAGCTCACTAGGAGCTGCCATTTCTGTACGGTTGTGAAGGGACAATGATATGGCCATGTTTATGAGCTATATATTCACCATGCTGGATCAAACAATCATTTGAATAAAACACTATGCATGACCAATCAAATGTCTGTCAGCCCACAACCAAAGCAGAACAGGAGTCCCACTGTAGCTTCTGGGGGACACCCTTTATGCTTGCACAGTAAAACGAAAGTCCCTATTAAAAGATCCAAAAGGCAGAAGTGAACTTCTATAGCATTCAGCATAAACAAGATTAAAAATCAGTTTTAGACCTTATTTCTAGTGTAAAGAATTATACTTCACATGCAAAAAAATATTTACTACTTACCCTTGACTCTAAAACAGTAACATCCATGCCAAAACTTTGCAACTGGCGAGCTGCAGCCAATCCAGACACTCCGGAGCCAATGATGATGACTTTCCCTGTTTTCTTGACTAATGGTTATAAGAAAACACCAGTCAAACATCACAAACATAGGTGGTATTACAAGAAGCAATGTCGCATTATCAAGAACTTTTAAGAACTTAGCTCAGACTGGATACACACTGTTCTATGTGCGGTACAGAGTGTGCTAACAGGCATCAATGGGCCTGTATAGTTGCCCTTTTACACTAAACTGCAGCACATACTGCAGATGTCAACCAGCCCCTTGGGAAAGCATGGGATTTCTAATGTACATGCATTTTTATACAGCAAAATGCAAGTGCTTTCTTGTAATAAAACAGACCAGTGTGGATATGTCCCAAGTTTGACAAGGAGCACTTGAGAGCTATAATGCTTTTAAACACTTGTCTACTTGCACTGGCAATGTGCAATTGGATACTAAACCCCCCGAAAAATGTACCTGTACCCATCAGCTTTAAAAAAATTACGTTGACAACATGCAGAACAGTAATTTCTTCTGGCAAACTATACTTGCAGCATGGATGCGTTTCCTTCCAGTGTGAGCAGGCCAGGGTGGGAATACAAAATTACAGGAGTCTGGCATTGCACCCCTGATCCACTGATTACAGTTGCAATGCTTTCCAGGTTGCTTTGCAGTGGGGGAAAAAAATGATTATTTTTTCCCTGCAAAGATATGTGCATTTAATATTTTTTCCCCAAAGGTAAACTTATCCTTTAAAGGAAACATACTGTGTACTTTCAGTTATCAAACATACTCTCCATATATTTCGTTTTTTTGTAAAGTGACAATCACAGGCTTGCTCTTCTATTCTGGAATTGTATTAAATTAAAAGTGTATAAGTTAGCAACAAGGAGGGAGACAAGATTTACCAATACCATCAATAGACCTCCCCGCTAAGATATCAGCCGAATGGGAGGGCATTGTTTTTGTCGAGTCAGTCACCTCGGATTTGCATTGTGAGAGGTAGCAGTAATGCAGAATGCATGCCCATTTAATGCACAGCTGCCCTGACTAAACAAATTACACACCATTAAAAACAGACTGACAAAAATTACAAAAAAGAAGATCACTTTAAAAAGGATAAGTTTACCTCAATTTTTTTGCAGGAAAAAAAAAAGTGCATTCATGTTATTTTTTTAATAAGAGTCTGCAGATCATGGGTGCAATGCAGGACTCCTGCTGATATTTTGTAAGCTGTCTGCTAGTACAGGCAGGCAGTTGCACAATGACAGAAAAAGACTCAATGAACTACCTAGAGTGCTCAACAGGGCCCTGTTAGTCCATTGAGAACTACAAGCCAACAGCCGCAAAGGCGTCTGTAACATGTTATACCCTGAATATGAATGCAACATGTAACAAAAAGGTGAACTTATCTAAAAAAAAAAAAAAAATACAATAAATAAATATATATATATATATATATATATATATATATAAAATAAATAACCCTTCCTTGTTAATGTAAATGGTTAATGCATTTTGATATTAAAATAAAATAGCAATTACATTAGGGAGCATGGGGTCTCTTTACAAATATATTTATTCTACAAGCTCTTTTATTGACCTTTAAAAAGGATGTTAACCACTACTGGACCGCCTACTGCACATATACTGACTCTTTATTAATTTTTTTTTATTTTAGGTGGAAAAAAAAAAAAAGTAAGAGGTTTGTATACTTACCTGCTCTGTGCAAGGATATTGCACAGAAAAGGCCCTTACCTCCTGTTCTGGAGTCCCCCACAAGCACTGTCCACTCCTCCTCTTCTCCTAGTCCCCCCAAAGCAAGCCCTGTGCTATGGGGCACTCTTCCAAGCCAGGCTGTATGCGTCCCTAGACGCACATAGCGCAACTCAGCCACGCTCTCTGCTCCCTCCCTCCTAACTTACAGCAACAGGAGCCAATGGCTCCTGCTGTTCTCAAGAAAGTCTGTGAAAAGAGAAATTTGGGGCGAGAAAACCTGCACCTGAACACAGGGCTGGACTCTACAGCACTCAGGTAGCATAAAAACTAGATGGTAAACATACCATGGCGACTGTGGTGTTGTGAAAAAAGAGCTCATTAACATTTTCCTATTGCCAAATACAGAGACATAAGAAATGGAAAGACAAAATGAGAGGAAGTCGGACGACTGATCATTGTGACTACTTACCAGGCAAAGGTTTCAGTCTTTTGTAAATACCAAAGTTGATTAATCCATGCCTTTCCAGATAGCAGTGTATTCTGTGAACCAGCACAGAGTCACCTAGATAATAACACAACCTTGTTAGCAGTCTATTGCAAACATGTGCACTGCCATTTCCAAAATGGGTTAAATGCAACTTACTATTATAAGGAGCTTCCAGCTGCTGAAGCGTTGCCTCAAACGTTAGCTGAACTTTTGGATTGTCTAACCACAACTGCAACTTTAATGAAAAGAGAAGACAAATGGAATGGAAGTGAGAAATAAGTCCACTTGTGCATTTACAGTGGAGGAAAAAAAGTATTTGATCCCCTGCTGATTTTGAACGTTTGCCCACTGACAAAGAAATGTCTATAATTTTAATGGTAGGTTTATTTCAACAGCGAGAGGCAGAACAAAAAAAATATCCAGAAAAATGCATTTCAAAAAAGTTATAAAATTGATTTGCATTTTAATGAGTGAAATAAATCGATCAATCAGCAAGATTTCTGGCTCCCAGGTGTCTTCTATACAGGTAACAAGCTGAGATTAGGAGCACTCTTAAAAAGGGAGTGCTTCCAATCTCAGCTTGTTACCGGTAAAAAAAAAAAAAAAAAAAAAAGACACCAGTCCACAGAAGCAATCAATCAATCATTCAGATTACAATCTCTCCACCATGGCCAAGACCAAAGAGCTGTCCAAGGATGTCAGGGAGAAGATTGTAGGACATACACAAGGCTGGAATGGGTTACAAGACCATCGCCAACAAGCGGCTTGGTGAGAGGGTGACAACAGTTGGTGCAATTATTTGCAAATGGAAGAAACACAAAATAACTGTCAATCTCCCTCGGTCTGGGGCTTTATTCAGGATCTCACCTTGTGGAGTTTCAATGATCATGAGAACGGTGAGGAACAACCTAGAACTAAACGGGAGAATCTTGTCAATGATCTCAAGGCAGCTGAGACCATAGTCACCAAGAATACAACTGGTAACACACTATGCCGCGAAGAACTGAAATCCTTCAGCGCCCTTAAGTTCCCCCTGCTCAAGAAAGCACATGTACAGGCCCGTCTGAAGTTTGCTAATGAACATCTGAATCATTCAGAGAACTGGGTGAAAGTGTTGTGGTCAGATGAGACCAAAATCAAGCTCTTTGGCATCAACTCAACTCGCTGTGTTTGGAGGAGGAGGAATGCTGCCTATGACCCCCAAGAACACCATCCCCACCATCAAACATGGAGGTGGAAACATTATGCTTTAGGGATGTTTTTCTGCCAAGGGGACAGAGCAACTTCACCGCATCAAAAGGATTATGGACGGGGCCATGTACCGTCAAATCTTAGGTAAGAACCTCCTTCCCTCAGCCAACTACAAGAAACGTCTGACCTCTAATTGCCAACAAGTACTAAATCATGTTTTGCAAAGGGGTCAAATACTTATTTCACTCATTAAAATGCAAATCAATTTATAATTTTTTTGTACTGCGTTTTTCTGGATTTGTTTGTTGTTATTCTGTCTCTCGCTCTTAAAATAAACCTACCATTAAAATTCTAGACTGGTAACTTCTTTGTCAGTGGGCAAACGTACAAAATCAGCATGGTATCAAATACTTTTTTTCCCCCTCGCTGTATTACAATAAAAAAAAAAAAAAAAACCCTTATGGCATATACAGATGAAAACTTTTGTTCCACTTACTGTGCGATTCCGGATGTAAAGGAAGACCTTTTGAGTTGGTTGTGGGCCGCTGATGATATCTGGGAAGCATGCTGCCTCTTGAGATGTCATCCTGTCATGTGGAAGTCTGCTCTGAAAAGCTGCACCCTCTACACCTGAATATACTAAATGAGTTTAGTCTGCATAAAGCAAATCTGCCAAAACCCGTGGGAAAGCATGTTTATCAGTACACACACATTTAGACCTGGTTCACACACATGCAGTTTGCTTTTGATCTGTTTCTGCACTGCGTTATTCACACGTTTTTTGATGAGTTTTGCATTTTTTAGGCTTTTTTTCTTTTTGGGCCAATTTGTTGTTGGGCAGATTAAAACACACAAAACGCAAATTATGGCAAAAACGCATTACATGCTTTTCTACAGCTACTCCATTAAAGTCTATTAAACCAAAAATTGAACCATTTTGCATTTAAAAAAGGTCCCTGGCCCTTACCAAAAATGCAGCGGCTGAAAAAAGCATAGATGTGAACGTGTCTCATAGGAAGCCATGTTAAATGGACTGTAGTGCGTTTCTGCAAAAGGCACTAAAAAAAAAAAAAACACATAGGTGTGAACCAGGCCTTAGAGTTATTTATTCAGTAGTTATGTAAAAATGATTATATACAGATTGAGTAAAAAGTCACTTCATTAAATCAGCCAAAAGAAACCAAACTGAAAATGTGTTTCACTTTATATACCCAATCATGGGCAGATGAAATAAACAGGAAGCTGCTTTTCAAGTGACTGGACTGAAGTGAATAGTCCCCTAATTTATTCAGTGAAGATTCTCAACTCCTTAAGGCTGGTTTTACATGAGCGCTCTCCATTAGGGGCATCCATTTGGGGCATCCAGGCTTTCAGCGAGCCGCTGAAAGCCTGAGCCGGCCGCTCCCACCCCCTCCACAGCCCAGTGCTCCAGTGAGCGAAGAGGGGGTGGAGCAGAGAGCTGTGACTGACAGGCAGCAGCTCTCTGCTCAGGGAGCCCTGAGAAGCAAGCGATCGGTGGGGTTTGATCGCTCAGTTCTGTGTTAGAGCAGGAGACCAATGCTGCATCCACCTAGGCAAGTATGATTCTACAATAAAAAACAAAAGTCCATACTTCTCTTTCAAAATGAAGCTGATCTCTAAATACATATTTCTAAAAAAAAAAAAAAAAAACACAACAAAGTTTACACATTCACTTTAACCTCTTCACGCCCACTGCCTCCAGGCCCTTTAAGAGTTCTAAAAGCCAGGAGGCGGACATTCGGGTCATGTGACTGCTGTGATTGGCTGTCACATGATCAGAAAGCTCCCAATCGCAAGTATGCATCAGGAGTTTTCGGGTACTCGCTGGCTAACGTGCTGGGAGCGTGTAGGAAGCAGGCATATATGCGTGCGGCCGGCGTCAAAGGGTTAAATAATGTCCCTTCAGAAATCTGAAATTTCTGTAACGTTAAAAGAATGGACCATGAACATTACTAATATGGTTTTTATGACAATATGTCTGCAAAAACAACATGTAGCTTGACAGAACAACTATCATGATCCCCATGTATGAGGAGTCTATGTAAGAGGGAAACATGTTCAATCTTGCTTCCATTTTCTAAGTTGGCCTAGATGGGGGGAGGGAGGGGGTGTGGAGCTGATTCCATGGAGAAAAATGTAGCTAGGTCTTCAGGAAGATTAAACATATACTGTATGGTCTCAAGTAGCATCCCATAATGCAAATAATAGTGCAGGAACCTTTTTCAAATTGGTGCCAGTCAGAGTTGCCCGATTAGAATGGTTTCATAGACACAAATAGGGTGTGACTTGTCGTGTGATTTGGAACTGTCAAATCACATGACAAGTCACACCGGTGTGAACAGAGACTTATTTTTAAAGGGTTTATAACCCTAAATTATGGTTTGCTGTCAGCCCCCCTATTCTAAGCTGCCATCCTGCACTGTATAAGTGTTTGTTAGAAGTGATGCCTTTAAATACCTTTTAGTGAAGCAAGTATCTTCAGGCCGGTCACGTGATTCCCAGCTGCTCTAATACTCCAATCTAGGGCTACAGTAAGAGGAGCCGAGCTCTCCCTTCAACGTCAGCCGGGAGTCACGTGACCGCCAAGCTTCCCGCTCAGCCCCTCCTGCTGTAGCCCTGGATCAGAATACTAGAACGGCCTGAAATCACATTGCCTGGCTTGAGGATAGAGCACAAAAAGGTATTTAGAGGCTTAGTTTCTAACAAACACCTACAGTGCAGGATGGCACCTTAAGAGAGGGGCTGGCAGCATTTTTTTTATATTGTATTTTTTAAAAACAGCAGGAGGGGGTGGAGACACACAGACTCCCGAGCTGTCAGGGAGGGGGCGGTAGAGAGCAGAGACAGCGGGATGACAGAGGCACGTAAACTTACCATGGTGTCAAGGCTCAGCAGCCATGATAAACCGTGGTCAGTTTACAGAGGGGAGGGCAGAAACTGACAGAATCGGCCAGGTTTTTTACAGTTGCCAGAGGGGCAGGTTAGATAGGTTAAACAGAACAGTGCTTGTGCTATTACGAAACAGGATTTCTTAGGGTAACAACCACTTAAATGTTTTACATAGCTATACCTGCAAAAGGGGCCAACCTAAAGTTATCTAGCAGGACTTCATTTTCTGACTAAAGTTCCACTTTTAAGGCAACATTTTTCGCCAAATCAGATAAAAATTACTTAATGCAAATGCAATTTGAATTTTTTTTTTTAAATGTCCTTCTCCGAGCTTCCTTTTGGAATCATCTCCTACCCATGCTGCTATATTCTCGCTATACCCCCAGCAGAGCTCTGTACTACAGCTCAGTGTTAGCCATTCAGAGTGCCACACACACACACACACACACACACACACACACACACACACACACAACGAACACGAGAGGGGCACGGAGCCACTGCCAATCACTGCTGTAGAGGAGTAGAAGAGGCTTTTGTTCTATGTCTCTCTTGTGCTGGGAACAGCTGCACATAGCGTTGTAGTACAGAGCGGGAGTGCGCACATTGCTGGGCCTCACACGACTCCAACGCTCTCGGGAGCACAGAAAATAAAATTAAAAAATTAAAAAAAACAGAACATAGCAGCCCAGAGGACAATTGAAAATGAAAACACTTTTTTTTTTCTTGTTTAGGAAATAAAGTTGACTTTTATACCACGTTAACCTGTTATACTAGACATTCTGATGAACAGTAAATGGTATTTGTCACTAGGAAGAAATAAAATACAGTTAAGGATTACCTGAGGGCTCTTCGGGCTCACTTTCAGGCTCTTCCTCTGGAGGAGCTTGGGGAGGAGGTGGGGGGACCTTTTTCTCCCTCTCAGCCTTTGCATTCCTTTCCTCTTCTGAATAATACTCATCTTCTGAGAGATTGGCAAGACTCTCGTCCATCTCTCTGTACTCGACCTGCAAAAATCATGCATCAAACTGTAATACTGCCGTTTAATGAAATGCCATTCCTTTTTTTTCCTGTGACTAGTCCCAGTTATCAGCAGCCAGACGCCAGGACTGGGAGCCAAATGGATCCAAGCTCTCAAAAAGGTAATAAAAACACTATATTAAAAAAAAAAAAAAAAAAAAAAAACACAAACACAACAACACACCAACATAACCTTTGTAAAACTGCCAAACCATTTTGACGTTTAATGTTGATATAAAACCACCCTTCTGTCCAATCTGCAATTGCAAAATTGTCAAATGTAATTTCTGACAGAATTCTTTACACCAACACCACAATAAATATAACTATTGCCTCTGTTTGGTTCAGGGGTTTGTTTTTTTTCCAAAAGTCTGAGATACAAGTCAAGTTTTAGGTACAACCTACAATAAATGTTCACACACACAGTACTTCTAAAGGGATGCAGATACTGCAGCTTTTTACATTACAACACTGTGACTGTGCTAAGGTGGTTACAATTTATTATACTAAGTATTATGATTATGCATTTCTCTTTAGAAGGACTCTCCCATTCCGAATCAATGTGAGAAAGGACAAAAGTGGACAAAAATGGACAAAAAAAACCCCAAAAACTAGGGAGGTGCATCAAATGGAATTTTTGGTACCAAAACTTCAGGACGCACTTGGCTGAAACGGAGAACGACAGTTTGAAAAAAAAAAAAAAAAAAAACCACACACCAAAAACGCACCTCCCTGTTGAAATGCATTGAAAACGCAGCAAGAACGCATCCATTCATTCTGACACACAGAGACTGGCCAGTGCTCAGCAAGCAGGCAGGTATATTTTATTGCAGAAGAGACACTGCATGTCTCTCCTGCAATAAAATCCTACCTGCTTACTGTTTGTTCCGCTTTAAAAAATGGTAAGCAGTACCTTGCATTCAACAACGCAAAGCACGGTCGCTTCACATCAGACACTAGCACGCATGCCAAAACAGATTGTTTTAGTATGCAGGCTGGTGTGAACAAGCCCTTAGAAAGATTAACCCATTGGGCCCCTTGCACAGGGGGCCATCCAGCTGCAGTGGAGGGAGAGGTACAGTGTTCAGCTCCGCTGCATGCAGTCTGTCAGGCTGGATGAGGCTGAGCGCTGTATCGAGAGGTACCAGCATTTAATGACCTGTCCATTCAGGTGATGAAGGTCTGAAATGGGAAAAAAAAAAAAAAAAAAGCTTTGAAGCTGAACTCCGGCCACAATATTATTTGGACATGTGCACTGTAAAAATCAAATTAGCACTGATGAAGTGTGTGCTGCGCATCGGCTACAGCGTTCTTCTAAGGCTCTATTCACACGAGCCGATTGGGTCCGCCTGTCTGTTTTTCAGGCAGCGGACCAGATCAGATCCTCCATCCTACTGTGTGGAGCGGTGGATGTAAACTGACTTGTTTCTGTTTACACCAGCCTACCATCAATTTAGCAGAAACAAAGAGGACTGGTTCCCCTTCATCTGGCCGGATGGGATCAAAGGGCAGTCAGGTGAACACAGACAGGCAGCCCATTTACATCCAACTGCCCATAGAGCAGAGCGGACTGTGTCCGTATCCACTGTGCATAAACCAAGCAGACATGGACCTGTCATCCACCTGCCCAGCTCAGCAGGGGATCAGCGGACAGACCCCTGCTGAAGAAAACAGATCCAGCCCATGTAAAAAGGGGCCTAAAACTTTTAGTTTTTTACCCCAACATTATAGTAAGCAATGAATGTCTGGCACAGACTTGTAGTTCCAGAACAGATATCGCAGAAGCAACAGAAGGTCGCTCATTCGGCACCAATTTTTATATATTTTTTTTAGAGTATGCAAAGGTCTCTGACTGGAGGAGGGGGATCACTCTTCATAACATTCTGGAGTATATGCAAATTAAAACCACGAGAAACAAAATTCTCTGGTCTGATGAAACAAAGATTGAACTCTTTGGCCTGAATGGTAATGTCTGGGAGGAAACCAGGAACTGCTCATCACTTGGCCAATACCATCCCTACAGTGAAGCATGGTGGCGGCGGGATCATGCTATGGAGATGTGTTTCAGCGGCAGGAACTGGGAGACTGGTCAGGATCGAGGGAAAGATGAATGCAGCAATGTACAGAGACATCCTTGATGAAAGCCTGTTCCAGAGTGCTCTGGACCTCAGACTGGGATGAAGGTTTATCTTCCAACAGAACAACGACCCTAAGCACTCAGCCAAGATAACAAAGAAGTGGCCCAGACTTGAACCCGATTGAACATCTCTGAAGAGATCTGAAAATGGCTGTGCACCGACCCCTTCCCATCCAACCTGATGGAGCCTGAGAGGTCCTGCAAAGAAGAAATAGGAGAAACTTCCCAAATATGGGTGCGCCAAGCTTGTAACATCAAACCCCAAAAGACTTGAGGCTGTAATTGGTGCCAAAGGTGCTTCAACAAAGTATTGAGCAAAGGCTGTGAATACTTATGTACTTGGGGTTTTTTTGTTTGTTTATTTTTAATGAATTTGCAAAGGTTTCAAACAAACTTCTTTCACGCTGTCATCACCGGGTATTGTTTGTAGAAAATAATAAAATTGTATCCATTTTAGAATAAGGCTGTAAGGTAACAAAAAGGGGAAAAAGTGAAGTGCTGTGATATTTTCTGGATGCACTGTGTACAGCCATGGCCAATAGTTTTGAGAATGACACAAATAATAATTTTCCAAGTCTGCTGCCTCAGTTTTTATGGTGACAATTTGCATATACTCCAGAATGGCATGAAGATTGATCAGATGAATTGCAACTAATCCCAAAAAAACATTTCCACTGCATTTGTGAAGACGACTTCAGGGTGCCCAAGAACATCCAGCAAGCGCCAGGAACACCTCCTACAGTTGATTCAGCTGTGGGATCGGGGCACCACCAGTGCGGAGCTTGCTTAGGGATGGCAGCAGGTACGTGTGAGTACATCTGCATACACAGTGAGGAGAAGTCCTTTGGAGGATGGCCTGGTGTCAAGAAGGGCAGCAAAGAAGCCACTTCTCTCCAGGAAAAACAGAGACTGATATTCTGCAAAAATTACAGGATCTGGACTGCTGAGGACTAGGGTATAGTCATTTTCTCTGACGAAATCCCTTTCTGATTGGGGCATCCGGTAAAAACCTTCTTCCAGAGAAGAAAAGGTAAGCGATATCATCAGTTCTGTGTCATGCCAACAGTAAAGCATCCTGGGACCATTCATATGTGGAATTGCTTCTCAGCCAAGGGAGTGGGTTCACTTACAATATTGCCTAAGAACACAGTCATGAATAAAGAATGGTACAAAAACATCCTCCGAGAGCATCTTCTCCAAACCATCCAAGAACTGTTTGTTGACGAACCAAACGAGCCTTTTCCAGCATGATGGAGCACCTTGTCATAAGGCAAATATGATAACTAAGTGGCTTGGGGAAACAAAACATCAACATTTTGGGTCCATGGCCAGGAAACTCCCCAGATTTAGTTCTCTTTAAGAACCTGTGGTCCATCCTCAAGAGGCAGGTGAACAAAAAAGCCCCACTAATTCTGACAAACTCCAAGCATTGATTATGCTTGAATGGGCTGCCATCAGTTGGGATGTGGCCCAGAAGTTGACTGACAGGATGCCAGGGTGAATTGCAGCGGTCTTGAAAAAAAGAAGGATCAACACTGCAAATACTGACTCTTTGCATAAACTTCATGCAATTGTCAATAAAAGCCTTTGACACTTATGAAATGCTTTTTAATTATACTTCATTATACCATAGGAGTTTCTGACAAAAGCCATCTCAAAAAAAACTGAAGCAGACTTTGTGAAAAGTAATATTTGTGTCAATGTCAACATTTTTGGCCACAGCTGTACATCAGGGGAATGTTCATGCGGAGTCACCCAGTCAGCGCCTCTACCTGAGCAGTCATTGACATCATCCCTCCAGTACACAGATGTAGCACTGACAATGTTACAGGAAAACATAAGGTTTTCAACCCTTCCTTATATCATGCATGACAAATATTCAAATAACTGACTTTTACCCACTAGAGGTTGATTTAGGATTTCCCTTCAAATTTTGTAAGCACTCATATTCTAACATCAGCACAAGAAAAGCTACTTATTACAGTATGAATGGAAAAGGAAAATCCTTAGCACAGGATATTTCAAACAGTAAACAAGGTAGCATAAAGAAGTTATAGTTACATCCTTCAAGTCTCTTGTGGAACTAAATACAGTGATTTAACAATTTCAAAATACAGTTACATGCTGGGAATGCCAAGTGGCACATTTGCTTTGGCTCTTAACCCAACTATCAGGGCATGAAATGGTTGGCGAGTGTCATAACTGATCACATGTGCAGCACCATGGCAGTTGAAGGTTAAACAGAAGCCAAGATGGCAGCTTCCTTGACTGAAAATGATAGAAGGGTTTAGTTCCGCTTTAACCATTTCCGGACCACCCATGTCCTGTGGCAGGGAGGCCAGGCTGCGTGGAACTACGTACCTGTACGTTGTTTCATGCACAAGATACTGTGGGCACGCACACAGGTCTGGCGGGCTCGATGTCCAGCGGCCACCCGCAATCGCTCCACAGAGGCAGAACAGGGATCTGCCTACGTAAACAAGGCAGATCCCCGTTCTGGCAGAGGACAACACAGAGATTGGCTGTTCCTAGTAATCAGGAACAGCAATCCCTGTGTTGTCTCAGTGAGTCCATCCCCACACAGTTCAAACACACACGGAGGGAACACAGTTAACCCTTTGATAGCCCCTAGTGTTAACCCCTTCAATGCCAGTGTCATTTATACATTGATCAGTGCATTTTTTTTTAGCACTGATCACTGCATTGGTGTCACTGGTCATCAAAAAGTGCCACTTAGGCCTCATGTACACTGCTGCTGGTAAACAGACGTTTAGGAGGAGTTGGGCGTTTTTTTTTCAGCAGCCCCTGAGCTCTTCTCTACAGTGAGGGAAAAAAAAGTATTTGATCCCCTGCAGATTTTGTACGTTTGCCCACTGACAAAGAAATGATCAGTCTACAATTTTATTGGTAGGTTTATTTTAACAGTGAGAGAGACAGAATAACAACTAAAAAAAATCCAGAAAAATGCAATTGAAAAAAGTTAAACCGATTTGCATTTAAATGAGTGAAATAAGTATTTGACCCCTTTGCAAAACACGACTTGGTACTTGGTGGCAAAACCCTTGTTGGCAATCACAGAGGTCAGACGTTTCTTGTAGTTGGTCACCAGGTTTGCACACATCTCATGAGGGATTTTGTCCCACTCCTCTTTGCAGATTCTCTCCAAGCCAATAAAGGTTTTGAGGCTGACGTTTGGTAACTCAAACCTTCGGCTCCCTCCACATATTTTCTATGGGATTAAGGTCTGGAGACTGGCTAGACTACTCCAGGACCTAGCTGCCTTGAGATCATTGATAAGATTCTCCCGTTTAGTTCTGGACTGATTCCTCACCGTTCTCATGATCATTAAAATTCCACGAGGTGAGATGTTGCATGGAGCCCCAGACCGAGGGAGACTGACAGGTATTTTGTGTTTCTTCCATTTGCAAATAATCACACCAACTGTTGTCACCCTCTCACCAAGCTGCTTGGCGATGGTCTTGTAGCCCATTCCAGCCTTGTGTATGTCCTACAATCTTGTCCCTGACATCCTTGGACAGCACTTTGGTCTTGGCCATGGTGGAGAGATTGGAATCTGACTGATTGACACCTGGGAGCCAGAAATCTTGCTGATTGTTGGGGAATCTAATACTTATTTCACTCATTAACCGCTTCTGGACCAGCCGCCACAGTTATTCGGCTTTTTAAGACGCGTGCGCGCCTGAAGTGTGTCCCCAGAGCCTATGCGAGTGCTCGTTACAGGACTAGAAAGGGGTATGTGTGTGTAAACACACAAATCCTGTTTTTTTTTTACCGAGAATGAACACCAATCTCTCTCCTCCCCTAGTCAGTGCCATCCCCCCACAGTTAGAACACACCCATGGAACACAGTTAACCCCTTACCTGCCAGTGTCATTTATACAGTAATCAGTGCATTTTTATAGCACTGATCGCTGTATAAATGTCACTGGTCCCAAAAATGTGTAAAAAGTGTCCAATTTGTCCGCCGCATTATCGCAGTCCCAAAAAAATAAATAAATAAATAATAATAAAAAATGCCATAAATCTGTTTCCTATTTTGTAGACGCTATAACTTTTGCACAAACCAATCAATATACGCGTATTGCGATATTTTTAACCAAAAATAAGCAGAAGAATACATATCAGCTTAAACTGATGAATATATTTGTTTTTTACATTTTTTTTGGATATGTATGCAGAAAGTAATTTTTTTTTTCACAATTGTTGGTACTTTTTTGTTTATAGCGCAAAAAATAAAAACCTCAGGAGGTGATCAAATACCACCAAAAGAAAGCTTTATTTGTGGGGGGAAAAAAAAAGGACATCAATTTTGTTTGGGTACAATGTAGCACAACCGCGCAATTGTCATTTAAAGCGACAGTGCCGTATCACAACTAAATGGCCTGGTCATTAAGGGGGTAAGTCCTTCCGGGACTAAAGTGGTTAAATTAGAACTATACCCTCCTATCCTTTACAGCTAAGGAAGCCGCCATCTTGACCTCTGATCTGCAGTTACCACGGTGCTGCACGTGATCAGTTATGACACCAGGCATTTCATGGTGTGACAGTTGATTTGACAGAACAAAACTGTGAAAATATTCAAGGCACGCCTTAAGCAATTTTGGGAAACCATTAAATTACTGGGCCGTGTTCTGCTTAACCTTACCTTTTTTCATTTTAACCACTTGCCTGCCACCCACCACAGTTTTAGTGTGGACAGGCGGCACAGCCAGACCAGGCAACATAAGTTGCCTGGCATATGCGCAGTAGCGCACCCCATGGGGTGATTCTTAGATCATGGCGCTCGGTACCCGGCTGCTGTGAAGAACCGGGGTATCATGTGATCACTATGATGGTAATCATGTGATCACTGTGACCAATGTAAACAAACAGTCATGAATGGTTTGCCTAGTATTGTGATGCTGTGATTAGCCCACAGCTATCACATGGTACCTGGCCCAATCATAGCACCCTGTACCTTGTAATTAGCTGTAGCCAATCACAGATTACAAGGTGTCATTAATGAAAGCCATTCATGACATCTAAAACTATTTCATACAACAGTGATCATCATGGTTATAAGCAAGAAAAAACTCCCTGATCACCCCTCCCCCCCCCTGTTGAGCGGATGCAAAAAAGAAAAAAAAAAATCGTATTTTTTTTCTATACTGTCGCAAATCAGTATCCCTGATCACTGCCACACCAATTATATGATCACGCTGTACTGCACTGGTGATAGTACGTAAAAAAAATAAAATAAATAATAATAATAATTTAACGTAGGATAAGGTTATTTTTGTCCAACTGGGGAGATTTCCTATAACTTCCTGTGCCTTTTAAACATAAGGATGTCAGAGGAAATCTCTCCAAAGTGAGGGAATTTCCCTTGGTTATCCCTATTACACAATCAGAAGCTTACAAAGTGTGGAGTAGGGTTAAGCTTATTACACATGATCAGAAAATCTGAGGAAAAATACCGCTTTTGAAGTGATCATCCGATAATCTGATCGTTAGTGTACAGCTTTGTTAGTGTACAGCTTTCGAGAGCTGATCACGACCGTTTAAGTGAAAATATTCAAAGGGAAAAGCAGAAAACTCTCTTGTACAATAACAAAACAAACGATTTTCATGTAATTTATTAGTATAGCATTTGTACAAAAAAAATGTGACCAAGACCAGGCATGCTCAGAAATAAAAGAATACATTACATCACTCAAATTTGTATTCTGTCGTGCGAGACTTTTCATAACCTCTGGGTTTTCAATATGAGACAAGCATGCAAAAAAAAAAAATTGGATGATCATTTGTAAGATATTCTGATTGTGTGTACTAGGAATAAGTGTTACACCATATTCCTCATCCCTTATGCCGTGTACACACGGTTGGATTTTCCGACGGAAAAAGTGCGATCGGATTGTGTTGTTGGAAATTCCGATCGTGTGTGGGCTCCATCTGACTTTTTCCGTCGGAATTTCCGACACACAAAGTTTGAGAACTTGCTATACAATTTTCCGACAACAAAATCGTTTAAATTCCGATCGTGTGTACACAAATCTGACGCACAAAGTGCCACGCATGCTCAGAATAAATAAAGAGATGAAAGCTATTGGCTACTGCCCCGTTTATAGTCCCGACGTACGTGTTTTACGTCACCGCGTTCAGAACGATCGGATTTTCCGACAACTTTGTGTGACCGTGTGTATGCAAGACAAGTTTGAGCCAACATCCGTCTGAAAAAATCCATGGATTTTGTTGTTGGAATGTCCGATCAATGTCCGACCGTGTGTACGGGGCATTGGAGTTAACAAGTGTTTAACTCTGGCAGTGTGGGAATTTTTTTTGGAGTTGGGCTTTAAATGACATTTACAAGTGCCCCCTCTATTTCCATTTAGATCTTTCATACAGATTTAAGATGGGTATGTATTGTTTGCTTTCTTTTTGTTCAGCTGGTAAACTGAACGAAAACAAACAAACAAATGGATTCCTCCATCTGCACAACCGAGGTAACTGGAGGAATCCTCCCTACTGTAATGTATTCTGACAGTGGGACTCCTCTTATCAGGTTACACTAATCAGCAGCTGCAGTCACTGAGCAATGAACGTTTTCAAATGTGTCTGTTCTACAGAGGTTGGTCTAACGATTGACTTCTGTTGAACACGGATGGTCACACAGATCGAAATTTGGCTGCTCCCTGCGGAACCGGACAAGTTTCAAATGGTCTGTACCCACCCTTAAGACAGTCATACATGGTTTGTAATATGGCCAGTTCAGCAGAAACCAGATGAATTTTGATCCACATATGGCCACTGTGGTTCTACCGATCGCCTTTTGTTCAACTGCACTGCTGGAAAGTGTCTACTCAATCAGCACTGCGGACTATAGATCAGTGGGCTCCAAACTGCGGCCCTTTGCTTGCTTTTATCTAGCCCTTGGGGTATTGTTCCTCCCACCATCAACAACAATGGGACGCCGACAATGGGGCACCGACGAGGTGCCATTCCCCCCCACTGACACCCACGACAGGGCGCCATTCCCCCCCACTGACACCCACGACAGGGCGCCATCCCCCCCCACTGACACCCACGACAGGGCGCCATTCCCCCCCACTGACACCCACGACAGGGCGCCATCCCCCCCCACTGACACCCACGACAGGGCACCATCCCCCCCCACTGACACCCACGACAGGGCGCCATTCCCCCTCACTGACACCCACGACAGGGCGCCATTCCCCCCCACTGACATCCACGACAGGGCACCATCCCCCCCCACTGACACCCACGACAGGGCGCCATTCCCCCTCACTGACACCCACGACAGGGCGCCATTCCCCCCCCCCACTGACACCCACGACAGGGCGCCATTCCCCCCCCCCACTGACACCCACGACAGGGCGCCATTCCCCCCCCCCACTGACACCCACGACAGGGCGCCATTCCCCCCCCCCCCACTGACACCCACGACAGGGCGCCATTCCCCCTCACTGACACCCACGACAGGGCGCCATTCCCCCCCCCACTGACACCCACGACAGGGCGCCATTCCCCCCCCCACTGACACCCACGACAGGGCGCCATTCCCCCCCCCACTGACACCCACGACAGGGCGCCATTCCCCCTCACTGACACCCACGACAGGGCGCCATTCCCCCCCCACTGACACCCACGACAGGGCGCCATTCCCCCCCCACTGACACCCACGACAGGGCGCCATTCCCCCTCACTGACACCCACGACAGGGCGCTATTCCCCCCCCACTGACACCCACGACAGGGCGCCATTCCCCCTCACTGACACCCACGACAGGGCGCTATTCCCCCCCCACTGACACCCACGACAGGGCGCTATTCCCCCCCACTGACACCCACGACAGGGCGCTATTCCCCCCCACTGACACCCACGACAGGGCGCTATTCCCCCCCCACTGACACCCACGACAGGGCGCCATTCCCCCCCCCACTGACACCCACGACAGGGCGCCATTCCCCCCCCCACTGACACCCACGACAGGGCGCCATTCCCCCCCCCACTGACACCCACGACAGGGCGCCATTCCCCCCCCACTGACACCCACGACAGGGCGCCATTCCCCCCCCACTGACGCCCACGACAGGGCGCCATTCCCCCCCCACTGACACCCACGACAGGGCGCCATTCCCCCCCCACTGACACCCACGACAGGGCGCCATTCCCCCCCCCACTGACACCCACGACAGGGCGCCATTCCCCCCCCCCCACTGACACAAACGACAGGGCGCCATTCCCCCTCACTGACACCCATGACAGGGCGCCATTCCCCCTCACTGACACCCAGGACAGGGCGCTATTCCCCCCCAACTGACACCCACGACAGGGCGCTATTCCCCCCCCACTGACACCCACGACAGGGCGCCATTCCCCCTCACTGACACCCACGACAGGGCGCTATTCCCCCCTCACTGACACCCACGACAGGGCGCTATTCCCCCCTCACTGACACCCACGACAGGGCGCCATTCCCCCCCCACTGACACCCACGACAGGGCGCCATTCCCCCTCACTGACACCCACGACAGGGCGCCATTCCCCCCCCACTGACACCCACGACAGGGCGCCATTCCCCCCCCACTGACACCCACGACAGGGCGCTATTCCCCCCCCACTGACACCCACGACAGGGCGCCATTCCCCCTCACTGACACCCACGACAGGGCGCTATTCCCCCCCCACTGACACCCACGACAGGGCGCTATTCCCCCCCACTGACACCCACGACAGGGCGCTATTCCCCCCCACTGACACCCACGACAGGGCGCCATTCCCCCCCCACTGACACCCACGACAGGGCGCTATTCCCCCCCCACTGACACCCACGACAGGGCGCCATTCCCCCCCCCACTGACACCCACGACAGGGCGCCATTCCCCCCCCACTGACACCCACGACAGGGCGCCATTCCCCCCCCCACTGACACCCACGACAGGGCGCCATTCCCCCCCCACTGACACCCACGACAGGGCGCCATTCCCCCCCCACTGACGCCCACGACAGGGCGCCATTCCCCCCCCACTGACACCCACGACAGGGCGCCATTCCCCCCCCACTGACACCCACGACAGGGCGCCATTCCCCCCCACCTGACACCCACGACAGGGCGCCATTCCCCCCCCACTGACACCCACGACAGGGCGCCATTCCCCCCCCCCCACTGACACAAACGACAGGGCGCCATCCCCCCCACTGACACCCACGACAGGGCACCATCCCCCCCCACTGACACCCACGACAGGGCGCCATTCCCCCTCACTGACACCCACGACAGGGCGCCATTCCCCCCCACTGACATCCACGACAGGGCACCATCCCCCCCCACTGACACCCACGACAGGGCGCCATTCCCCCTCACTGACACCCACGACAGGGCGCCATTCCCCCCCCCCACTGACACCCACGACAGGGCGCCATTCCCCCCCCCCACTGACACCCACGACAGGGCGCCATTCCCCCCCCCCACTGACACCCACGACAGGGCGCCATTCCCCCCCCCCCCCCACTGACACCCACGACAGGGCGCCATTCCCCCTCACTGACACCCACGACAGGGCGCCATTCCCCCCCCACTGACACCCACGACAGGGCGCCATTCCCCCCCACTGACACCCACGACAGGGCGCCATTCCCCCCCACTGACACCCACGACAGGGCGCCATTCCCCCTCACTGACACCCACGACAGGGCGCCATTCCCCCTCACTGACACCCACGACAGGGCGCCATTCCCCCCCCACTGACACCCACGACAGGGCGCTATTCCCCCCCACTGACACCCACGACAGGGCGCCATTCCCCCTCACTGACACCCACGACAGGGCGCTATTCCCCCCCACTGACACCCACGACAGGGCGCCATTCCCCCTCACTGACACCCACGACAGGGCGCTATTCCCCCCCACTGACACCCACGACAGGGCGCTATTCCCCCCCACTGACACCCACGACAGGGCGCTATTCCCCCCCACTGACACCCACGACAGGGCGCTATTCCCCCCCCACTGACACCCACGACAGGGCGCCATTCCCCCCCCCACTGACACCCACGACAGGGCGCCATTCCCCCCCCCACTGACACCCACGACAGGGCGCCATTCCCCCCCCCACTGACACCCACGACAGGGCGCCATTCCCCCCCCACTGACACCCACGACAGGGCGCCATTCCCCCCCCACTGACGCCCACGACAGGGCGCCATTCCCCCCCACTGACACCCACGACAGGGCGCCATTCCCCCCCCACTGACACCCACGACAGGGCGCCATTCCCCCCCCCCACTGACACCCACGACAGGGCGCCATTCCCCCCCCCCCACTGACACAAACGACAGGGCGCCATTCCCCCTCACTGACACCCATGACAGGCGCCATTCCCCCTCACTGACACCCAGGACAGGGCGCTATTCCCCCCAACTGACACCCACGACAGGGCGCTATTCCCCCCCCACTGACACCCACGACAGGGCGCCATTCCCCTCACTGACACCCACGACAGGGCGCTATTCCCCCCTCACTGACACCCACGACAGGGCGCCATTCCCCCCCCCACTGACACCCACGACAGGGCGCCATTCCCCCCTCACTGACACCCACGACAGGGCGCCATTTCCCCCCACTGACACCCACGACAGGGCGCTATTCCCCCCCCACTGACACCCACGACAGGGCGCCATTCCCCCTCACTGACACCCACGACAGGGCGCTATTCCCCCCCACTGACACCCACGACAGGGCGCTATTCCCCCCACTGACACCCACGACAGGGCGCTATTCCCCCCCACTGACACCCACGACAGGGCGCCATTCCCCCCCCACTGACACCCACGACAGGCGCTATTCCCCCCCACTGACACCCACGACAGGGCGCCATTCCCCCCCCCACTGACACCCACGACAGGGCGCCATTCCCCCCCCACTGACACCCACGACAGGGCGCCATTCCCCCCCCCACTGACACCCACGACAGGGCGCCATCCCCCCCCCACTGACACCCACGACAGGGCGCCATTCCCCCCACTGACGCCCACGACAGGGCGCCATTCCCCCCCACTGACACCCACGACAGGGCGCCATTCCCCCCCCCACTGACACCCACGACAGGGCGCCATTCCCCCCCCACTGACACCCACGACAGGGCGCCATTCCCCCCCCCACTGACACCCACGACAGGGCGCCATTCCCCCCCCCCCCACTGACACAAACGACAGGGCGCCATCCCCCCCCACTGACACCCACGACAGGGCACCATCCCCCCCCCACTGACACCCACGACAGGGCGCCATTCCCCCTCACTGACACCCACGACAGGGCGCCATTCCCCCCCACTGACATCCACGACAGGGCACCATCCCCCCCCACTGACACCCACGACAGGGCGCCATTCCCCCTCACTGACACCCACGACAGGGCGCCATTCCCCCCCCCCACTGACACCCACGACAGGGCGCCATTCCCCCCCCCCCACTGACACCCACGACAGGGCGCCATTCCCCCCCCCCACTGACACCCACGACAGGGCGCCATTCCCCCCCCCCCCACTGACACCCACGACAGGGCGCCATTCCCCCTCACTGACACCCACGACAGGGCGCCATTCCCCCCCCACTGACACCCACGACAGGGCGCCATTCCCCCCCCCACTGACACCCACGACAGGGCGCCATTCCCCCCCCACTGACACCCACGACAGGGCGCCATTCCCCCTCACTGACACCCACGACAGGGCGCCATTCCCCCCCACTGACACCCACGACAGGGCGCTATTCCCCCCCACTGACACCCACGACAGGGCGCCATTCCCCCTCACTGACACCCACGACAGGGCGCTATTCCCCCCCACTGACACCCACGACAGGGCGCCATTCCCCCTCACTGACACCCACGACAGGGCGCTATTCCCCCCCCACTGACACCCACGACAGGGCGCTATTCCCCCCCACTGACACCACAACAGGGCGCTATTCCCCCCCACTGACACCCACGACAGGGCGCTATTCCCCCCCCACTGACACCCACGACAGGGCGCCATTCCCCCCCCCCACTGACACCCACGACAGGGCGCCATTCCCCCCCCACTGACACCCACGACAGGGCGCCATTCCCCCCCCACTGACACCCACGACAGGGCGCCATTCCCCCCCCACTGACGCCCACGGACAGGGCGCCATTCCCCCCCCACTGACACCCACGGACAGGGCGCCATTCCCCCCCCACTGACACCCACGCAGGGCGCCATTCCCCCCCCCCCACTGACACCCACGACAGGGCGCCATTCCCCCCCCCCACTGACACAAACGACAGGGCGCCATTCCCCCTCACTGACACCCATGACAGGGCGCCATTCCCCCTCACTGACACCCAGGACAGGGCGCTATTCCCCCCCAACTGACACCCACGACAGGGCGCTATTCCCCCCACTGACACCCACGACAGGGCGCCATTCCCCCTCACTGACACCCACGACAGGGCGCTATTCCCCCCTCACTGACACCCACGACAGGGCGCCATTCCCCCCCCACTGACACCCACGACAGGGCGCCATTCCCCTCACTGACACCCACGACAGGGCGCCATTCCCCCCCCACTGACACCCACGACAGGGCGCCATTCCCCCCCCACTGACACCCACGACAGGGCGCTATTCCCCCCCCACTGACACCCACGACAGGGCGCCATTCCCCCTCACTGACACCCACGACAGGGCGCTATTCCCCCCCCACTGACACCCACGACAGGGCGCTATTCCCCCCCACTGACACCCACGACAGGGCGCTATTCCCCCCCACTGACACCCACGACAGGGCGCCATTCCCCCCCCACTGACACCCACGACAGGGCGCTATTCCCCCCCCACTGACACCCACGACAGGGCGCCATTCCCCCCCCCACTGACACCTACGACAGGGCGCCATTCCCCCCCCACTGACACCCACGACAGGGCGCCATTCCCCCCCCACTGACACCCACGACAGGGCGCCATTCCCCCCCCACTGACACCCACGACAGGGCGCCATTCCCCCCCCACTGACACCCACGACAGGGCGCCATTCCCCCCCCACTGACGCCCACGACAGGGCGCCATTCCCCCCCCACTGACACCCACGACAGGGCGCCATTCCCCCCCCACTGACACCCACGACAGGGCGCCATTCCCCCCCCACTGACACCCACGACAGGGCGCCATTCCCCCCCCACTGACACCCACAACAGGGCGCCATTCCCCCCCCACTGACGCCCACGACAGGGCGCCATTCCCCCCCCACTGACACCCACGACAGGGCGCCATTCCCCCCCCCACTGACACCCACGACAGGGCGCCATTCCCCCCCCACTGACACCCACGACAGGGCGCCATTCCCCCCCCCACTGACACCCACGACAGGGCGCCATTCCCCCCCCCCCCCCCCACTGACACAAACGACAGGGCGCCATTCCCCCTCACTGACACCCATGACAGGGCGCCATTCCCCCTCACTGACACCCAGGACAGGGCGCTATTCCCCCCCCCACTGACACCCACGACAGGGCGCTATTCCCCCCCCACTGACACCCACGACAGGGCGCCATTCCCCCCCCCCCACTGACACCCACGACAGGGCGCCATTCCCCCCCACTGACACCCACGACAGGGCGCCATTCCCCCCCCCCCACTGACACCCACGACAGGGCGCCATTCCCCCCCACTGACACCCACGACAGGGCGCCATTCCTCCCCACTGACACCGATGATGGGGCGCCATTCCTCCCCACTGACACCGATGATGGGGCGCCATTCCTCAAATTTTGGGTGACATTGGCTGGTTCAATAGAAACCAGCCAACATTTGTCCCGTGTACTGAGTCGATCGGACAGTTCGGCTGGCTTTGTTTGACTGAAAATGGTCTGCTGCCTGGTATGTTCTGGTGGTGGTGGGGGGGGAGGTGTGGAATGTCCCCCCCCCCTGTCAGAACACAGTAGCTCAGCAGGGGAGATTGCTGTACTAACATTGGATTGTTAGTAAGCGGCTGTGACTGGAGCTGTCAGTAATGTGTATGAGGCTTAAGGCTCCGCGGCTGGTTTTGGCCCTCCTGTGTGCCTTTCCTTTTTATTGTTGTATTGTCATAACCAGCACGACATCATAACCCTCATAACATAATCCTCTTCCCGTCAGCACTGACTGGCCCACAATGGCTTGTATTATGTGACCAGCGGGGGGCGCTGCCATAGAAAAGACTGCAGTCACTATAGGATGTAGAGGGCCCCCTTCCATTGGCAGAATGGGCCCCTGAGATAACAAAAGCTGAGAGCTGTGTTCAGGCCCGGCCCTTTGTATCATCTCCTCTCCTTCTAATGGGCCCATTGTTCCCTGGAGCAGATGGTGTACAAAGCCAGGAAGTGAACAGCACCACGGCTACTGCAGTGCTATCACATGGCCCATCTGCAGCACCACACATACAAGGACACATGACCTACAAGGCCTGGGAGGAACAGCCAATCAGCAGCCTGACCTACAAACACCCATCTCCTGGAAGCTGGCCATACAATCTGATTGATGGGGGCCACACACACAACCATTATATATAGGATTGCATGGTCACATGTACTGTCCAACATAAAAATACGATTGGATGATTGGCACGAGCATTTTGTGTGTGTCATAGTGCAAAGTCATCACATGGACTGATCCATCTACTTTCCTACAAACAGATTATACGTTCAGGCCAAATACAATTACATAGAACACAACCAACCGATTGCATGGTGTGTGCCTGTTCAGGAATACATAGACTCCAAAACAATCGTTTAAATAAGATCATTACGTGTATGACCACCATCAGGGTTACCAAAACGACACAAGGACAACCATCTACAATCATCAGATTGTATGGTGTATGGCCAACCAAATGGTGGTCACACACGCTTCTGTTTCATTATGTGATCAAGGTGTGATTCCATCTCATAAAATAGCCCCAACCCCCCTCCCGATGGCTTTAGATTGACGCAATCACCCAGTGTGGAATATCAACGATTTCCACCAATCAGCAGAACGGAGATCCTTTGCTCATGAATACGATTGGATAGCAGATTGTGAGATTACATGGTGGAAACAGACGCCATCGATAACATACCGACTGAAATGATAGTGGGAGCAAAATCCACTTGTGTGTGTGTGGAGTACCCATCACATGGGCTGACAGATAGAAATCCATTATTATCATCCACCAGGAAAGGAACCGGCATACAGAGGAATGGACACAGGATGATCAGCAGAACAAAACCACCATACACATTGGACAGTCACCATGAAGGAGAATGGACAGTGTATGATCAGCAGAAAAATAGATATCATCAGCCTCACACTATACAATCCGATTATATCCTCTCCTTTATAATGGCCACACACTGTACTATTGGATTGGATAATATTTTTTATGCTGCTCATACTCTGTACAATCTGATTGTACAGCATGTGTTCAATATAAAGGGGATGGTCCAATCCGATTGTACAGTGTATGTCCAACATAAAGGCGATGGTCCAATCCGATTTTCCAGTGTGTGGCCAACACAAAGGGGATGGTCCAATCAGATTGTACAGTGTATGTCCAACATAAAGGGGATGGTCCAATCAGATTGTACAGTGTATGTCCAACATAAAGGGGATGGTCCAATCAGATTGTACAGTATGTGGCCAACATAAAGAGGATCGTACAGATTGTACAGTATGTGGCCAACATAAAGCGATTGTCCAACTGATTGTATAGTGTATGATCGGATTGCACAGCCTCTTATGATGGTAACACACACTATACAATCTGATTGTAGCATCTCCGTCATAACGGCCACACACTGTACTATCGGATTGTATATTATTTTTATGCTCTATATAATCTGATTGTTTAGTCTGTGTCCAATATAGAGGATCATCCAATCAGATTGCACAGTGTGTGGCCAATACAAAAAGGGGATTATCCAATCAGATTGTACAGAGTATAAATCACCATAAAAATGTACAACCAAATGATATAGTGTGTCAAATACAAATGAGATGGTCTAAAAAGATTGTACAGTGTGTGGCCAATATAAAGGGGATCATCCAATCAGATTGTACAGTGTGTGGTGAATGTGAAGGGGATCGTCCAATCAGATCAGTGTGTGGTGAATGTGAAGGGGCTCATCCAATCAGATTGTACAGTGTGTGGTGAATGTGAAGGGGATCGTCCAATCAGATCAGTGTGTGGTGAATGTGAAGGGGATCGTCCAATCAGATTGTACAGTGTGTGGTGAATGTGAAGGGGCTCATCCAATCAGATTGTACAGTGTGTGGTGAATATGAATTTGCTCATCCAATCAGATTGTACAGTGTATGAATATGAAGGGGCTCATCCAATCAGATTGTACAGTGTATGAATATGAAGGGGCTCATCCAATCAGATTGTACAGTGTGTGGTGAATATGAATTTGCTCATCCAATCAGATTGTACAGTGTATGAATATGAAGGGGCTCATCCAATCAGATTGTACAGTGTATGAATATGAAGGGGCTCATCCAATCAGATTGTACAGTGTGTGAATATGAAGGGGCTCATCCAATCAGATTGTATACTGTGTGGTGAATATGAAGGGGATCATCCAATCAGCGTGTGGTGAATAGAGATGATCTCAGTGTGTGTGGTGAATAGAAGGGAGATCGGCCGATGAGATCGGTCAGTATGAATAGAGATGAGATCGGTCAGTAGGTGTGCTCTCACCTTGGCCCTCTTCCTCCGGCTGGTCCTTCGGCCCTCAGGGGTCTCCGGTTGTCCCCCATGTTCTCTGTCTCCCCCTCCCCCACCCGCCATGATCCCGGGTACAGGGGGCGGCCCGGGGGAGGTCCTCTCTTTCTTCCTCGGGGTTCTCTCTAGGGAAGTCCCAGTGTCCGGGGACGCCATGATCCCGGAGGAGGAAGAAGACGAGGATGAAGATGATGATGATGAGGAGGAGACAGATATCGGAATGGGGGGCTGAGACTCGGCTCCGTTCTCTCCTCCGCCGCCCCCGCTGGACTCTGGCTTCTTTGCAGCTAACATTGGGAATAGATGTCGGCTCCGGAGTGGGGGAGGGCCCGGGGGAGCAGGGGGAGGGCTTTAGGAGCGGATATACACCGGCGGACGGAGCTTTGTGTCTGCGGGCACGGCGACCAACACGGCTGTCTGGAGCGGGAGCGCGCCGCCTGCTCTCTCACACTCCGCCCACCGTAAGCTCCGCCCATTCGCGCTGTGCGCCCTTCCTCACCTGCAGTCTCCGCCGCGGTCGCCCCTCCCCTCAGGGTATCAGTGGCTCTTTACCACGTGACTGTGTGTGTGTGTGCGTGTGGAAGCTGCAGTACTCTCAGTCACCTCTAGCTGGTGCCCGGATTGGGCTCTCTAGGACTCGCACGACTCACTGGATGGCCATTATAGTTGTGTATGCAACACCAGACTTAGGGGTAAAGCGTGATAACCCCCTGCCAGGTTTTTATTTGGGGAGATTTGTAATGACTTCCTGTTCCTGGAATTTAACAGGCATCCCTATTGGAACCCTGACCAGCAACTTCCCTCCTGGGTAGGACCACTGTGAGAATTCCTGTGCCCATCACCATCTTCACCAGGACAATCAGCATGAGCCATTCAACCAGACAGGGCTTCTAATCCTTCCCTGCTCTATCACACACTGAAAGCTACTTGTTTTAGTTTTGGGCGGAGTTGTAGGGTTGGAAAGGGTTAAAACTACCTTTTTTCCTGTTCTGGTGACAACAGTACAGGGTGCAATTTCCTGTCACTTTCCATCCATAGACGTGCAGGCATCCTTCTGTCCTGTAGGTGGCACTGTGCTAATGCTACAGGGCAAGGGGAGTCTATGTACAGTATATATAGTGTATGGGAAGGTGCAGGCATCCTTCTTACCTGTAGGTGGCACTGTGCCTAGGGCAAGGGGAGTCTATGTACAGTATATATAGTCTATGGGAAGGTGCAGGCATCCTTCTGTACTGTAGGTGGCACTGTGCTAATGCTACAGGGCAAGGGGAGTCTATGTACAGTATATATAGTCTATGGGAAGTTGCAGGCATCCTTCTGTACTGTAGGTGGCACTGTGCTAATGCTACAGGGCAAGGGGAGTCTATGTACAGTATATATAGTGTATGGGAAGGTGCAGGCATCCTTCTTACCTGTAGGTGGCACTGTGCCTAGGGCAAGGGGAGTCTATGTACAGTATATATAGTCTATGGGAAGGTGCAGGCATCCTTCTTACCTGTAGGTGGCACTGTGCTGATGCTACAGGGCAAGGGGAGTCTATGTACAGTATATATCAATACAAAATAAGCTAGGAGATTTTCTGTGCGTATTAGTAAAATGCACGCATATCCAAATGCTGGAAATCCATAAGGATGGGTGGATCTTGTGCATGTCCATAAGATGTGTGCATGTCACAGGTGACCAAGATCTTCTGGTATATGGTAAAGTCTTACAGTACACACCAACAATCCAATCCTGAGCAATGCAAGACTTCTATTTCATCAGAAAACTTAAATCAAAGTATAACAATCTGTCAGTTAGAATATCAGCATTCATCACCCCTCACTCATTAGCATGCATCATTCGGTAAAGGGTAATAGAACCCTATCGGGGGGGGGGGGACAGAAACAGGAGAGACCTGTGCCGTGTGGCCAATGTAATGGAGAGGATTCATTCATAAGTTAGGAGAGGAGGAGTGCATGCTCAAGGAGGGCAACCCCTCTTTACACCCCTCAGCCACAGGCATCTATCCATGCAGACAACACTTTGTGAAATTTTCTTGGGCATTGCCTACTCTCATAGGTAAGTCTGTATAGGGGCAATACTGAATTGACTGATTTTCATCAGGGGTAGGTGGCTTAACTGATTTCCATTTTAGAAGTATCTCCCTTCTGGCAGAGAACAGAGAAACGGTTATACATAGCTTAACATATCTGTCTCCCTCGAACTCCTCCAGATAACTCAGCAGGAGCACCAAAGGGTCTAGGGGTATCTGGGCGTCACTCAGCCACCTCCTCCCAGTGTGTCCGGAGCTTGGCAGAGGACCAGACCATGTGCCAGAATGTCTCCGCCTCAGTCCTACATCTAGAGCAGAATGGGTCAAGGTGGGGGTATATGCTGGCCATTTTGTGCGGAGTGTAGTAGGCTCTCTGGAGGAACTTAAGCTGGATAAACCTATCTTTGGCCGCTATCATAGATGGTATAAAAGTAGAGACACAGTTCTCCCACTCCTCTGCACCCAGGGCCAGAAGACCCATTCTCCATTTATCTAAAGATCGGGTGGGTTTAGTGTTGTAAGCCACTGTCAGGTATAAATACAAAGTGGATAGGGGCTTCCTAATCATGCTGGAGCTCAGCAGGCGCTCAATGGAATCAGACTCGAGGACTATCAACCCTGTGAATTGGGCCCCAACTGCATATCTCAGTTGCCAATATCTAAATTCGAAAGAGGTGGGTAGTGAATGTAAGCGTCTTAGTTCCTGAAAAGGCATAATCTTACCATTCAATACAATATGTTTCAGGGTGGTAAACCCCCTCTTTGCCCACAGAAAAGGGCCTCTGATGTTGTAAAAATGAGGCAGCCTTGGGTTTCCCCAGAGTGGTGTATGTGAGGATACATGAAGAGGATTCTGGTATACAGCCCTAGCGTCCTGCCACACTCTTATTGTGGTCCTCATGGGGGTGGTCAGGGAGCGGTGAGCTTTCACCCCCTGAACACCAGATTGCTCAGAGCCGCATAGGAGCCCAGAATGGCTGCCTCCAGTGTGACGGCTGGGTTTTGTTTGGGCTGGGAGAACCACCAGCACACCGTAACCAGGACTGACGCCCATTAGTACAGTAGGAAGTTAGGGAGCGCCAATCCTCCTCCCAAAAGGGGAAGGTATAGGATCCGTTTTACCACCCTGGGTGGCTTCCCAGCCCAAATAAAGGAAATCAGGATCCCCTCAAGACGCATGAAGAAAGCCCTGGGAATGTGTGACGGAGTGTTGCGAAAGAAATCCAGAAATTTAGGTAAGTAAATCTATTTTACTTTTGTCTGTTTATGACAAAAAAAAAAAGATAAGAAAAAAAAAAATGCACAAACTACAAATACCATCATCCATTGTAGCTGATGGCTTGTAGTTCTGAATTGACTGTGAGGTACCTGATGAGTGGCCTCGTAGTTTATTCACAAGCTTTGCAGCTTGTAAACAGTCTGCCCATTTGGAAGTATGGGCTGAAAGCTGCATGGGTTGTCTGCAGGAGTCTGGCATTGCACCCTCGATCCACTGATCATGGGTGCAATGCTTTCCAGGTTCCTTAGAGAAAAAAATAATAATATTTTTCCCAAAAGATGAACTTGTTTAATAACACTGTAATGCTACACACACACGGCTCTAGACGCAGCCTCCATATACATACAGTGCTCCAGATCCAGACTCCACTCAGGTATATACTGAGGTCGCAAGGGTGGTATGCCCTCTATTGATGATTGAAGCCTTCTGTCCACAGTTGGGGTAGAAGAATAGCTGTCCAGGATCACGTGAATTGGAGTTCTGGCGTGCTGCATTGGGTGATCCCGGCCTCAGAATGGCATTATCCCTCCGGAGTCGGTCAGCGCGGTTGTGACTATGGGCGATGGTCACTTTGACAGCCATTGTATAAGTAGGCAAAACAGACTACAAGTGCCACAGTGCCTCATACTGTGAATAAAATAAAAGTTATAAAAGCAACTCTTGATGCATTCATTCAATTTTAACGTAGATAATTGCACCTTACAGTCTCCTAAATATTTAATTTCAGAAATTTTATATAATTAGGTTTTACAAGTGTATGTATCAAAGGTATAAAATATAACTAAAAAAAACTATTTTTTTTTGTTTAGTTATAGATTTTAGGGTTATGTTGAAGCCATGTACTCATACAGCATATAAGGCTCCATGCACACTGGAGCTCATAAACGGCCATTTTTTGGAGTTTGGGCGTTTTTTTTTAAAGCCCATAAACTCCACTCTATATTATCCTAAGTGTCCATGCACACATGGACGTTTTTGGACGTTTATCAGCAGTCAAGCATATGGGCTGTTTTCTGAACGCCGTAAAATCACATTCAGGAGTCGTTTTTCTGACCACAAAAAACGCCAAACACTTATAAACGCTCATAAACGCTGAAAAACGTAGATAAACGCTCAAAAACATGGCTCACCAGTGTTTTTTTAACGTTTTTGATCCATTGAAAAAATAAAGTAAAAAGAAAAACTCTAAAAAACGCTAACGCGGAAAAACGATAATAGACACTATTGCAAAAACATTAAAAAACATTGAAAGGCTCACTGCAAAGCTACTGGCGTTTTTGTAACATTATTTTAGCGTCCAGTGTGCATGTAGCCTTATGCTGTGTACCCACGGTCGGAATTTCCGACAACAAATGTTTGATGTGAGCTTGTTGTCGGAAATTCCGACCACATGTAGGCTCCATCGGACATTTGTTGTCGGAATTTCCGACAACAAAAATTTGAGAGCTGGTTCCCAAATTTTCCAACAACAAAATCCATTGTCGGAAATTCCGATCGTGTGTACACAATTCCTACGCACAAAATTCCACACATGCTCGGAATCAAGCAGAAGAGCCGCACTGGCTATTGAACTTCATTTATCTCAGCTCGTCGTACGTGTTGTACGTCACCGTGTTCTTGACGTTCGGAATTTCCAACAACATTTGTGCGACCGTGTGTATGCAAGACAAGTTTGTGCCAACAGCCGTCGGAAATAAATCCAGGATTTTGTTGTCGGAATGTCCGATCGTGTGTACGCGGCATTAGAGTACGATTGTACAATGCAACAGAGTATGTCAGACCTTTATGCAGTCATGAATTCTGGCTCTGGTATCAAAATAAATCAAATATTCTGTGAAACCTCATGAGAAGACATTTATTACTTCCTGACCTATACAAGAAGGAAATCTGATACTGGCCATTCTCCAATATGCTATAAATCCCAGCATTCCTTGCACCTGAAGAAATGCAGCCATTTCATTGGCTAACAGGTTGCCGGAGTAACATAGGTGAAAGGGATATCACCACTCCAGGCAGATCAAATAGGAATGAACCTCTCCTCTAGTTTGGAACCACAGGTGCTGGCAATACATGTAGCAATGAAATTGAGAAAAATTCTGGACAGCGGCACTCCAAAATTTAGCCTTTATTTGTCAAGAAAAATCAATAATACATGCCGCAGCAGAACGGACAGAAGAGCTGACGCGTTTCACACTATTAAACAGTGCTTAATCATAGCTATGATTAAGCACTGTTTGATAGTGTGAAACGCGTCAGCTCTTCTGTCCGTTCTGCTGCGGCATGTATTTTTGATTTTTCTTGACAAATAAAAGCTACATTTTTGGAGTGCGGCTGTCCAGAATTTTTCTCAATTTCATTGTAACATAGGTGAAGTTGTTGACGTCAGAGATCCTACCTTTTTAAATAGCTGCCAGCAGGTTTGTCAGTTATTTCTCAGAAGCAGCTAGAGCAGGGGTCTTTAAACTACGGCCCTCCAGTTGTTCAGGAACTCCAATTCCCATCATGCCTTGTCATGTCTGTGAATGTCAGAGTTTCACAATGCCTCATGGGATGTGTAGTTCCACAACAGCTGGAGGGCCGTAGTTTGAAGATCCCTGAGCTAGAGAGTGCGGACATATTTTCTGTTGCTCCAGTTCAGTGACAAAACGGTTGCTTTATTCTGCTAGATTTAAATCACAGAATATATATTAGAGAAAGAAGACACTAATTTAAAGAGGAAAAGGGTTATTACATTTTATAATAAAAAAATACGCCAAACGAAAGCAGAGCAGGGAGGTGAAAGGAGGTGATAGAAGGAGGTAAGTATAGACTCACTCCACTCCTCCTGGGACTACCTAGGAAGAAGTATGCCTGCGTAGTTGGGAACATCTCCTGTCTAACAACTGGCATATCAAAGATGAATCCCAGAAAGCGGAGCAGAGAGGAATAATTGGATAGCACCAGAGAGACAGTACAGAGCTATGTAGAGGAGACTGGTGCAACTCAGAGGAAGCAGAGCAGATATGACAACGCTACAGAGACAGGACAGAGCTCTGCAAAACAGAGAAGAAAGAAGAGGAAATCTGATGAAGAGAAAGAATGTGAGTTCTGTGATGAAGAGGAGAAGAGCAGTGCAGAGCTCTGCAGAACAGAGAGGAAAGCAGAGGAAATCTGATGAAGAGACTGAATGTAAGAGTCCTGTGATAAAGAGAAAAAGGGCAGCGCAGAGTTCTGCAAAACAGAGAGGAAAGGAGAGGAAATCTAATGAAGAGAAAGAATGTGAGAGTCCTGTGATGAAGAGGAGAAGGGCAGCGCAGAGCTCTGCAGAACAGAGAGGAAAGGAGAGGAAATCTGATGAAGAGAAAGAATGTGAGAGTCCTGTGATGAAGAGGAGAAGGGCAGCGCAGAGCTCTGCAGAACAGAGAGGAAAGGAGAGGAAATCTGATGAAGAGAAAGAATGTGAGAGTCCTGTGATGAAGAGGAGAAGGGCAGCGCAGAGCTCTGCAGAACAGAGAGGAAAGGAGAGGAAATCTGATGAAGAGAAAGAATGTGAGAGTCCTGTGATAAGGAGTTGAAGGGCAGCACAGAGCTCTTCAGAACAGAGAGGAAAGGAGAGGAAATCTGATGAAGAGACTGAATGTGAGAGTCCTGTGATAAAGAGAAAAAGGGCAGCGCAGAGTTCTGCAAAACAGAGAGGAAAGAAGAGGAAATCTGATGAAGAGAAAGAATGAGTCATGTGATAAAGAGGAGGAGATCAGAAGAAGCAGGTGTGTATTATAATAATGGATTTTCATATAGTATATAAGGAGGGGTAGGGGGGCATTTCTCCATCAACTTGAACATTAGATAGAAGGGAATTAAAAAAGCAGAGCTTTGTTCTGTTATCGGGAGGATTTAGAAAAATGTGACTGTAGCCAAAATAAAAGCTGGCATACAAGATACAGGCTGTCAGTAGCATTGCAGCGGTAGTAACTAATCAGCGACCGCCCCACACAGATATACTGCAGCAGGGCGGCCGCTCTGTGCCAGATCACATACCTAGTACATGATCTGACACTTCCAGGTCCGGGGTGTATGCGCCGCCAGTGACCTGCTCCCACTGTGATTGGACACAGCGGGAGCCAATCAGCGGGTCCGGCGGACGCGATGTCTGCCGGGACCCGTGGATCGTTCAGGGATAAATGCAGAGCGGCGGTGTGCCTTGTTTACAAGGCTCTGTGAGAGGGGAATGTGCTGATTCTGTGTTGCTGCTAACACAGATCTTTACATTCCCCCAGTCAAAGCCCCTCCCCCACAGTTAGTAAGCACAACTTAGGCATAAATTTAACCCTTTGAAAGCCCCTGATGTTAACCCCTTCCCTGCCAGTGTCATCAATATACATGTTTTGGGATTTTTTAAACAAAAATATGTATCAGTATTCATATTGGCTTAAATTTGATGAAGAAATTAGATTTTTAATTTTTTTTTTTTATTGGATAAGATTTATAGCAGAAAGAAAAAAAATATATTGTTTTTTTTCAAAATTGTCGGCCTTTTTTTGTATATAGTGCAAAAATTTAAAAAAAAACAGACGTGATCAAAAAGCACCATAGGATAGCTCTATTTGTGAGAAAAAAGGACATGAATTTTATTTGGGTACAGCGTCGCATGATCGTGCAATTTTCAGTTAATGTAAAGCAGTGCCGTATCGCAAAAAAAGGCCTGGTCATGAAGGGGGGAAAATCTTCCGGGGCTGAAGTGGTTAAACCCCAAACCAAAAATGTAATATATTGCAGCTTACCAATCTTTAGATGTGGTGGTTGCATTTTTTCTCCTTTTCTGAGGATTTGTTCCCTTCTGTTATCACCTGGTGACCTTCCGTATTAGTGAGACACAACTCTGTAATAAGGAGCAGAGGATGCACAGCAGACAGCACCATTGTCATTCTGGGGGGGGTGGGGGGGGACGTTAAATGTTTTAGCAAATTTAGATGCATTAACAAATTGAAGGCAAACTCCAGCTCTCACTGTATAATCAGTTACAGCAGACAGTTTTTTTTTTCTGTTGGGATGAAAGTTTTGCATGAATACACAAAAGCTGATCATTTTAACCCCCCCCCCCGACAATGTTAAGTGGTTTGTCTCATCCATGCTGCAATAAATATTTGCTTTGGGTTTAATACTGCTTTAACACTGCAGTCTGTAAATAGAAAGAAGGAGCACTCAATTGCAACGTCCGTAATATTAGGGAGGAGAAAAGGAGGTGTGACTAAAAAGTACTACCTATGGTCGGACTTTATAGGCCAAGAAACAATGGAAAAAAAGAGGATAATATAAAATGTAGCATTTAAACCCCTTTCACACCGAGGGCATTTTGCAGGCAATATAGCGTTAAAAATAGCGCCTGCAATCCGCCCTCAAACAGCTGCAGCATTGCGGGCAGTTTTAACCCTTTCTCGGCCGCTAGCAGGGGGTAAAAGCGCCCCGCTAGTGGCCGAAATGCGCCACAAATCCGACGGTAAAACGCCGCTATAAATAGCGGCGTTTTACCACCGACGCTATAGGCGGCTTGGTGTGAAAGGGATCTTATTGGAAAAGTATAAAATCTAGACATAATAGTTGAAAATAGTAAAAAACATAATACATATGCAATTAGTACAGTGAGCCCTTGTGCGTCTACGCAATTAGGCTTCCTCAGGACACGACCAAGGTTCAAAAACGCAACAGATAAGAGAACAAATCTTACTATCTTAAGTTGAAGTGCGTTGAGATATATACCTGCAGCCTAGGATAGGCGGTGGGTTTCCAAATACTAAATAAATTTAAGGTTGTATAGACAGGGGCAAATAGAGCCTTCACTCCAAAACATAAATGAGGCCAGCTGAGAAAAACTGTATGGTCCAATATATATATAGGGAGCAGATCCTAATTAGGATTAAATACTCATGGCTAATAAAGCTTAGGAAGGGCCACTGTGCATGAAGGGTATGCTAGAATAAACGTGGTGCATCGCCTGGCTGTCTCCCAGGGGCACGTTTATTCTAGCATACCCTTCATGCACAGCGGCCCTTCCAAAGCTTTATTTTGCTCAGATGGCCTCATTTATGTTTTGGAGCAGCAGGATTTTGGGAGAAAAAAAAAAAGTTTGGCGCGTGTAAATGCGTGTTAATGCTAGGCACATTTAGTGCTTGAGCGTTAGTTGATTTCAGTCGCCACAATACTATATTATTCTGCCCAATGAAATGAATTTACACGCAAGCACTTGACACCTGTAAACGCGCCATAACACGTTACACACTGTTACATGCGTCAGGAGTTTTTTTTCTTTGCCAGGAGGAAAGGCTTTTGGGAAAATTTGCAAAATGTTGTGTGTGCATGGGGCCTTAGGGGGACACAATATGACCATCCTCACAGAACACTGTACAAAGTGTGAAGCTTAACCATGTATACTCAGTAAAGTCGGTGGGGGAAGGAGGGGTATAAATTACTGAGCAAAGGGGGACTGTATACACAATTAATATACACTTAATGCAAGGGTAAAATGCTCATTTCCCCTAGGGGTGATGAATAAGGTGATATCCTGAAATTATTCCCCTTAAATGATTGGCTACCCCAGCAGCCAGCTTTGTTCTTGGCTTCCCTGACCCTCTGCATCCTCCTGTACAATGCAGGACTCCTGGGTCTGCACTATATGGGGGTGACAGAGAGCTGGGACCGGCTGGGAAGTCAAGGTAGGAGACTTTGGAGGGAGCTGCCATGTAGCATGGAGGAAGCTTACAGTAGTAAGGAAGGTTAAAGTATAACTAATGGTAAAACTTTTTTTTTAATTTTAGGTATAGTGTAAAAGAAAATCCCAAAATGTCTGGTTGTCCCTAGAAAACTAGTAGAGGGAAAATCTTCCAATGGGGACGCTACTTCTGGTTACCTGGGGGTCCCCAAGAGTTTCCCTTCATTTGTAGGGATTTCCTTGCACTTCCTGTTTGGCTATGGGACAGGAAGCAAAGCTAAATCTCCCCAATGGGACAAAGATGGCAAAAATAAACCTTACAGGTTATAACCCCCCTCTACTCCATCCAAAATTTAAAAAAAAATTTTACTTAATTATCTACTTTCAAGCAGAGTTCCACCCAAAAGTGAAACCTCCACTTTAAGGACTCCTCATTTTTTTGGGGTTACCTAGTTTTGACAGATACCCAGCTCCCACTTCTGCTCGGGCCGCCAAGGCGACACGGGTGGAAATTCGCCTCTCTCCTCCCTCCCTGCAATCTTCTGGGACACATCACAGGTCCCAGAAGATTGCCTGGCCACTGAGGATGCGCAGCTCGTCTCGCACATGCGCAGTGTGCACCCGGCTGTGAAGTCGCGAGCTGTCACAATCGGGTGCCCACACTTGCGATTCCAGCGCCGGGGAGAGGATCGAGGGTTCGGGTGGTCGCATCAATGGATCATGGGACAGGTGATTGTGTGTTTATTAAAAGTCAGCAGCTACACTTATTGTAGCAGCTGACTTTTAATAAACTTAAAAACGAGTGGAACTCTGCTTTAATTATCTCACCAAATTCATCATTTATTTTTCACAGAGGAATGGATAGCCATGCAGAAGCTGAAATGAAGACATAACACACCAACTTCTAGCTTATGGAAAACATAAATCACTGCAAAGCATTTTAGACTTACTACTATTTTTCAAGCATCTACCCACATTAAATTCAGCAACCATTATTTAACCTCATAAATTCGGGACTTTAAACAGACCCCTGACATCTCACTATTAAGACATGACAGTTAACGGGGGAACTCGTGACATTTATAGGAGGGGTCAGGACAGTGATGGGGGAAACCAAGCACAGTAATGAAGGGGACTGAAGACAATAATGGGGAACTTAACACAGTAATAGGGGACTGAGGACAGTAATGGGGGGCTCAACACAGTAATGGAGGGGACCGAGGACAGTAATAGAGGGGAGAGGGGACAGTAATAGAGGGGACAGAGGAAAATAATGAAGGGGACAGTGGACAGGAATAGGGGGTTCAGGACAGTATGTGAGAGAGGGCTGAGGACAGTAATGGGGGGGGGCTCAGGAAACATTTATGGGGGGGCGCAAGACAGTAGTGGAGGGGACTGAGGACAGTAATGGGGGAGACTACAGTAATGGGGGGAGCTGAGGACAGTAATGGGGTCACTGAGGGCAGTAATGGGGGTCACGGGACAGTAATGGGGTGACTGAGAACAGAAATGGGAGGGCTCAGGACATTAATGGAGTTGCTGAAGACAGTAATGGAGGGGACTGAGAACAGTAATTGAGGGGACTAAGAACAGTAATTGAGGGGAGCTGAGGACAGTAATGGGGTCACTGAGGGCAGTAATGGGGAGCACGGGACAGTAATGGGGTCACTGAGGACAGACATGGGGTTGCTGAGGACAGTAATGGAGGGGACTGAGATCAATAATAGAGGGGACTAATAACAGTAATTGGGGGGGAGCTGAGGACAGTAATGGGGGAGACTACAGAAATGGCTGGAGCTGAGGACAGTAATAGGGTCACTGAGGGCAGTAATGGGGGAGCTGAGGAAAGTTATGGGGTCACTGAAGGCAGTAAGAGGGGCACGGGACAGTAATGTGGTCACTGATGACAGAAATGGGAGGGCTCAGGACATTAATGGGGTTGCTGAGGACAGAAATTTAGGGGACTGAGAACAGTAATGGAGTGGACTAAGAACAGTAATTGGGGGGAGATAAGGACAGTAATGGGGAGACTACAGTAATGGGGGAGCTGAGGAAAGTAATGGGGTCACTGAAGGCAGTAATGGGGGCACGGGACAGTAATGGGGTCACTGAGAACAGAAATGAGAGGGCTCAGGACATTAATGGGGTTGCTGAGGACAGTAATGGAGGGGACTGAGAACAGTAATGGAGGGGACTAAGAATAGTAATTGGGGGAGCTGAGGACAGTAATGGGGTCACAGAGGGCAGTAATGGGGGGCATGGGACAGTAATGTGATCACTGAGGACAGAAATGGGGGGGGCTCATGACATTAATGGGGTTGCTGAGGACAGTAATGGAGGGGACTAAGAACAGTAATTGGGGGGAGCTGAGGACTGTAATGGGGTCACTGAGGGCAGTAATGGGTGGCACAGGACAGTAATGGGGTCACTGAGGACAAAAATGTGAGGGCTCAGGACATTAATAGAAGGGACTGAGAACAGTAATGGAGTGGACTGAGAACAGTAACGAAGGGGACTGAGAACAGTAATGGAGGGAACTGAGAACAGTAATGGAGGGGACTGAGAACAGTAATGGAGTGGACTGAGAACAGTAATGGAGGGGACTGAGAACAGTAATGGAGGGGACTGAGAACAGTAATGGAGGGGACTAAGAACAGTAATGGAGGGGACTGAGAACAGTAATGGAGGGGACTGAGAACAGTAATGAAGGGGACTGAGAACAGTATGTTTACAAATTTTAATGGTTGTATATGTTTGGAAATTGGTGCTAAATCTGAAATACCATGTAAGTTTTGTAAGTAATATTAGCTAGTTTTTATTGCTTACATGGTGTGTGCCGACACCTATTACCAGTTATCACAACTCTAGTGCCCCTCACAGTAGAAGTGATTCTTTGCTTAGGATCATACTATCTTTGGTGGCATTTGACTTATTCTATAGGTTAGGTAAGTATGTAGGTAGGGCTGTCTTCATGGGAGGGCACACCTGGGCACTGCCCAGTGGCCCCAGCTGCATGGGGGGCCCCTGGACTTTCCCCAAAGAAGCTGGTCCTTGAGCCCATGCTGCCCTGAAACTGGGGGCCCCGTGATGCCACTGAGAGTGATGGATACACAGGGGAGGCAGGCTGGCAGCGATGTGCTGTGCAGAACAATACCTATTATTTCACAGCCAGCAGGGAGGGGCAGGGCCAGAGCGACAGTGATGCTCTGACCCCGCCCCATGCAGCTTGAATGCTCGGGACTCGAAGGCTGCGGGGTAGGAGCTAGAGTGGGAGCTGCTGAGTCGGCAGCATTGAGAGCCCACCGTGGAAGTAACATTGTGGATGGTGTCATCGTGAGCCCAGCTGTCCAGCAGTGTCTGCGCCGAAAGGCTTGGAATGCCCGGAGGGATGCTCCCTCCTCCGTCCCTCCTTCTGACTGCTTGATTGGTATAGGTGAGTGCAGTGCTGGAGGTGGGCACAGAGCCAAAAGTTTACATGCACTGTATATCCACTGGAAAAGGATGTACTACATGGATGGAATAATGGTGCTGGGGGATATCAAGGGTGTATGGGGGAAAACAATGCTGAGGTCGGATCTGGGGTGTATAGGGGTAGCAATGCTTGGGATAGCTTGGGTGGCTATAGTGCTAGAGGTATCAGGGATATAGAGAGGCCACAGTGTAGGGGGTATCAGGGATGTAGTGGGGTCACAATATAAGGTGTATCTTATGGTATATGGTTACAGTGCTGGGGGGATATCTGGGGTGTAGAGGGGTCAGAGTGCTGGGGGGTTATCTGGGGTGTAGAGGGGTCAGAGTGCTGGGGGATATCTGGGGTGTAGAGGGGTCAGAGTGCTGGGGGATATCTGGGGTGTAGAGGGGTCAGAGTGCTGGGGGATATCTAGGACATAGAGGGGCCATAGTGCTGGGGGGGCATCAATCTAGCAGATATATGCACAGGACAGCTTTGTTACTATGTATGTAGTGTTTTCCCACTGTTTCTTTGCTGTACAGAATGATTGTTTATGTAGTTAATGCGGAGCTCCACCCAAAAGGGGAAGCTTTGCTTGTCTGCCTCCTACCTACTTGATGTTGGTTTACCTTTACTGTCTCCACTGTAGGGGCCCCAGAGCATTACTTTGCCCAGGTGCCCATGATGCTATTAAGATGGCCCTGTATGTAGGTAAGTATGTGTGTGTGTGCAAAAAAAAGGATAAATGGATAGATAAGCTAAGATAGATAAGATAATATAGATGAAGTAGATAAGGTAAGTACCTTGTTATATGTATAAGTATGTATATATGCAAGTATGTGTGCAAAAAAAAATAGATATAGTTAAGCTAAGCTAGATAAGATAATATAGACTAAGTAGATAAGCTAAGTACGTAGGGAAGTATGTATATATGTAAGTATGTGTGCAAAAAAAAAAAAAATAAACAAAAAAGATATACCGTAGATAAGCTAAGATAGATACCATAAAATATATAAGGTAGGTACGTAGCTAAGTATGTATATATGTAAATATGTGTGCAAAAAAAAAATATTCACTTTACCTACAGGTAAGCCTTATTATATGCTTACCTGTAGGTTAAAATGAAAAAAAAAGGGCATACAACCATTTTAATAATAATATACCATATGTATGGTATAGTATATTTTATTTGTTTTTTATTCAACATCTGGAAATAAAGGAGTGTGCTTGGCTGGCTGTAAGTGGAGGTTGGAGGCCAGATTTTTTATATTTTTTTTACACATCTAGAAATAAAGGAGTGTGCTTGGCCCGCTATAAGGGGAGGTATGAGTCCGGATTTTTTTTTTTACTTACCGTATATACTCGAGTATAAGTCGTCCCGAGTATAAGTCGAGGCCCCTAATTTACCACAAAAAACTGGGAAAAATGTATTGATCCGAGTATAAGACGAGGGTGAGAAATGCAGAGGGTCAACAATGCCCATCTGCAGCTGCCTGCCTCCCTGTGTCCTGTGCAGCCTACCTGTACCCTGTGCATGTGTCCTGTGTCCTGTACATGTGTATGTGTCCTGTACATGTGTGTCCTGTACATGTGTGTCCTGTGTCCCTGTGTACATGTGTCCTGTACATGTCCTGTGTGCATGTGTCCTGTGTGCATGTGCAGCCTACCTGTGTCCTGTGCAGCCTCCCTGTGGCGATCTCCATCCTCTCTGTGGCGATCTCCATCCTCAAACGGCGGCCGGCGTGTGATGATAGTGTTCGGCGGCCATTCCACAGTTCAAAAGCCGCGCCTCCTCCTCGTCTGTGATAGGCTGACCGCTGACTGCCTATCACGGACATTCTCTCATTCTCATACCATGGACGAGGATGAGAGAATGTCCGTGATAGGCTGTACACTGACAGCTGTTCAGCCTATCACAGACGAGCAGGAGGCGCGGCTTTTGAAAGCTGCAATAGCCGCCGAACACTATCATCACACGCCGGCCGCCGTCTGCCTGCATGACACGCTGATCATGCAGACAGACGGCGGTGACACGAGTATAAGTCGAAGGGGACACTTTCAGCCCAGAAAAAAGGGCTGAAAAATTTTACTTATACTCAAGTATATACGGTATCTAAGAAACATAGAAAAGTGGCGGTGGAAAAAAGACCAAGTAGTCTCTATCGAGTCTGCCCGTTTTTTGTTTTGTTTTTTCTGTTTCTTTCTGTTTGTTTTTTTTTGTTAACTTTTTTGTCTGAGTATAGATTTAGGTTTGACCCAAGCATGTTTGAAGCCATTTAATGTTGTTTATATTCAGAATGTATAATGCGCTAATATTAACCTCCCAATATAACACGGTGTGACCTCCATATGCAATTCATTCTGTTGGAAAGTGTAGTGAAGTTTACCCTTAGCTTATAGGGAATATTTAATATACTATCTGCGCAATGGTCTCTTTCTTTGTTGTTTCATACTGCGGAAGTTCTTTGAAAGCCAGAAGCTAGCCCATGCTAATGAGCAGCTGAATATATGAGCAAGCCATCTATCACTGGGGTTACTCATTGAAACCTGTCCAAATTCATCAATGACCAAAGACATTTCTTCACAGCGGTATGCTGTCCTGTTGAGATATTTGTGCACTGTGGTTCATCACATTAATATATCTAATTTTTCTCATTTTTCTTTATTTTTTATTGTGTTTAATAATTTATTATCACATTGATATTTAGTTATAGGATTTTGTTATGGTTAAGGATGTTATGTTATTTATAATAGGTTCCATTTGCTTATTTTTGCACATGATTCACTGATTAACCATTATGAGGTCACACCGTGTTATATTGGGAGGTTAATATTAGCGCATTATACATTCTGAATATAAACAACATTGTTTGTGTGTGATATCAATTCACATACACAATAATTGCAGCTATATTATTTGGCCATCTTCTAGTATTTGTCACTTATTTACAGTGGGGACGGAAAGTATTCAGACCCCCTTAAATGTTTCACTCTTTGTTATATTGCAGCCATTTGCTATAATCATTTAAGTTCATTTTTTCCTCATTAATGTACATACAGCACCCCATATTGACAGAGAAACACAGAATTGTTGACATTTTTGCAGATTTATTAAAAAAGAAAAACTGAAATATCACATGGTCCTAAGTATTCAGACCCTTTGCTGCGACACTCATATATTTAACTTAGGTGCTGTTCATTTCTTCTGATCATCCTTGAGATGGTTCTACACCTTCATTTGAGTCCAGCTGTGTTTGATTATACTGATTGGACTTGATTAGTTAAGCCACACACCTGTCTATATAAGACCTTAAGGGCCCTTTCACACTGGGGCGGTTTGCAGGCGCTATTGCGCTAATAATAGCGCCTGCAAACCGACCCTGCAAACCGACCCGAAAGTGCCGCTGCTTTGTCTCCAGTGTGAAAGCCCCAAGGGCTTTCACACTGGAGCGGTGCGCTAGCAGGACGTGAAAAAAAGTCCTGCTAGCAGCATCTTCGGAGCAGTGAAGGAGCGGAGTGTATACCGCTCCTTCACCGCTCCTGCCCATTGAAATCAATGGGACAGCGTGGCTTTTAACCATTTCTCAGCCGCTAGCGGGGGGTGAAACCGCCCCGCTAGTGGCCGAATACCGCTTACAATAGCAGCGCTTTACCGCCGACGCCGCCCCAGTGTGAAAGGGCCTTAAAGCTCACAGTGCATGTCAGAGCAAATCAGAATCATGAGGTCAAAGGAACTGCCTGAAGAGCTCAGAGACAGAATTGTGGCAAGGCACAGATCTGGCCAGGGTTACAAAAAAATTTCTGCTGCACTTAAGGTTTCTAAGAGCACAGTGGCCTTCATAATCCTTAAATGGAAGACGTTTGGGACGACCAGAACCCTTCCTAGAGCTGGCCATCCGGCCAAACTGAGCTAACGGGGGAGAAGAGCCTTGGTGAGAGAGGTAAAGAAGAACCCAAAGATCACTGTGGCTAAGCTCCAGAGATGCAGTCAGGAGATGGGAGAAAGTTTTAGAAAGTCAACCATCACTGCAGCCCTCCACTAGTCGGGGCTTTATGGCAGAGTGGCCCGACGGAAGCCTCTCCTCAGTGCAAGACACATGAAAGCCCGCATGGAGTTTGCTAAAAAAACACCTGAAGGACTCCAAGATGGTGAGAAATAAGATTCTCTGGTCTGATGAGACCAAGATAGAACTTTTTGGCCTTAATTCTAAGCGGTATGTGTGGAGAAAACCAGGCACTGCTCATCACCTGTCCAATACAGTCCCAACAGTGAAGCATGGTGGTGGCAGCATCATGCCGTGGGAGTGTTTTTCAGCTGCAGGGACAGGACGACTGGTTGCAATCGAGGGAAAGATGAATGCGGTCAAGTACAGGGATATCCTGGACGAAAACCTTCTCCAGAGTGCTCAGGACCTCAGACTGGGTCAATGACAATGACCCTAAGCACACAGCTAAAATAACGAAGGAGTGGCTTCACAACAACTTTGTGACTGTTCTTGAATGGCCCAGCCAGAGCCCTGATTTAAACCCAATTGAGAATCTCTGGAGAGACCTAAAAATGGCTGTCCACCAACGTTTACCATTCAACCTGACAGAACTGTAGAGGATCTGCAAGGAGGAATGGCAGAAGATCCCCAAATCTAGGTGTGAAAAACTTGTTGCATCTTTCCCAAAAAGACTCATGGCTGTATTAGATCAAAAGGGTGCTTCTACTAAATACTGAGCAAAGGGTCTGAATACTTAGGACCATGTGATATTTCAGTTTTTCTTTTTTAATAAATCTGCAAATATGTCAACAATTCTGTGTTTTTCTGTCAATATGGGGTGCTGTGTGTACATTAATGAGGAAAAAAATGAACTTAAAGAGGAGTTCCACCCAAGGGGGCCATCAAAAAAAAATAAAAATTAAAAGTCAGCAGCTACAAATACTGCAGCTGCTGACTTATAATTGGACACTTACCTGTCCCTGGGTCCAGCGATGCGGGGGATCGAAGCCCCGCTCGTCCCCCCCCTCTGCTCGTCGGCGCCGGCATTTCAACTGTGGGCGCTGGGCTGTGGCTTCACAGCCTGGCACCCACTGCGCATGCGCGAGCGGCGCCGCGCGCCGTGATTGGCCGCTCAATCACCTGGGACCTGTAATGGGTCCCAGATGATTGACAGGAGGGAGGGAGCAGAGCTGAGCCCTTCCTGTGCCGAGGGGGAAGTGATGTCACCAGCCCAGGCAAAGGAAGAGGCAGACTACGAGGGACCACCTAGCAACAGGCATTTAGAGGTAAGTGAAAAAAAAAAATATCCAAATGTTTTTTGGGGGTTTTTTTTAGAATTTTTTAGGTATTTTTGTTTTTTTGGGTGGAACCCCACTTTAAATGATTTTAGCAAATGGCTGCAATATAACAAAGAGTGAAAAATTTAAGGGGGTCTGAATACTTTCTGTCCCTGCTGTATTTATTTACTAGTTCATATCAGCACTTTAGTACACCTTTTACTTTATTGAAGCCATTTAATGTTGACTGTCTCATTACCTCTACCTATAATAAAGCTTACCTGTAGGTAAAAATGAAAAAAAAAAGTATACAACCACTTTAATAATAGATGTATGCAATGTATAGTATATTTTATTTGTTTTTTTATCCAACATTTGGAAATAAAGGAGTGTGCTTGGCTGACTGTAAGGGGAGGTTGGAGGCCAGATTTTTATATATATTTTTTACACATCTAGAAATAAAGAAGTTGCTTGGCCAGCTATAAGGGGAGGTTGGATTTATTTTTTAACTTATCTAAGAAACATAGAAAAGTGGCGGTGGAAAAAAGACCAAGTAGTCTATCGAATCTACCCATTTTTGGTTTTGTTTTTTTCTGTTACTTTCTGTTTGTTTTGTTAACTTTTTTGTCTGAGTATAGATTTAGGTTTGTCCTAAGCATGTTTGAAGCCATTTACTGTTGACTGTCTCACTACCTTTGCTGAAAGTTTATTCTAGTTTATTCTAGTATCAACTACCCTTTCAGTGAAATAATACTTTCTAAGATTAGTTTTGCACTTTCCTCCAGTTAGTCTGTGTGTTAACACATTCCTGTCCGGCCCTTTTGTCCTTCTGAGTAGACATCATACGATGTTCTCCCAGAAGGGGCCACACAGTGGCTGCGGCTTGATCTGTCACCGGCTGCGTCCACTGGACACAGCCTATGACTGGTCACTATACTGTCCCACTGCCAGTATCATGTGATCACTGTGACCAGTCAGAGCAGATTACCTAACAAATGTAAGCAATGAATGGCTTTCTTTCATACCATTCATTGTATACAATTGTGTTGCTGTGATTGGTCACAGTGATCACGTGGTTCAGACAGGGCCAATCACAGCTAACCACAACAAAAGACACTGAATGAATCAGTTTCGTTCAGTAAAAATGGTTGCTTATACCAATGTAAAAATAAAAAAATCCTGATCACCTCCTCAGAGTAGTACAATGTGTAACTATGGTAACACTGTATTGCTCTGGTCACAGTATGTTAAAAACAAATCATAAAATAAAAATAAATATGTAATATAAAATCAGTCAGTATGCCTGATCATCGTCACACAAGTTATATGATAACGCTGTACTGCACTGGTGACAGTATGTTTAACCATTTCCCGACCGCCGCACGCCGATATATATGTCGGCAGAATGCAAGGAAAAGGGGGAAAAACTGTTTTAAACCCCCCTTCATTCATGGGATTGCTGCAGCGGGGTTTCTAGTCTCCCCTCAGAGTTAAATTTGCGGGAAGAGTTCCCATTGGCTCTTGGCCTCTGGAAAAGGTCAGGCTGTATCTGGGCAGTGTTAGGGGTTGCTAGTGTATTATTGGATAATCTCCTCAAGTTTGAAAAAGTGCGGGAAGCCTTCCCATTGGCCCTTTTCTGCTCTGATCTGGTGACCACAGTAATTGGGCAGTTTAGGGGGTTTTCTGTGGAGAATTTTAAATAAAAAGAGGGCTTCAGAGCCCCAGAGGCTCAGTCGCCTCAGTAGCATCAGCTGTGGTGTGTTTAGGGAGTTTCTCCTCAGAGCAAACAGTGCTACTAAGGTGGAAGAAGATGTCCCTCCTGAGGCACCTTATTGAAAGAGCCGGAGAAGAAGCAGGGGAGAATTGGATCTGAAGATGCCTCGACTTACCTAGATCTGCAGGTCAAGACACATCCGAAGCTCCTGGAACCGTCGCCCATAGGGCCGCCTCCAACTCCATAGCCACCTCAGACACCATCACCGCAGCCGACACTGCCGTGGCTGCTGCTCCCGGCACTTCCTTTCCGGCAAGGAGACTGGCAAAAAGCGGTGCTACAGGAGCCAGCGTTACTCCCCTCACCGTCCCGCACTGTCTCTTCCCGCAGCGCCGGGGGACCCCCTCGGCGTAAGGGTAGCACGACTGGAAGCAGGGTTGGGGAGCGCAACGCAGGAAGAAGGAGCCCGGTGAGGATAGCGCTGCCTGTGTCGCAAGGGGCGCTGGAAGACAATGGATTCTCTGGAGGTCGGTCAGCATCCCCAAGGACATCCTATCCCGGTGGTCTGCACATCAAGGGAGCAACAGGCAGGTGCTGCTGCTGCTGCACCTGGCACTGTTGAGTTTTCTCCACAATTACTTGATTTATTTTCCTCTGTTTTAGTTAGGACTGTTATGGTCCATTTAGAGACCCCCCTTTTTCAGATTTTAGGATTTCTCCTCTAGGAATTGTTCCTAAAAAGGAACCAAACTCTTATCGGCTCATCCACCATTTGTCATTCCCTTCAGGTGATTCCCTAAATGACCAAATACAGGACCAGATTTCATCTGTGTCTTATGCATCATTTGAGGATGCTCTGTTAATTTTGAAGGACTTAGGGTCGGGAGCCTTGCTGGCTAAGGCAGACGTGAAAGCTGCTTTCGGGTTACTGCCTATAGACCCTGCAGCTTTTAATTTTTTAGGTTTCTTTTTTCAAAATAAATTTTATTTCGACAAATGCCTGCCAATGAGCTGTTCTTTATCTTGTTTTTATTTTGAATCCTTTGCCTTATTCCTCGAATGGGTAGTTGCAGGGGTAGTTCATTTTTGCAAGAACATGGTGTCAATGATACCTCGGTTTCTGAAGGTTTAGCTCTGTTATTCTTGAATAAACTTTTCAGTAAGAACTTCTCCTGGTCACATGTGAATAAAGTTTTTTCAGGAGTCTCTTTCTTTCTCAAATTAAATAATCTTCCCTCGCTTTTCAGTTTCTTTATGGTAAGTCAAGCTTTGAAAGGATATAAAAAATCAAATAAAGCCAATATCCACGGAGGTGCTCTGTAGGCTTTGCAAGGCTGCAGAAACTGCTGGTCAGAGTTTGAAGTATCATTATTTAAAGCGGTATTTTCTATAGCATTCGTTGCTGCTCTGAGGATATCAGAGTTGGTCCCTACAGCTAAGCATAAAAAAGGGGGACTACAATGGGAAGATGTTTTGGTAAGTGAGGCTTCAGTTAAAACCTGTATTAGGCAATCAAACACAGATCAAACAGGTAAGGGAGCTTGGTTAGATTTGCATGTTTGTAGCAATTCACTGTTTTGCCCAGTGGCATTGTTAAAGTTAGGCATAGACCAGCGGTTAAAGGGCAGTTTTGTATACACAGTGACAGCTCTCCTTTGAGCAAATTTCAATTTTTACAGGTGTTCAAAAAGTGTAAACATATTTTAGGTCTGGACAATGCCCATCTGACATCCCATACTTTTAGAATAGGAGTAGCCACGGAAGCAGCTAGACTAGGTCTCAGTGAAGGGTTGATCAAGAGTTTAGGTAGATGAAAATCGGATAGTTACTTGTTATATGTGCGTCCTAACTTTTTTGTTTAAATACTTTCAGGTCCCCAGAAAATAGTCTGGATTATCGGACATTTATTCATACATTGGGCCAGCAAGAGAGCGGATGAGAGAGTATACTCTAATGCCCTGTACACACGGTCAGATTTTCCGATGGAAAAAGTGTGATCGGATTGTGTTGTCGGAAATTCCGATCGTGTGTGGGCTCCATCGGACTTTTTCCTTCGGAATTTCCGACACACAAAGTTTGAGAGCAGGATATAAAATTTTCCAACAACAAAACCCGATCGTTTAAATTCCGATCGTGTGTACGCAAATCCGACGCACAAAGTGCCACGCATGCTCAGAATAAATTAAGAGACGAAGGCTATTAGCTACTGCCTCGCTTATAGTCCCGATGTACGTGTTTTACGTCACCGCGTTCAGAACGATCGGATTTTCCGACAACTTTGTGCGGCCGTGTGTATGCAAGACAAGTTTGGCCCAAAATCCGTCTGAAAAAATCTGATGGATTTTGTTGTCGGAATGTCCGATCAATGTCCGATCGTGTGTACAGGGCATAAGAACTTGGGTTTAGACCAAAAAGATTTTAAAGTAATGTGGCATGGAAAGCTTGGAATGGTTTGGTCAGATTTATTTAGTGAGTTACGTATTTTATATTTAAAGTGGCCCACTCCCTTCTATTGTGAAAAAAAAAAAAAGTGGCCCACTCCCGATATTTTAATCTTGCATATATGAGGTAACGACTTGGGGAAAGTGAAGACCCTTGATTTAATATTCACAATCAGGGATGACCTATTAAGGTTTCATTTTTCATTCCCAGGGACGATTCTGTTGTTTTCAGAAATGATCCCTAGGTTGAGGTGGTTAAATTCGGAGTTATTACGCCCCTTAGAAAAAGTGAGAAAGAGGGTTATCCAGGCAGTACAGAAGTTTTTAAGTTCTTTAGGGGGATCTTCCTATAGGCACACAGAGTTAGAAGGTGGGATTCCAGGTTTGTATAGACGGGATGGAGTTCATTTGATGGAAATAGGTTTGGACATAGTGGTCTCAGCACTTGCATTGAAAGGGCTGCAGTTTTGGGGTGTGGGTGACAGGTGGTTTACCACCTGTCTTTTGGGAGATTCCCCTTTATTTTGATTATACAGCTTGAGCTGTAGTGGCTGAGCTGTTTTTACATGTTCTGAAGTTTAACTTTTAATATTTATTTATTAAAGCCAATAATAAAGGCCGCGGCCAAATATTTTCCAACCAAAGGTATTAGTGTTTTTATTGGGTCAAATCTGCTGACCTCTATCCCATGCAAGGAAACGGGGGGAAAACAGTTTTAAACCCCCCTTGCCTCATGGGATTGCGGCAGCGAGGTTTCTAGTCTCCCCTCAGAGTTAAATTTGCGGGAAGAGTCCCCATTGGCCCTTGGCCTCTGGAAAAGGTCAGGCTGTATCTGGGCAGTGTTAAAGGTTGCTAGTGTATTATTGGATAACCTCCCCAAGTTTGAAAAAGTGTGGGAAGCCTTCCCATTGGCCCTTTTCTGCTCTGAACTGGTCAGGTGACCACTGTATCTGGACAGTTTAGGGGGTTTTCTGTGGAGAAGTTTAAATAAAAATAGGGGTTCAGAGCCCCAGAGACTCAGTTGCCTCAGTAGCATCAGCTGTGGTGTTCCCTCCCACCCTATGTCATGGCGTTAAACTTTATTATGTGGCTAGTGTCACCTTTTAAGGGGGACAGTTTTTGGATACAAAATTAAACAAGTCATTTTTTTAATTTTTTTTCATAGCTTTTTATTAAAAAAAAGATGCAATTACAAAAATATCTTTTCACCTATATATAAAGAAATATTTCCCAACTAAGTTAACTCTGTATCCCACAACCAATACTTTATTTTATACATTTTTTTTTGGGTGGAACACCACTTTAAGTATATCAGCCTAGTTACTAATCTAGATTCTGAGTTCTTTTGCATAACTCCATGATTTTTTAAATTCAATCCAACACTCCCACTTAACATTTACCACCACCCTATTATCTTCTCTGTTATAGCTCATACGTTCCATATTGTAAGTTTCCTCAACAGCATTTATCCACTCCCACATCTGAGGGCTTTCTGCTACTTGCCGGTTCCTAGAGATAAGCCTTTTTGCGGCATTTATTAAATGTGGTACCAGGGAGTCCTTATACTGTTTTACATCTCCTTCTGTGCCATGCAGAAGCACTATCCACGGATCCTCCACTACCTCCATTTTAGTGATTTCTTTTATATAGGCTACAATCTTTTTCCAGTACTTTCTAATAGTAGGAAAGTTCCAACAAAGGTGGGCCATAGTACCATCTTCCTTACAGCCCCGCCAGCATTCTGCCAACTTACCCCTTTGATATTTGCTAATTTTATCAGGTGTTGCATACCAGCTGGATAAATATTTGTAGTTCATCTCGGCTGTATTTATATTGGCTGCCAAACTGGGTTAGTTTCAAAATTTTCCCTATGGTGCTTATATCTTTCTGTGACCCCAATTCCCTTTCCCATTTTTTGATGAATGGGGGGACCTCCACTTCGTCCTCCGTTAGCAACATTTTATAAATCTTGGATATAATATTTTTTGTGTTATCTGTTAGGCACAACCTTTCTAAAACAGTCAACTCATCTCCTGTTCTTATTGGCTGGGGTAGTTTCTTCACGAAGTGGTCCAACTGCAGGTACCTCCACTCATCAATCACCCATGCTTCTTCGTTTTGTTTTAACTCTTGAAACAATTTTCCCTTTTTTAATTATATCTCTAAGTTGGGCCCTATCATTTTTTATCCAATTCCCCCCGATACTCATTTTAACTGGTGCAAAATACTCATTTTCTTTTAGTGTTATTAAAGGTAAATTATATGTCTTATTAAAGTGCTTATACGTTGTGTCCCAAATTCTTAATACATCTGTGTCAATATGTTTGTGTTTTCGTCTAACATTCTATAGTGAGGGGGGTTTCATATTATGGTTTCCAAGTGTACCTTACTGTATTTTATTTTCAATGTTTACCCATCTTTTTTCTTTGTTTTCCCTAATCCATTCAATCACTCTTGATAAAATTATTGCTTTATAATATTTTTGAATATCGGGGACAGCCAATCCTCCTCTTTTTTTTTCCTGCTTTAGTGTCTGTAAGAAAACTCTCGGCTTTATTTTTCCAAATTGTGTTCATTATTATTGATTTCAGCTTTCTAACATAGAACTGTGGTAGCATTACTGGCAACATCTGGAACTTATATGTAATTTTTGGGAGGAGGACCATCTTTATGGCATTCATACGCCCCATCCAAGATAGTGGTCTGTTAAGTAGTTTTTTACCCTCGGTTTTAATTTCGTCCAATAGGGGTATGTAATTAATTTTATAAATCTTCTCCAAGGAGTTTGCTAATTTTATTCCCAAGTACTTTATTTCTTTCTTCCAAACAAACTGAAATTCCCTTTTCAACCTCCCCTCTTCAAGTTTACTTAAATTTATATTTAAAATTTCGGATTTCCCCAAGTTTATTTTAAAGTTTGATATTTCACCGTATTGTTTTAGAGTTTTTAGTAGATTTGGCATTGTGATCCTGGGGTTAATTATATAAAAGAGCACATCATCCGCAAATGCGGCAAGTTTGTGTTCCTCATCTCCTACCTTAAATCCGCTGATATCCGGATTGTTTCGGATCGTTGTGAGAAGTGGTTCCAGGGACAAAACAAAAAGCAAGGGGGACAGGGGACAACCCTGTCTTGTCCCGTTTTTCATTTCGAAGGGGGTTGAAAGGGATCCATTAATTTTAATAGATGCCCTAGAGTGGCCATAGAGTGTTTTAATCCACCAAGTCATCCTTGGACCTATTCCCATTATGTCTAGTGTTTGTAACATGAGCCCCCAGTCTACTCTGTCGAAAGCCTTTTCGGCATCGATCGACAAGAGTAGACCTGGGGGCCCCTTTTCTTTTATCTACTGGAGTAGAAGTAGGGTTCTCACCCCATTGTCCCTCCCCTCCCTTCTTGGGATGAATCCAACCTGGTCCGGGTGTACCAGTGTATTCATTAACCCTTTCATCCATCTAGCTAGTACTTTGGCATACAATTTGGTGTCGGCATTTAGCAGCGATATTGGTCTATAACTGGAGCACAAAGTCTCATCCTTTCCCTCCTTTGGGATAACGGTAATTGTGGCGAATAAAGACTCTCTACTCAACTCAAAGTCCGCTCCCAGCCCATTCATGTACTGACATAGCTTGGGCGTCAGTATATCCTTATATTTTTTATAATAGTATGTTGTAAACCCATCAGGGCCTGGGCTTTTCCCCTGAGCTGAGTCTGCTAGGGCTTCATTTATCTCCTCATCCATTAATGGTTTCTCAAGAGTCTCTCTAGAGCTTTTGGAGATCGTTGGTAACCTGGCGTTCTTTAAGAAATCGCTTATCTTTCTACTTTTCTCCCCCCGTCTGGTCCACAGAGTATAAATCCTTATAGTAGTTTATAAATGTTTCCCCTATTTCTTTTGATGTGTAAACCATTTCTCCTCTCTTAGTTTGAATTTTTCCTATAAAATTTTGGGATTTTTTCCTTCGAAGCATTCTAGCTAAGTGTTTGCTGGTTTTATTCCCCCACTGATATCTTTCTTTGGCTATTCTATAAAATGTTTTCCTTGTTTCTTGTTCCATGAGGTCCTTTAATTCATCCAGCTTAATTACTAGCCTTTGGTACGTCGCACGATCGAGACCTCTATATTTTTTATGTTCTTGTTCTACTTTTTTTAGTGAGGTTTTCCATTTTTTCTCTTCTCTCTTTTTTTTCCCTTGCTCCCACTTGTATTAGAATCCCCTTTATATAGGCCTTATGGGCCTCCCACACGGAAGCCCCCGAGATCTCTTCTGTTTCATTTGTTAGAAAATAATGTTCTTATTCTCTCTCTACTATCTTTGAGCTTTCCTCGTCCTGAAGTAGATCTTCATTTAACCGCCACGCGGAAGGCTGTCTCTGATTCTTAGTTACCCGAATTTTCATTCTTACTGGGGCATGATCTGACAGTGTAGTTATTTCTATACTTGATTCAACTATCCTATCCAGGAGTCCATGGTCCACTAAAATATAGTCAATCCTAAAGTATGTGCCATGCACAAGGGAAGAAAAACGTGTATATTCCGGGCCTTGGCATTCATAATCCTCCATATGTCCACCAGTTGACACTTGTATATTTTCTGTCTTATCTTTTTTAATTGAACGTTGTTCATCCCCTGTGCACTGGACGTACTATCTACTCCTGCTTCCAGGCAAAAATTCAAGTCTCCCATCACAACCAGTCCCCTGTTCCTAAAATCCATTAGTTTCTCCAGAATACCTATCAGAAATTTTATCGGGTTCCTGTTGGGTGCATATATGTTTGCCAGGGTGCATTCTATTTCCCCAAGTATACCTTTCAAGAAGACAAATCTTCCCCCTGGATCCTGTAACCTTACCTCGAGTTTAAACTGTACTCCCTTCGCGAACCCTATTGCCACTCCCCTTGCTCTCTTCGTAATTGTATCCCCGTAGTACTAAGTCGGGAACTTATTAGACCATAATTTAATGTTTGACTCGTGAGACAGATGGGTCTCTTGCAAGAAAACCACTTTTGCGCCATACCCCTTTAGCTCTTTTAAGATCTTATGTCTTTTGGAAGGTGAGTTTAATCCCCTAACGTTCCACAGCATTTTTTATTGACAAAACGTGGAAAATTTACTGGCAAAGGACATTATTTACTGGCAACCTGAGAAATTACAGAACTCCTATTGAACACTAACACAGTGAATATTTGAACAGTATAAACATGATATGGAAACACTGACAATACCTATAACAAAGTTATTTGCTTAATTTACAATTAAAATTCAACACAGAATGAAATTATCAGCCCCTGATATTTACTGGCAGTTGTAAAAAAAATCACAGATTTTTACAAACTGTCAGTAAAATTACTGGCGGTTGGCAACCCTGGTAGCAGCACGCACCACTAATGCTGCCCTAATCTACGCCTCAGGTCTTGCGCTGTGTCCCTCAGTGCAGCAGACTGAAGCCGCCTCCCCCTCCTCTCTGTTTACATCCACACAAGAGGTGAAGGAGCCAGAGGGACACACACCGCTGTGTGTATCTGTTCGCACTGTTCTGAGGTCTGTAAACTTTACTAATGTATATGTGGATGGACAAGTGCAGGCGGTGTCTATACTAATGGGGGGTCTGCACTGAGGGGGCGGTGTCTATACTAATGGGGGTCTGCACTATGGGGGATTCTATACTAATGGGGGGGTCTGCACTGAGGGGGATTCTATACCAATGGGGGGTCTGCACTGAGGGAGGTTCTATACTAATGGGGGAGTCTGCACTGTGGGGGGGTTCTATACTAATGGGGGGTCTGCATTGAGGGGGGATTCTATACTGATGGGGGGTCTGCACTGAGGGGGGATTGTATACTGATGGGGGCTCTGCACAGGGGGGATTCTATACTGATGGGGGTCTTCACCGAGGGAGGGGATTCTATACTGATGTGGGTCTGCACTGAGGGGGGATTCTATACAGATGGGGGGTCTGCACTGAGGGGGGGAATTCTATACTGATGGAGGGGTCTGCACTGAGGGGAGGATTCTATACTGATGAGGGGACTGCACTGAGGGGGAAGATCTATACTTATGAAGGGTCTGCACTGAGGGGGGATTCTATACTGATGGGGGGACTGCACTTAGGGGGGATTCTATACTAATGGGGGGTCTGCACTGAGGGGCTATTCTATACTGATGGGGGTCTGCACTGAGGGGGGATTCTATACTAATGGGGCTCTGCACTGAGGGGGATTCTATACTGATGGGGGTCTGCACTGAGTGAAGGGGGATTCTATACTAATGGGGAGATCTGAATGGAGGGGGATTCTATACTAATGGGGGGGTCTGCATTGAGGGGGGAGATTCTAAACTAATGGGGGGTCTGAACTGTGGGGGGATTCTATACTGATGGGGGTCTGCACTGAGGGGGGATTCTATACTGATGGGGGTCTGCACTGAGGGGGGGATTCTTTACTGATGGGGGTCTGCACTGAGGGGGGATTCTATACTGATGGAGGGTCTGCACTGAGGGGATATTCTATACTAATGGGGGGTCTGCACTGAGGAGGGATTCTATACTGATGGGGGTCGGCACTAACGGGGGGGGGATTCTATACTGATGGGGGGGTCTGCACTGAGGGGGGATTCTATACTGATGGAGGGTCTGCACTGAGGGGATATTCTATACTAATGGGGGGTCTGCACTGAGGAGGGATTCTATACTGATGGGGGTCGGCACTGAGGGGGTGATTCTATACTGATGGGAGTCTGCACTGAGGGGGGATTCTTTACTGATGGGGGGGTCTGCACTGAGGGGGGATTCTATACTGATGGGGGTCGGCACTGGGGGGTGTATGTACCGATGGGGAGGTCCTCACTGAGGTGGGAGGTTGATACTGATGGAGGGGGGTCTGCAGACTCTGCACTGAGGGAGGGTGTCTGTACTGATGGGGGGGTCTGCACTGAGGGAGGGGAGTCTGTACTGAGGGAGGGGGTCAGTACTTAGTGGCGGGTCTTGACAAGTGTATTCCAGATGTACCCACCTATTTCCTCTTACTGCTATACCATTTTACTCCAACCCCTTTTTACCTCTTTATCTTAAATTAACGAGACCACACCAAGCTACTGGAGTATAAAATGGCCATAACAGCCTTTTTTATTAAACAAACTGAAAAAATATCTCCAATAACCTTAAATATATATACCATATAACTTCAGTGCAAACAACATGTTATTAACCGCAATCTGTTGGTCAATGACGGAGCTACCCCCTTTTACCACATATCAAAACAATACACTGCGGGAACCATTTTCAACTTGATAGGCCTCCAGCTGTGCCGCTCGGAGACAACCCCTTGCCCGCAGTGTAAACATACCGGTATTCCTTTTCGGGAATACACCGGAGGGGCCATACTATCGATGACCCCCCACCCCTTTTTACCACATTTGTTTACCGCTACCGTCACCGACCAACAGAAAAACACAGCCACAGCCCGAAAGGATGAAACCTTATCCTTAAGGGCCCCTCCACACCCTCAATGCCCTTTGGATTCCATCTTGCAGCCCCATGGTCCACAGATCAATCCCCACATCCGTGAGGTGAACACCATCCCTGCGCAAATAAAGGCCTACATTAATTTCCAGCTCTCTATGCCGTATCACCATGCCCCCCTGCTGCACCAAAAACCTCCCCACCACTTTGTTAACACGTATACGTGCTTTGTTTTTGTTTTTTTCTTTTTCTTTTTTTCTAAAAGAAAAAAAAAAATAAAATAAAATAAAAATTAAAAAAAAACGTATACGTGCTTTGTTAAGCCGTTCAACAGACCTTGCCATCCGCCAGGTGGTTCGTGCCACCATGTCGGACCATAACGGAAGGGTATTGTAAAAAACCATGCGGATATATAGCAAATCCGACTTAACATCTGCTATTAATTCTCTGATCGTGCGTACCCCTAAATCATTCCCTCCTGCGTGAATGACCAACACATCTGGTGGTCTGTCTAACCATGCATAACGTTCCACTTCCATAACCACTCTACCCCACATCATATCCAGTCTCCCCAGCCACCTGATATATGCCTCTCTCCTCGATATTCCCAGCTGCCGCCCATCTGGTCTCGCATCACCTCTCCTGGCCCCCCAACACACATAAGAGTGCCCAAGAATCCAGACGAGGCGTGGAGCACCTCCATCTGAAATGAAAAGATCACAAACCAAGGTAACATCGTTTATAACAAACCTGAAACAAAATCCCCACGTACCTGGACACTAACAACCCCCAACAAACCCCCACCCTTTAGTTTTTTTCAATTTTTTATTCCACAGTCAGTTGAGGTCGTATGTAGGTGCGGAACCTTCTCGATTCCCATCTACCGTTCCTCCTCACGGCTGCCTCATCCAACCCACATCTGGCAGCTTCAGTAGCCGCCCCAATGCGGAAGGATTGTGAAGCGTAAGCCTTCCCATCCAAACCCAACCTCGTCAAACATTTTCTAAATACTGCTACAAATTGAAATTTAGATAAGTAAGACCCATCCTCATGACACAAAAATGGCCCTCCACCCATCGGCCTTACCCGTACCAATTCCTCGACCGCCCTTACCGGGCATACCGTGGATCCTGGCAGAGCGAACAACCATACGTCCACCCCCAAACACACTTTATCCTTGTGTGGCCTAACATCCTGCACCAAAATGCCACCCGCATCCCCCCGTGCCAGGCTAACCAGTTCTCCAATCCTTAACGCCCCAAAAAACGCCAACGAAAAAGCTGCTGTAAACAGCAAACATTCATAACTCGAAGAACATATTGACCCTAACTGCCCACAAATGGACACCAGGTTTGCAAAAGTGGCAGGCCTTCTTGTATCTTTCCTTTTTTGTCCTTTTTTGTACCCCTTGAGGGCTTGCCTAACCCAAAATTCTTTAGTCCAATCCTCCCCCTTTGTAACTTGAAAAGGAATGACAAAGCCGCCATCTTCTTTTCAATAGAAGACACCACAACCCCGTTTTCCATATTTCTGGACACAAAATACAAGACCAGCAATCTCACCTCAACCCCATCCTTGTCCACCCCAGCTTCTTGGATTAAACCCACCCATTCTCTCCATACCTTCACATAGGCCATCCAAGTGGACTTACTCACTGACTGCTGGATCCATCCCGCGGCGACTCCAATGCCAGCTCCCAGATCCACTCCGGGCAAGAAATCCCTTCCTTCTCTGCTGCCAGAGCTAGTTCCCTGAACTTGTCCCACTGAAAGCGAGACAGCGAATCAGCCAGTGTATTGTCAATCCCCGGTATGTGTACAGCATATATAAAGGTATTCAATTGCAAGCACCGCAATACCAACTGTCGCATCAGCCTGATGACAGGTTGGGAAGACGCTGACATGCGATTGACAACCTGCACAACCCCCATGTTATCACAATTAAGTCTCAACTTTAAATTCTGGCAAGACCGCCCCCATAACTCCATAGCCAGCACAACTGGAAACAGTTCCAACAGTACCAGGTTACGAAGAAACCCCACCTCCACCCACGATTGTGGCCAAGGTTCCGCACTCCATTGCCCTTGAAAATATGCTCCGTAACCTGTAGAACCCGCCGCGTAACTAATTCCACATCGAAGTTACTTACCGGACCTGACATCCACACTGATCTTCCGTTGTACACTGACAAAAATTGATACCATACCTTCAGGTCCTCCCGATGCTTCCGAGTCAGCCTAATAAAATGTGTGGGGGCTTTCACTCCCGCCGTGGCTGCCGACAGCCTCCGACAAAACACCCTACCCATGGGTATGATCCTACAAGCGAAGTTTAGCTTACCTAGCAATGGCTGTAGGGTCCGCAATTGCACCTTCCGCATTCCATGAATCTCCCGGATCTCCTTCTGCAAATCCACTAATTTTTTTCTGCGGCAACCTGCATTCCATTGCTATGGAGTCAATTATGATACCCAAAAAAACTAATCTCGGTTATCGGGCCTTCCGTTTTTTCGGCTGCCAATGGCACTCCGAACCTTCCCGCAATGTGTTGCAACGTTGACAATAGAATCGCACACACACTGAAGGAAGGAGGACCTATACAAAGGAAGTCATCCAAGTAATGGATAACCGAGTCCAGCCCCGACACATCCCTAATCACCCACTCCAAAAAGGAACTGAACGCTTTAAACATGGCGCAAGAAATGGAGCAACTCATGGGCAAACATTTATCAACGTAAAACTGTTCCTGCCAGTGGCAACCCAGTAGCCTAAAGCTATCCGGATGCACTGGAAGTAGCCGGAACGCAGCTCCTATGTCGGATTTCACCATCAGTCCCCCCTTTCCATACCTCCTAACCCACCGCACCGCTGCATCAAAGGAAGTATAGGACACAGCGCAAGCGTCAGGGTCGATGAAATCATTGACCGAGCCCCCTTTTGGAAAGGATAAGTGATGAATTAGCCGAAAGTTATTCGGCTCTTTTTTGGGCACCACACCCAGTGGGGACACCACCAAATCCGGTAATGGCTTTAACGCAAATGGCCCTGCCATGCAGCCTAATGCCACTTCTTTTGCCAATTTTTCTCCCACCACCCCTGGGTGTTGCAACGCTGATTTTAAATTCCGTGCCATAGGAGGAACCACCTCCAAGGCACATGGTATTTTGAACCCCTCCCGAAAACCTGTGGTAATCAGCGATGCCGCTTCCCTATCCGGATACTTACTTAGGAAAGGCAGCATCCTTTCCACCTTCACCTGCGTCATCCCTCTTGTTAACAGGCTCCCCGGTACCTTTTCCTTTTTTGAAGCATCTGGCCAGTGTGTGGGCTCCCCCACACCCTGAGCATTCGTGCTTGAATTTGCATGATCCCCCAAACTTACAGTTTCCTTCATTGTATTGCCAGCACACTCCCCATTTCTTGCCGGCCGGTAGTCCTGAGGAGTGTGTACCCCCGGCCCCCCCTTGAAAAGACTGAGGCGAGGCCCTAGCCGAGGACATCAGTCTCATCCACAGGCTAATGTCCTTATGGTCCCAACGCAGAGCCGGACGAACCGCTCTGCGTTGTCGGAACTGCTCGTCATAACGCAGCCAAGCCGTTCCCCCATAAACTCTGTGTGCCTCCCCAATAGCATCCATATAACAAAACAACCCTGCACAATGTTCGGGATTCTTTTCCCCAATGACGCTGGCCATGATAGCGAACGCTTGTAACCAATTAACAAACGTCCGTGGAATCAACCTGTATCTCCTCTTCTCCTCATCTTCCTTCTTGGAGTCATCAGGCTTAACCCTGTCCAGGTTAAACTTTTCCAACGGCAACAAGGAAAAGATTTCCACATATTCCCCTTTGTGAATTTTTTCCCGAACCTCCTGTTTCAGATGCGCACCCAGCGGGCCTTTAAAACAGACATATACCTCGCATTTTGCTGTGTCTGCAATCCTGACTATGTCCGTCCTACCCACAGCCTCCGCTGCCCCTTTTTCTCCCGGCTTTTCTTTACCAACCCCCGACTACGGGGTCTTGTCAGTAGACACCCCTGAGGAAACTTCCACCTCCCCCCCAGAGGACACACCCCCCCCAGTTACTTGCACTCCCTGCGAGACTGCACTCGTGGTCGCCTGAGGAGGTTGCTCCCCAAAACGCCCTACTAGCGCCCTCAGGCCCTCCAACAGCTCTTTAAGTTGTCCCCCTGAACCCGAACTGGCGGATCCTTGTCCGGCCACTTGGTGGTCATGGCCCTGTCCCGACAAACGTGGCGAATGGGCGACTGCCCCTGCCGTACCCGTGGTAACCACACCACTTACCGGGCTGACCCGGAGACATCGGGACAGCCGCTGATCTGGTTTCCACCGCAGTATCTTGCTGGCGTGTCTCCACCTCACCTTCTTCCAACTCCTCATCTTCCGATCGGTCCCCTTGAGATGGGCTTGCTGGCGTAGTGAGCCCCCCAGGCGCATCCCTCCTGAAGGCCGTATGCACCCGCTGTGACGTGACCTGTCCGACCTCCGAAACCCCGCCTCCCGATTGGAGTCCACGCCGCCCTGGAATGGCTGCTACCGGGCCGGCCTGATCAGTCCTCTGTCTGCCCCTCGGAAGGTCCCTCCCCACGCCAGGCGACCGACGTCCACCTGCGTTGTCAGTCATGCTTCTACTAACTGCCCCGGACTCTGCAGCAGCTGCTCTCTCCCTTCTGTCCTCCCCCCTCAGCTTGTGCAGAGCTGCTGGGGGGTCCGCTCGTTCCGCACGCCTGGACCCTGTACTCGGGGAATCGGCGCCATGTTGACCCGTAGCCCCGCCCACCGCGCTGTGACCATGGCGTGTGTTCCGCCCGGGCCTAGCAGCGGCCGTCGGGTGACTTCTCTTGGCTGGTGGCGCTGACAGTTCCCCCCTAGGGCTTCGTGCCTGTCGACCCGTTCGTCCATCGGGTCCCGGGGAATACCGCGCAGGAGGCCGCGAATTCCATGCACCGGCAGTCCCCTCACCTTCCATCGCCAAACCGCCTGCATCTTCCTCGATGAGCCCAGCAACCTGGCTGTGAAGCCACTCCGGTCCCCTGGACACCGCTGCCTGCTGCAAACGAGCCAATATTAAATCGATGTCAGCCATTGCTGTGGAGGAGCAGAGAAAATCTGCCTCCTCGTGTCTCTTCCTGATCCACTGCCCCATCCAAGATCCGCCTCTCCTTTTATATGGCCACTCCCCCTAAGTTTCCTGCTGACTCCACCCCCACCAAAACACCAGCCAGCTTAACCCTATGTGTGTCACTAGACACACTGTCATGCCCGGCCCTGCACTATTCTCTTCTTCTTTTTGTCGTTCCAGGCCTCACTATACTGAGGAAAGGGGGTCTGTACTGAGGGGGGTCTGTACTGATGGAGGGGGGTCTGTACTGAGGGAGGGGAGTCTGTACTTAGTGGGGGGTCTATATTGATGGAAGGGAGTCTTTACTGAGGGAGGGGGGCTATATTGACGGAGTGGCGTCTGTAGTTAGTGGAGGGAGGGTCTGTAACTGAGGTTGTTGGGGAGAAGGGGGTGACACCAATTTTTTCGGCGCCGGGTGACACCAACCCTACTGACGTCACTGCTTTCAGCCCCTGTCACCAGTGATCACCGTATTAGTGTTACCGGTGACGCTGGTTATTTGATATGCCCGTGTTCTCTGCTTTCATGACCAGGGCTAGATACGAGCAGATCTTGTGGCTTATGCACTTCAACGACAATGAACTCTGTTGTCCTGGGGGTGACCCTAAATTTGATCAGCTCCACAAAATTCAGCCTCTCATAAACCACTTCAACCAACAGTTTGCAGCCTTGTTTATTCCTAATAAAGTTGTCTGCGTTGATGAGTCCCTGATTACGTTTTCTGGCCGCTTGTCTTTCAAACAGTATCTTCCCAGCAAGCGTGCCAGATATGGGGTCAAGATGTATAAGATCAGTGACAGGGCAACAGGCTATGCATATAGATTTATGGTTTACAAGGGAAAAGATGGAGCTGCCCAGATGGCAAGATTGTTTGGGACTTGGTGTCACCCTTATTCAGAAAGATCATGGAATTGGCGCATGTGGCGCTTCCCCAAACAGCTTGTAGAGTTCCCAAAAGGGATAGAAAGCCTGCTTAAAGAGGAGTTCCACCCAGGGGGTCCAGTAAAAAAAAAGAAAAATTAAAAGTCAGCAGCTACAAATACTGCAGCTGCTGACTTTTAATTGGACACTTACCTGTCCCTGGGTCCAGCGATGCAGGGGATTGAAGCCCCGCTCGTCTCCCCCTCCGTTCATCGGCGCCGGCATTGCAACTGTGGGCGCCGGGCTGTGGCTTCACAGCCTGGCACCCACTGCACATGCGCGAGCGGCGCCTTGCGCCGTGATTGGCCACTCAGTCACCTGGGACCTGTAATGGGTCCCAGATGATTGACAGGAGGGAAGGAGCAGAGCGGAGCCCTTCCTGTGCCGAGGGGGAAGTGATGTCACCAGCCCAGGCACTGGAAGGGGCAAACTACGAGGGACCCCCTAGCAACAGGCATTTAGAGGTAAGTTAAAAAAAAAAATATCCAAATGTTTTTTTGTTTTTGTTTTTTAGGATTTTTCATGTATTTTTTTTTTTTTGGGTGGAACCCCACTTTAAGAAGTAATAATTTGCTTGCAGTGAAGTGGAGGGATAATCGAAATGTTTTTGTTCTGTCCTCCCTTAACGCAGATACAACTGTCTAAATTCAAACGGCGACTGGTGTTGTGGAGAAACTCCTCTGTGTCCATGAATACAACCTTACTATGGGAGATAGACCTCAACGACCAGTTGATGGCGCCGTACTTAATTACCCGTAAGGCCAGACAGTGGTACAAAAAAGTGTCTGTATACCTATTTCAATTGGCTCTACTGAACGCTTATGTGCTATACAAAGCATCAGGACGAAGTGGATCCTTCCTTAAATTCCAGAAAGAGATCATCACAGACCTTCTGTTTCCAGGCGGTGCTGTGCCCCACCTTCCCAATGCAAATGCAGTGAGCCGGCTGCATGAGAGGCATTTTCCATATGTCCTCTCTGGTACCCCTACCCAACGATCACCCCAAAGAACATGTTGTGTCTGTAGGAAACCGGGGTATAGGCATGCGCGGGAGTGACGTCACTGCGGCTCTGGCCAATCACAGCGCCGGAGCCGCGATACCCAGAAGTAACCCCCAGGAGTGATGTTGCTGGATGGTGCTGTGTACAGGCACCGCGGCGAGGGCTTCGCTCTCAGGTGAGTATTACATAAGGAGCTAGTATGCTATGCATACTAGCTCATTATGCCTTTGTCTTGCAGGTGTTAGTTTTTTTGTTTTTTTAAAAAGTGGGTTTACAACCACTTTAAGTGCAATGTTTTATTGTTACTATGTTTTATAATGTTTGCTTTTCAGGTATGTACCATATTTTTCGCTCCATAAGACGCACCTAGATTTTAGAGGAGGGAAATATGAAAAAATATATTCTGAACCAAATGGTGTACTAAAATATTTAATAATATATAACAGAATAATATTTCTACACTGACAACCAATGTAAGGGGGCACCCTACACTGATCCCAAATGTAACTGGGACATTTACATGACCTCAACACAACAGGAGTATTTACATCAGCCACCAATGTTTTGAGACATTTACACTGACCAGTGAAGTAACAGGTGTATTTACAGTAACCCCCCATCTCTGTATTCTTATCTCCTTCTCAGTACAACTCTGCCCCTCTAACTTATCATCTGCTAATCTCTGTCCCCCAAACCCCTCATCTACTAACCTCTGCACTTCAACCCCTCTTTCCCATTCAACTCTGCACCTCTGCAAACCTCCTCTGAACCCAAAATGCTCACCTGTATGCTGTTTACATCTTCTAGGTGGGTGGCATGTAGAGGAGGGAGTGTAATTTGCATATGAATTGTGCAAATGTGGTTAAAATCCTTTTTTTTTAAATTATTGATGTTTGCATTACCACTGAGGAGATTCACCTTCTCTATTTGTCCATTTAACTACTGTCACTGTCAGGAATTGCAAAGTTGTCACATCAAAAAAATTTGGGGTGGACCCCTCATGACTACCGCTACAAGATTACATGCTGTTTTTATCTTCTGAAAATGTGAGTTTGTTTTCTCTTTATTTTAAATAAATCCAAGTTCAAACGTTACGCCATTTCAGGCCACAACTTCTGGTAAGCCTCCTTGGTTTCTGGTGATGGTCCTGGCACCGATTTCAATCTTCTGTGCACTTCTGGTCTCTCTACGGTTCATCTACCCACCAGGCTGCCGGGTCTGAACAATCCCCCTGCATGCTCAGGAGATACCTGTTCATCATCATTTTTTCACTATTATCACAGACTTTTTGCTTTTGTTTGTTCACTTATTTGGACTTTGCATTCAACATTGTTTTGTGTTTTTTTACACTTGGTCCAATACATGTATTTGAGTGTTACCATTTTATTCACTATTACATACATTCACGCAGTATTTTTCTGGTTCATACCGAAATATCTGCTTTGAAGTCACTGTATCTTTAAAGTTTTATTTGAATTATTATTTATTCATTACTCTTTCAGTAATTAGTTTGATCCTGAGTCTACGGGTGTGTTGGCTGCTGTTTGTCATTTTTAGCGCAGCGCTGTACTTAACCTCTATATACCCAAAGTTGTCACATCAGCATGAGGCAAGGGTAATATTTCAAAGGGAGCATCTGACAACTAAAGCCAGCCATAGACGGTACAAATCTCAGCCAGTTCAGTAGGAACCAACCGAAATTTGAACCTTGTATGGGCAGGGTGATTGTACCCTGCCAATCGATCGATCAACTTGGGTACAACAAGCCTGCTGGATTTTACATGTGATTATTGCTACTGGCTATTATAGCTGCTAGCAGAAATCACTGTGTTCTCCTGGCAGGGATGGTTTCCCCTGCCAGGAGAAGACAATGGTATAGCGCATGGGTGCTCAACCTGTGGCCCTCTAGCTGTTGCGGAACTATAAGTCCCATGAGGCATGGAAGGCTGCTGACAGTTACAAGCATGACTCCCAAAGGCACGATGGGAGTTGTAGTTCCGTAACAGCTGGAGGGCCACAGGTTGAGCAACCATGGTATCAGGGCCCTCTTTAATATTGATTGGACCCTGGGCAAAAAAATGTCTTGGGCCCCCCCTCCCCATGCAATTTCACTCTCCATCTGCTCTGAGACATACAATAAATAGCAGCTAGACTTAAAATCAGTTTACTGTATCAGATCAGGCAGCAATTGCGATTGGTTGCCAGCGGTTACAGCATATCATTACTGCTTACTGACTGGTTGCTAGAGGTTACAGCACACATTACGGCTCACTGATTAGTTGCTAGAGGTTACAGCAAATTATTTCTGCTTGTTAATTGGTTGCTAGAGATTACTGTACAGTAATACTGCTCACTGATTGGTTGCTAGAAGTTAAAGCACATCATCTCCTCGCTGCAGGGGGGCATGATATACATATGAATGCCAAATTTATTTACGTATGAATGCCACTGGCCGCAGCTATTTAGTTATGAATGCCGCCGCTATTTACATATGAATGCCGGTTATTTACATGTAAATGCAGGGTCTGCAGGTCAGTCATCTGTACACAACAATAGGGCAGAGCTGGGCAGAATTAGTACCAGCACTTCACACTGAGATATTGGGACACAGCACAGGACTAAAACTTCAAGGGACAATGGAATTTAAACTGGCATAGTTAGCAAGTATGAGGCAGCTGCTTTGGGCCCCACAACAATGACAGGGCCCAGGGCAGCTGCCCCTTTTGCCCTGCCTTAAAGACGGCCCTGCATGGTATAGCGGGAGGGATTCCCCTGCATCAATACTGTCTGTGTTGATGTGGGAATCGAGCCAACTTCTTTCCTGCAACCGCACTCTGTCTATGTCAGACGGAAAATGTGTGATAGGACCTTGTTGTCGGAAATTCCGACCGTGTGTAGGCTCCATCACACATTTTCTATCGGATTTTCCGATTCACAAAGTTTGAGAGCAGGATAAAAAAATTTTCCGACAACAAAATACGTTGTCGGAATTTCCGATCGTGTGTACACAAGTCCAACGGACAAAGTGCCACGCATGCTCAGAATAAATAAAGAGATGAAAGCTATTGGCCACTGCCCCGTTTATAGTCCCGACGTACGTGTTTTACGTCACCGCGTTCAGAACGATCGGATTTTCAGACAACTTTGTGTGACCGTGTGTATGCAAGACAAGTTTGAGCCAACATCCGTCGGAAAAAATCCTAGGATTTTGTTGTCGGAATGTCCGAACAAAGTCCGACCGTGTGTAGGCATTAGAAGGGATTTCCTTTTATTCAGAGATTTACATCTGATTCCTGTTTCCATCTTTTTGAAGTGATGAAGAGTGACACCTTTTAGCTCACAGTATGTACAGTATGTATGCAAAAGACATGTCCCTGCCACGGCCCTGGTAACACGGACCACAAAGATCTAATATGCAGCAAATGATTGGCTAAACAACAAAAGTTCTTTTTAAACCTCTTTTTTTCCTTTATATTGGCTTTTCAAAATAACAAATGCAGTTATATAGAGGTTGGATAAAAAGTTTAGTTTAACATAAGGCTTTGTTCACACCGCAGCACGCTCCAGCTCACAGCAGGAGTCCGGTGTGTCTCCATTCACCGGTTCAGGTCCGATTTCAGCCTGAATTTTTGGCTGAATTTGGACCTGAAATGGACCAGAAGACGCACAGGGCTCCTGTGCAAATCGCACCGGAGCCACTGCGGAGATGTGTGAACCGGCTTCATAGAGAGCCGGTCACAATCTCCTGCTATGCGAATTGGATGCATCCAATTCGCAATAGTGTGAACCCAGCCTAAGACTTTTGATAGTATAATGCCCCGTACACACAATCGGATTTTTGGAATTTCGAAATGTTGGCTAGCAGGTTCTCACATTTTCCGCCAACAAATTTTTGTTGTCGAACTTTCCGATCGCGTGTACAGAAGTCCGTCGCACAAAAGTCCACGCATGCTCAGAATCAAGTACGAGCCGGAAGCTGTAAAACTAGCGTCCTTCGTAATGGAGATATCACATGACTATTGAACTTCCTTTTTATCGGCTCGCTGTACGTCTTGTACGTCACTATGTTCGTAATTGTTGGCCAACATTTATGTGACCGCGTGTATGCAAGACAAGTTGGAGCCAACAACCTTCGAACAAAATTCCACGGCTTTGTTGTCGGAAAGTCCGATCGCATGTACAGGGCATAATAGTAAATTTTGTATAGAGATGTACACATCGGACCAAAAAGAAGGGTAACTGAGGCTGCACCAGGGACAGAGGAATTTGGGACAGAGTCTCCAAATGAGGGACAGTTGGAAGCTATGCTGTTGTGTCTCTGGGACAGTAAGTGGAGGGAAATGTTAGCAATTGGACACAGACAGCAGAAACAAAAAGAAGAGATAAATACATGAATGGTTCTAAACATTGCTTGCTCTATCAACTTAAGTCTTGATATTGTTTAAAGAGTATGCAAAGAAACGTTTCACATTCCTGATATGTGCCTACTGTACTATGTACTTGTATGGGAAAGTCTCCTGTTCTCTTTGTATTGCTTCCTTTATGTGATATCCCTGGTGTTCCTGCCAGTCCCTCTGCTTTCCTATTACAAACTGACCACACTAGGCAGGAGAACACACCATGGTCAGTTCTCTAGCTACAGTGCCTTGAAAAAGTATTCATACCCCTCGAAATTTTCCACATTTTGTCATATTACAACTAAAACATAAATTGTGAAGTGGAAAGAAAATGATAAATGATTTTCAAAATATTTTACAAATAAATATGTGAAAAGTGTGTATTTGTATTCAGCCCCCTTTACTCTGATACTCTTGACTAAAATCTAATGGAACCAATTGCCCTCAGAAGTCACCTAATTAGTAAATAGAGCCCACCTGTGTGTATTTTAATCTCAGTATAAATACAGCTGTTCTGTGAAGCCCTCAGAGGTTTGTTGGCAAACCTTAGTGAACAAACAGCATCATGAAGGCCAAGGAACACACCAGACAGGTCAGGGATAAAGTTGTGGAGAAGTTTAAAGCAGGGTTAGGTTATAAAAAAAATATCCCAAGCTTTGAACATCTCACAGAGCACAGTTCAATCCATCATCCGAAAATGGAAAGTGTGTGGCATAACTGCAAACCTACCAAGACATGGCTGTCCACCTAAACTGACAGGCCGGGCAAGGAGAGCATTAATCAGAGAAGCAGTCAAGAGGCCCATGGTAACTCTGGAGGAGCTGCAGAGATCCACATCTCAGGTGGGAGAATCTGTCCACAGGACAACTATTAGTCGTGCACTCAACAAATCTCAAAAGAGAGGGTCCTAGTGTTGAAGTACCTAATATACAGGGTGACTCTGTAGGTACTTGAGATTTGCTTGTGCCAACGTCCCGGATAATGGATTGGAATTATCAAAAGACTAAAAACTTTAATGGGACTTTAAAGGCACAACTGTAGTGAGCTACACAGCGTATATAAAAAAGTCGAATTTTATTAGTGGTATACAAGAGAACAAAAAGAATGAACAAAACAATATTAAAAACACATCAGATCTGGACATACAACGCATATCATAACACCATCTTAAGGATCCTATCCTGCAGTTTAGTGTGTATTTCTATATAGTATACAATTCAAACACAGTCCCAAAAAAGGGAAAAAAGAAATTATATATAAACTTCCCCTAAAAAGGTTGAAATTGGGGGAGCACTGCAGGTCTGGTATTCCCAGAGAGGTGTGTTCTCCAATTGCTCTACATGTTTCACGTTGACAAGGAACGCTTCTTCAGGAGCTAGAGGTTCTATTAAAATTACATACAAGTAAAGAAAAAGGAAAAAGAAAAAACATGTGTCAAAATTGCGATATTTTAAAAGCTATTCTCAGTAAGCATGTTAAAGAGAAAAGAAGAAATATTACATATGTAAATAATAATTTGGTAGAGAACAGGGGAGAAAAGGCGCCCCCAAGTGGCAAAGCATGGCGTAGGTCCTATAAAAGATAGGGGTCTCCAGTGGGAGGACAGCACAAAGCAATGGTCTAGGACAGCCAGTACAGAGGGAAACCACCACAGCACAATGATGGACATAAAAATTGATGAAAAATAATAATAATAATACAGATGTGAGAATCATCTCACTCCAGCGTTTGGCCAAACGCTGGAGTGAGATGATTCTCACATCTGTATTATTATTATTATTTTTCATCAATTTTTATGTCCATCATTGTGCTGTGGTGGTTTCCCTCTGTAATTTTAATAGAACCTCTAGCTCCTGAAGAAGCGTTCCTTGTCAACGTGAAACATGTAGAGCAATTGGAGAACACACCTCTCTGGGAATACCAGACCTGCAGTGCTCCCCCAATTTCAACCTTTTTAGGGGAAGTTTATATATAATTTCTTTTTTCCCTTTTTTGGGACTGTGTTTGAATTGTATACTATATAGAAATACACACTAAACTGCAGGATAGGATCCTTAAGATGGTGTTATGATATGCGTTGTATGTCCAGATCTGATGTGTTTTTAATATTGTTTTGTTCATTCTTTTTGTTCTCTTGTATACCACTAATAAAATTCGACTTTTTTATATACGCTGTGTAGCTCACTACAGTTGCACTCAACAAATCTGTCCTTTATGGAAGAGTGGCAAGAAGAAAGAGAGTGTTGAAAGCCATAAGAAGTCCAGTTTTCAGTTTGTGAGAAGCCATGTGGGGGACACAGCAAACATGTGGAAGAAGGTGCTCTGGTCAGATGAGACCAAATTTAACTTTTTGGTCTAAAAGCAAAACGCTATGTGTGGCGGAAAACTATCACTGCACACCACCCTGAACACACCATCCCCACTGTGAAACATGGTGGTAGCAGCATCATGTTGTGGGGATGCTTTTTATAAGCAGGGACAGGGAAGCTGGTCAGATTTGATGGGAAGATGGATGGAGCCAAATACAGGGCAATCTTAGAAGAAAACCTGTTAGAGTCTGCAAAAGACTTGAGACTAGGACAGAGGTTCACCTTCCAGCAGGACAACAACTCTAAACATACAGCCAGAGCTACAATAGAATGGTTTAGATCAAAACATACTTATGTGTTAGACTGGCTGAGTCAAAGTCCAGACCTAAATCCAATTGAGAATCTGTGGCAAGACTTGAAAATTGCTGTTCACAGACGCTCTCCATCCAATCTGACAGAGCTTGAGCTATTTTGCAAAGAAGAATAGGCAAATATTTCACTCTCTAGATGTGCAAAGCTGGTAGAGACATCCCCAAAAAGACTTGCAGCTGTAATTGCAGTGAAAGGTGGTTCTACAAAGTATTGACTCAGGGGGGCTGAATACAAATGCACGCCACACTTTTCACATATTTATTTGTAAAAAAATGTTGAAAACCATTTATCATTTTCCTTCCATCTCACAATTATGTGCCACTTTGTGTTGGTCTATCACATAAAAGTTTTTGATTGTAACATGACAAAATGTGGAAAATTTCAAAGGGTGTGAATACTTTTTCAAGGCACTGTATGCTGGGAACTCAGTAAGCTCTCCTCCAATGATCAGACTGGTCCTGATGCACCCCCCGCACAACCATTCAGTGGGAAGATCAGTGTTCTATTGTTTCTCCTCCCCCAGCGCTTATGCAGCTGACAACAGAAGGAATGTGATCATTTATAAAAAAGAGGGAAAAGGTGTTTAAATTTTTTATTTTTTCTTTAATATCTATACACAAATGTTTTAATTTCTGTTTTAAACGGAATGGGTTATTTTACAGTTTACACAGTGATGGTTTACATACACTTTAAACATTCCATAGTCACCCTAATGCACCGTACACACGGTCGGACATTGATTGGACATTCCGACAACAAAATCCTAGGATTTTTTAACGACGGATGTTGGCTTAAACTTGTCTTGCATACACACGGTCACACAAAGTTAAAAATCCGATCATTCTGAACGTGGTGACATAAAACACGTACGTCGGGACTATAAACGGGCAGTGGCCAATAGCTTTCATCTCTTTATTTATTCTGAGCATGCATGGCACTTTGTGCGTCGTATTTGTGTACACATGATCGGAAATTCGGACAACGGATTTTGTTGTCGGAAAATCCGATGGAAAATGTGTGATGGAGCCTACACACGGTCGGAATTTCCGACAACAAGGTCCTATCACACATTTTTCCGTCGGAAAATCCGACCGTGTGTACGGGGCATTAGTCTATAATACATACAGGATTTACATACACAAAATATTTTATCTTCCAGTTTACATTCTCCCATGTGCATTTGCAGGTTTCTTTTATGAGACGAATTGCAGCAAGGCATGTTTTACTGCATACCGCTCACACTACATACCGCTTGGCCACGTCCCCCACTCCCTCCTAACAGGATTTGAGGATGGGCACAGCGTGCAAGAGTGGAATTAGGTTAGTAATTTGGGGGGTCGAAAAACTAGTGAAAGTTTTTTTTTTACCTTAATGCAGACATGTTCAAGCAGTAGTAAGTAAGGTATTTGCTGGATAACGATCTTACTAGTCTTATCTAAACTGGATAGTAAGTACGTGTGCTAGAAGTAGATCTCACTTATGACATGAATTCTGGGAAGTGAGTTGTATGTACTGAATGCAGATCTCACTGGTGATATGGATACTGGGGAGTGAGCTGTGTGTGATATGTTGGCCATACACTAGTAGATTTGCAAACAAATGTTTGTGCAAAAATTCTCATCAGTACTTAAAAAAATGTTTGCTTTTAAAGTATAACTAAAGGAAAAACTTTTTTTTAAATTTTTGGATAGAGTTAAAAGAGATAAGAACGCTTGTCAGTTCTTATTGCTGTCTATGCCCCCATTAGGGAGATTCAAGCTCTCTGTTTATCCTGTTTACCATTATCATTGAAAGTGAAAGTAAAAGAAAATCACAAATTTGGGGTTGTCTCCAGAAAAATAATAGAGGGAAAATCTTCAAATGGGGACATCAGTTCTGATAGCCTGGGGGTCTTAAAGAGATTCCTTTAGTTTACTGAGATCTCCTCTCACTTCCTGTTTAGCTATGGAACAGGAAATGGTAAGGTAAAGGTAAATCTCCCCAATGGCAAAAATAAACAACACAGGGGTTATAAACCCTAAAGTTCTACTTTAACATTTGATTTAGAAGTAAATAGACTTTCCTGAACAAAAACCACATTGACTATTAGAAATTAGTTTGAGAAAAACATTTTTATCCCGCTCTTTCATTTTTTCTCATTACAGTGGTCAAAAATGAACGTTGAGAGGTGGGCAGATCCCACTAGTGATAAAAATATTGGGAAGTGAGCTGTGTGTGCTAAATGCAGATCTTATGTAAATTATATCAGCTCCTACCCCACCCAGCAGGATAGGTATAGTTATAGACGTTGGCACACACAGCAGATTAGCATTTTACAGCACATTTATTATTGGCTACAGGCAACGCTGTATCCTGGCCTAGGCCGACAAGGCCCAGGCCTAGGGCAGCACTTTGCAGGGGGGCAGCACGGACAAGTGTAGCGCCAGTCTTATGGAGCGGGCTGGGCTGAGAGGCAAATTAGTCTAGCGCCCCCATAAAGCGGCCGCACTGCTTCCGGCTGGCTTTCCGCTACGGGGGGGGGGGTTGGGGGGGGTGGGCGCCGCTTCTAATTTTCACTGTCCTATCATCCTAGACCACAAACCTTCCTCACTGTGTTATATGTTTTCTGCTGCACCATTGGCATGGTTATATCCTCTTAGTCCTCTCCCTAAAATTTTCAGAAATTTATAAAGTAAACCTATAGGCAACATTTTTCTTCATTTTGGATAGAATAAGGGGGGGTTATAGCCCCTGTCAGTTTATTTTTCACCATCCCCGTCCCATTGCAGAGATTTCCCTTCACTTCAAGTCCCATAGCCAAACAGGAAGTGAGAGGAAATCTATGCAAATTACGGGAATCCATTGCCCCCCCAGGCCCTCAGAACTGGTGTCCCCACTCGAAAATTTCAGGGCGGGTCTTAAACAGTAAGGGGTGTGTCATATTTAAATTAGGGAGTGCACGAGTTTAGTCAGGCCTAGGGCAGCACAAAACCTAAATACACTACTGGCTACAGGTGTATGACAAAAACTGGACTGTCAAAAGCTCAGGATGCAATACTGTTCTTAAATCGTTTGTTGTCTTCCTTTCAGCGATCTAATTTTGCCACAAGATGTCTTCCATTTTCAAGGCTTAATGAAGGTCATTCAACTCAGAAGACCGAGGATATACTGTAAGTGCACAGCGTCACCATCATGCAGCAGCAGCAGTAATGATGCATCGCATCACCTCTCTGCATCACTGAGGACCAACCACTGTCAGGAGAAAATCTGAAGAGGAAAAGGACCCTGCTTGTCATAGGACCAGGCTGAAGACTTCTGATAAAGTAAGTACAAAAAAAAATGTAACATGAAATACATTTGAAGGAGGGTCTCCAGGAAAGATAAGGGGGGGCCGGCTCTGGGAGTCTAGAGTTAAGCCCTGTACACACGAGCCGAATGTTGGGAGACAACAGCCGGTTCAAAAAAAACATTCGGCCCATGTGTATGCCACCCTGTCCGACAGAAGCCAGCTTGGCTGGCATCTGTGGGACGAGCATGCTGGAAAACCAGCAATGGACTGACTCCCGATCAGCACTCTCCGCCAATGGCAGAGAGCACTGATCAGAGTGTTCTGGCGGGGGGCCGTCACCCTGTCAGAACACACCAGCTCAGCAGGGGAGATCGCTGTACTAACTTTGCATAGTTAGTACAGCGGCTCCGACCGAATGAAAAAAACCTCATAGTGTGTACCAGGCTTTAGGCTTTAAACCAGTAATGCATGGTTTTAATACTCTATGCAGCATGTAACACTATATTTTATGCTTCACATGTTCTTTTGATATTTTAACTTTGTATATGTGTATTAATTTTCCACATGCTAAATTGTTTATTTATTTTGTTATAGGGCTGTACTGGTGGGAGATTGTGAGATTCACTGTCCACACATATTGACACATTGTTTAGGGGTATTATAGTATAGCTGCTGGGGAATTTATTTATTTAAAGATTTTGTTTATAGCACAGAAAGGGTTTTTTTTTTTGTTTAAAAAAAGATGTAACGTGAATCACAGAATAATCCACTATACATACAGTATTACCTCCTAGACTAGAGCTTCATCACTAGGGCATAATATGTACCAGTCGGCAGAACTTTCTAAACAGAATAAATTACTTCTACATGTCCATAAGCAGTAGTTATATGTGCCTGGACTGCCAGCTGTAGTAAACACTTCTCGGCCTGCCAACTGCTAGAATTATGTTTCATTCTCTGGAGCTCCCAGTTCTCTTTTCCAGCCCAGCACATACGTCAGAAGTGACTTTAAAGCAGTTCTCCAGTCTGTAACAAAAAATGAAAATCTGGTAGCTGTTGACTTTTAATAATAGGACCCTTACCTGTCCATGGATCCAGCGCTGTCCTCACCCGGGCTAGTTTTGCACTAGCCTTTGGGTTCCTGGCGCCGGCATCTTAAGTGTGGGCACCTGGCTGTGACAACTTTCGGCTTCACAGCCAGCTGCCTTCGAGCCACGCTGTGCTTTGTGAATGGATCTGTGACACATCCCATAAAGCTGCGGGGGGGTGGGGGGTACAAAACTTCTGCTCTGATCGCCTAGGCAATGCGAACGGAAGCTGGAGCGGGTACCTGTCTCCCCGCTACAAAAATTACTTGGCAAAGTAGTAGAGAAGGACTTAAAGTGATTATAAAGTCTCGTTTTTTTTATCCATAAAAATAACAAACATGTCTTTAATTACCTTGCAGTGGATTTGCACAGAACAGCCCAGATTCTCCTCTTCTCGGGTCCATCTTCTGTGATCCTGGCCCCTCCCTCCTGTTAAGTGCCCCCACAGCAACCAGCTTGCTATAAGGGCACCCGAGCTGAGTCACAGCTCCCTGTGTCCATTCAGACACCAAGGCTCTACCCGTCCCTGCCCCTTCTCTCCCCTGATTGGCTAGCTGACTTTGATTGAAAGCAGCGACAGCCAAAGGCACCACTGATGTGTCTTGGCCAAACAGGAGGGAGAATCTCGGATGGCTGAGGCACTCGTGGACATCGCTGGACAGAGAGGGACCTCAGGTAAGTATTAGGGGGGTTGAGGGGCTGCTGCACACAGAAGGCTTTTTATATTAATGCATAAAATGCATTAAGATAAAAAAAAAAATCTTCTGCCTTTACAACCCCTTTAAAGCAGAACTTTCCCTTTTGGGTAAAGCTGCGCTTTAAAGAATAATGGCCTTCTAAATCTGTTCATGCATGGGAGTTATGTTTTCCCAGCCTGTATGGCTGAAGAATCCCAAACCTAGAAGATAATAGGGAGAAGATGGAAGTGCTAACCATGAGGGAGATTACAAGCAGGAACTTTCATTAAAAACAGAAATACAGGTTTTTATGCACTTCAAAAATAGGGGCAGTCACCACATGAACAATGCAAACTTCAAAAAGCAATCTAATTATCAGCCAACAGCCAACAGTGATCCAATCAACAGCTAACTAATTAACCAGTAAGCCAATGAACTGCTAGGCACCTGTCAGAAACCATGAATCAGACTGAGACAGAAGTGCAGTTAAATCACACACATAATAATAATAGTAAAAGGTAAACAGAGCAAAGTAGTCAAATCATAGCCAGAATTCGTTAACCGGAACGGATAGTCGGACAAACCAGGATGTCAGGGAGCCAGAGATCAGCATACCAAGGCAGAGAGGAACTGAACAGCTTAAGTAACCAGCAGGACTGACAAATAGGATACCATCATCAGGTGAGTCACTGTGGAAAAGATTGGAGCTGGCAATTAACCAACAGCTGAGCAGCCTGCTCTGAAAAGGAAGGGCTGAGCCCAGCCCTGACAGTACTCCCTTCTCAAAGACCCCTCCCCCTAAGAGGACCGCCAGGTTTGAGGGGAAAATGTCTATGGAAAGCACGGAGGACAACAGGGGCAAGTACGTCCAGGGACGAGACCCAAGAGTGTTCCTCCGGACCATACCCTTTCCAATGCACCAGGTACTGTATGCGCCCACGGAACCTACGGGAGACAACAATGGACTGTACTTAATATTCCTCATGGTTCTTAACCTGTACTGGGTGAGGACGTGGCACCGAGGTGGTAAAACGGTTGCAGACCAAAGGTTTTAATAAAGAGACATGGAATACATTTGAGATACGCATATTAGAAGGAAGGTCTAAAGCGTAAGTCACTGGGTTAATCCTGCGGAGAATACGGAAAGGCCCAATAAACCAAGGTGCCAACTTCAGTGAGGGAACATGGAGTCGGAGGTTGCCAGATGACAGCCAGACCCTGTCCCCAATGTGGTAGGAAGAAGCAGGCAGGTGTCTGCGGTCAGCATGGAGTCTGTACCTATCATTGGCATGTCACAAAGCCTCCTGGACTTGTGCCCAAGTGGAACGAAGACCACGAAGATGCTCCTTTAACGCAGGGATGCTCTGCGGAACAAATGAGTCAGGCAACATGGAAGGTTGGAAACCATAATTTGCCATAAACGGGGACAATCAGGAAGCAGAATTCAAGGCACTATTGTGAGCAAACTCCGCCCAAGGTAAGAGTTCTGACCAGTTGTTACGATGATCAGAAAAATAGCAACGTAGAAACTTCTCCAAGGACTAGTTGGCTCCTTCTGTGGCCCCATTAGACTGCAGGTGATACGCAGAGGAGAAAGAAAGCTGAATTCCCCACTGTGCACAAAAGGCTCGCCAGAACCGGGACACAAATTGACTACCCCTGTCTGAGACGATCACCTTTGGTAGCCCATGTAAGCAAAAGATCTCCCAAGCAAAAATGGAAGCCAGTTCCTTAGATGTGGGCAACTTCTTAAGTGGAATACAATGAGACATCTTCGAGAACCGATCAACCACCATAAGGATAACTGTGTTGCCCTGAGAGTTGGGTAACTCTACAATGAAATCCATGGACAGGTGGGTCAAGGGCCTCTCTTCATTGGGTATGGGTTGTAGGAGGCCCACCGGAAGGTGTTGTGGTGTTTTACTCTGAGCACACACTGAACAAGCAGCTATGAAGGCGGCTACATCAGCACGTAGACTAGGCCACCAGAATTGTTTGGAAATGGCCCAAAAGAGTTGATTCCTACCAGGGTGGCCAGCAGACCTGGGACAATGGTAAGTCTGGAGCATGGCAGTACGGAGACTCTCAGGGACAAAGCAGCGGTCACAAAGTTTCTCAGGAGGAGCATGGACCTGAGCGGCAAGAATTGTCACCCAAAGGTGAAGTGAGACTGGTGCAAACTGTAGCCAGAATACGATCAGGAGGAATCACAGGAACAGGAAATGATTCCATCTTGGAAGTGGAGGAAAATTGTTGCAACAAAGCATCAGCCCTTACATTCTTAGTACTGTATAAGAATGAGACAATGTAATTGAAACTTGACAGGAAAAGAGCCCATCGCGCCCTTCTGGTAGAGAGGCATTTAGCCTCAGACAAGAATGTGAGATTCTTATGGTCAGTAAGAATGAGAACCTGCATAGTGGTACCTTCGAGGAGATGCCTCCATTCTGCTGCGTCCTGCTGATCTGTCGTCGCCTATGTCCTGCATTTCTTAAGTAACGATGGGGCATGGCAATCGGATTACGTCATCCAGAGGCCACGCCCCTTGTGACGTCACCACCAGGGGCATGATGGGTCTGTGACGTCACAAGGGGCGTGGCCTCCGGATGACGTAATCCGATTACCACACCCCCATCATTATTTAAGAAATGCAGAACATCGGCGCCGACAGATCAGCGGGATGCAGAATCGGAGGAGGGTTGTCGGTTGGAGCGGTGGCAGAGGAAGAAGAACACCGGACAAAGAAGACAGAAGAAGAGAGGAAGAAGAAGCAGGGGGAGAAGGAGACCAGAGGATGAAGATGCGGTAGAAGATGGAGGAAGACCGGAGGAAGAAGAAGATTTTTAATAAAAGACTTGTCAAAAACTGTCTACTGTATTTATAAACACTACACTACTTTTTTTTAGTAAATGGGTAGGGGTACAATGTACCCCATACTAATTCACATAGGTGGGGGCAGGATCTGGGGGCCTCCGTGTTAAAGGGGGGCTTCCAGATTCCGATAAGCCCCCCTCCCGCAGACCCCGACAACCATTGGGCAAGGGTTGTCGGGAAGAGGCCCTTGTCCCCATCAACATAGGGACAAGGTTCTTTGGGGGGCACCCCAAAGCACCATCCCCATGTTGAGGGCATGTGGCCTGGTATGGTTCAGGGGGGGCGCTCCAAAGCACCCATCCCCCCATGTTGAAGGCATGCAACCTGGTATGGTTCAGGAGGGGGGGGGGCGCTCGCTCATCCCCTCCCTTTCCTTACCTGCTGGGCTGCATGCTCGGATAAGGGTCTGGTATGGATTTTGAGGGGACCCCCACGCCATTTAAAAAAAATTTTGGTGTGTGGGGGTCCCCTCCGAATCCATACTAGACCCAAGGGTCTGGTATGGACTTGGGGGGGACCCCACGCTGTTTTTTCTCTTGATTTTTTTTTAGCCGGCAATTCTATTTTAATTTTTTTTACATTCAGCGGGAAGCCCGATAACAACTAATGACTAATCGGTTGTTAAGGACGCAACCAGCTATATACAGTGTAAAAAAAACAAAACACAAAATGCTAAATTGCGGTAAAAACGCGTGTCCAAAAATGCGGCAAGCACTGCAGAAACGCTCAAAAGCAACATGCATGCATAGATGTGCATCAAGCCTAAAACACTATGGGCCAGTTCAAACCAGATGCAGTACCATGCGCTTTTTTCTGCACTAAAAATGCATGCACAGTGTTTTCCATGTATTCCAATGGCTCTAGTTCACACCAATTCAGTCAGTTACAGTCAGTTTCTGGGCAGTTTCTACACCAGAAACTGGCTGGAACTGACTGCACTGGTGTGAACTAGAGCCATTGGAATACATGGAAAACACTGTGCATGCATTTTTAGGGCCAATTCACACCACAAAAATGCACTCATACGTTCCGGATCAGTTTTTGCTTACAGTTTACACCACACGCAGTTGCAGTGCATTTTTGATACAATTTGCTAGGTTCCAGTACAGTTCTGTGCAGAAAAAATGCCGCACGCTCTACTTTTTTTTCTGCACCAGAAACTGACTGCACTGGTGTGAAATAGAGCCATTGGAATACACTGCATGCATTTTTAGTGCAGAAAAAAGCACACAGAACTGCATCTGGTGTGAACTAGTACTATAACACAATTCTAAAATAGATTAGATTTGATTGCAGTGCTGTGCCATAAATAATTAGCGCTTCAAAACATCAAAACTCATAATCAATTAACCATACAATCATAAAGTCACAACTTATTGAATTTACATGAAAATAAAGTTTATGTCAGTATAATATATAACCTACAATCTCCCATGTGTTCTTATCTAATATAGTTGTGCAAAAATGTAAATGAAATCAATAATCCAAAGTTTATAGAATCCATTAGAAGATGCAAATGTACTTATTTGAAAGCTGTAAGCAACACTATGCTCAGGTGTGAACAGGCACTTTTGCCCCGTACACACGGTCAGAATTTCCGACAGAGAAAGTCTGTTGGGAGCTTTTGGTCGGATATTCCGACCGTGTGTATTCCCCATCGGACTTTTTGTGTCGGAATTTCCGGCGGACTTAGATATGGGACATGTTCTAAATTTTTCTGTCGGAAATGCCGACAGAGGTTATCCCGTTGGCAAGTCCGACCGTGTGCACGCAGCATTAGAATCTCAAAGGCTAGATGGTGCACCAAGTAGTACTAACGTTTAGGGCAGTGTGCACCCTGGGAGGAAAGCCTGGAACGCAAGCAGACAGCTTCCTGTGCATGTTTGTAGGAGCACAAAATCATCACCTTATAATAACCTGGGTTATAATAAGGTATTACAAATGTGACATTCCCCTTACAATTGTGACATCCAACCTCCCTTCACTAGCCATACAATCAATCACCCACCTTGATGTTAAAGGGAAATAATACCATAAATATCATATGGATGAAGTGAGCACAGGTGAGTGAAGTGTAGAGTGGAAAAACTCTATTCCTCCATTCTGATATAGTGCGTGTTCAAGGAAAAAAATATGCAGATGGCAGGAACAGCCAGGAGAAGTGTATTTTTAGAATGGCAGTATCTCTTTCAATACAGGCTGCTCTAAAAGGAATACTGATAACTTCTCATGCCCTGTACACACGACCGGTTTTGCCGTCGGAATAAACTCCGAAGGTTTCTCCGACGGAACTCTGACGGAATTCCATTCAAGTGGTCTTGCCTACACACGGTCAAACCAAAGTCTGACCAAAGTCCGACCGTCCAGAACGCGGTGACGTACAACACGTACGATGGGACTAGAAAAAGGAAGTTCAATAGCCAGTAGCCAATAGCTTCCATCTCGTACTTGCTTCAGAGCATGCGTTGTTTTTGTTTCGACGGAACAGCATACAGACGAGCGGTTTTCCCAATAGGAATTGGTTCCATCGGGTATATTTAGAACATGTTCTATTTCTAGGTCCATCAGAATTTTCGAAAAAAAAAAGTCCGATTAGGCACACACACGATTGGAATAGGTGATGAAAAGCTTCCGTCTGACTTTTTATGTCGGACATTCTGCTTGTGTGTACGCGGCTTTAGAGGTTCAATAACACACGGTACACTCATATGTTTGGCATTTACGTTTCACAGCATATTTATTATTGGCTACACATATGTCTCCAGGATATAAATTTCTTCTGGGTGCTGAAATGTTCATAAAAAAATGCCACTATGCCAACACTAAGACCTATAGTATGAGTTACAGATGTGAAATTTTCTATTAAATCCTGGTCTCCACCACCCCTCTGTTGGCAGCCAAACACATACCTTGATGTCAAAGAAGAACTCTACAAAGCTAAAATTGGTTATATCTATGAATGGTTTATAATGTAATGTCTTTGGGTAATTGTTGGCACAGTGGATAGGCTTTTAGTAATGTTTTTGAAGGTGCTTGCACAATAGGTTGTTGTGTTTAGTGAGTACTTACCTTATGATAATACATAAAATCTTTTGAAAAACATTAGTCCTGAGAATTGTAGTGAGACAGAGGACAGATTAGGGGCCAGGGGCTGGATATCTGCATGCTGACTAGTAGGTGTGGCCAAATTGCATTTGCAGTAAGAAGGAACTAAAGCAGTATGGTTAAATAAAACCTGAGCCTACTCTGCACTGAGTGTGGAATGCAGAGTGCAGAGGTCAGAGGTCAGAAGTGCATAACACACAGACTTCAGGGGTCAGGAGTATGTAATGAGGCTGCAATTGATGGGCACAGTGAGGCTGCAATTGATGGGCACAGTGAGGCTACATATGATGTGCACAGTGAAGCTGCATTTCATAGGCACAGTAAGGCTGCATTTGATGTTTACTTTTAGTATTTTTCAGAATTTTTCAGTTTGCTACCCCCAAAAAGTTTGAGCACCAGCCGCCACTAGTCAAGAGTATGCAACATACAGAGTGTAGAGGTTGGAATGCATAACACACATACTGCAGGGGTGAAAAGTATGTAACACAAAGCATACAGAGGTCAGGAGTGCATAACACAAAGACTGCAGGGGCCAGGAGTATATATTACACAGAGTGCAGGGGGCAGGTGTAAGCAATGTACAGAGTGCAGAGGTCAAGAGTATGTAAGTGGGTGCAGTAATAAAATAGCCCATTGGTAGCAATAATAATAAAGTGTACAGTAGGTTCTTACACTAGAATCTGTGTAAACATAAGAAAATTAGGCCAAAAGAAAGCTTGTCTTTTTGTGGAATCAGCATTGAAGTTTGCAAAGCTGCCTTTTCAAGGCAGAAATTAAGCAGAAATTACAATGTTGCTAAAATTTATAATACAAAGGCTAGAAAATAAAAAATAAGCTTTGCATTTACAGATACAAAAGTACAGTCTAAACCAGGGGTAGGCAACCCCCGGCACAGGTGCCGCAAGCGGCATGTGAAGCCTCTTTTGCCGCCACTCGACTCCCTACCCAGCAGCAGAGCAGCGCAGGGAAGTGTCAGTGAGACACTAATGCATTCCAATTTCAGAATTCCTCACACCGCACCTGCACTGAGGGGGAGGCACTGTGCCCCCACATTGGGAAACATTGTTTGGTTCTTTGCTGTAGCTGCGATCGTCAGCTTTTGTGATGGGGAAGAGATTGGGTGCAGTTCTGGTAGGGGGGGGCGGTCCCTGTTTCCAGGAGGAGGAGGACTGCCATTGGCCACTGCTAAAGCCAATCACAGTCCTGCTAGCCCCGTCCACCATATGGAGGAAGATGACTCGCTTGGTTGCCACTACCAATCTCAGAAAGAAGGGATTTCTTTTTTTAAATCTGATTCTTTTTATTGGTAACAAAAAAGAAAAAACATTTCCATTTAGCAAAGTAAAGGCATAATGTGCTAGTATGCATCCCATACTAGCACATTATAAAATACTTAACTTAGAACAAAGCCCTGCACTGCCCTGCTGTCAGCTCTGACAGACACTTCCATCTTCACCCGGTCTTCCTTCCGGGTTTGCGTCCTCCAGCCGTCTTATTGGCCGTGCTGCAATAACGGCACTCCTGTGCATGTGAGTCACTGACCACAGCACAGAGCTCTGAAGGGATGGCACAGGTATACTGTCCCTTCAGAGGGCATGCGCCGATGACTTAACTGGCTGCATGAAGTGCGAATATCTCCTAAACCGTGAAGGTTTAGGAGATATTCATAGTACCTACAGGTAAGCCTTATTATAGGCACAAGTCTGCAGAGTGGGTTTACAGCCTCTTTAAGCTGGCCAAACATTCTCAGTCCACACACAAGGTGGATGGAGGAATCCCCCCTCGCCAGGACATTATAGTCTGACAGCAGCTCCAGTCAGCTGCAATATTCCAACATGTCCCTTTAACAGAAGTCAATCAAACAATCAACCTCTGTTGAGTAAGGATGGCCACTAGGGATGAGCTTCGTGTTCGAGTCGAACCCATGTTCGACTCGAACATCATCTGTTCGGTCGTTCGCCGAATTGCGAACGATATGGGCCGATATGCGCCAAATTCGAGTGGCGCATCACGGCCCATAATTCACTGCGGCTTCGCAGTGCATTGCTGGCTGATGATTGGCCAAGCATGCGCTATGACCCGCATGCTTGGCCAATCACAGCACCGTCTGTACAGAGAGCTGTATATGGCCAAAGCCAGGGTGGCTTTGGCCAATTATGGCTCAGGGGGTTTAGTACACGCCCCACACTATATAAGGCCGCCTGCATGTCGGCAATGTGTAGTGTGTTCCGGCGTTGAGAGACAGAGAGACAGTGTCATTTGATTTAAGTTAGATAGATTAGTCAGGACAGTCAGTCAGTTAGCTGCACTTACAGTGTATTGTATATATATATATATATATATATATATATATATATATATATATATATGCATCCCAGGTGTTGTGTGTGTGTATGTATATATATATATATATATATATATATATATATATATATATATATATATATATACACTGTTTTCAGTTTAGCTAGATCTGTTCTTGTTATTCTCTTCCTACTGACAGGCAGGCAGGCAGGTGTTGTTACAGTATTTACAGCTACCTGAAGAAAATTGCTGGTGTTCTTCTGATCCTATTAGTAGCACAGTTAGGCAGCTGCAGTATTTACATTTAGTGTAGTGTGTTCAGCTAAAGCTACCTGTAGAAGATTGGTGGTGTTTTTCTTATCCTATCACTACCGCAGGGAGCTACATTATTTACAAGTTAGTGTAGTGTGACCTCTGCACAGTGTTCAGCTAAAGCTACAAGTTAGTGTAGTGCGACCTCTGCACAGTGTTCAGCTAAAGCTACAAGTTAATGTAGTGCACAGTGTTCAGCTAAAGCTACCTGTAGAAGATTGGTGGTGTTTTTCTGATCCTATCACTACCGCAGGCAGCTACATTATTTACACGTTAGTGTAGTGCGACCTCTGCACAGTGTTCAGCTAAAGCTACCTGTAGAAGGTTGGTGGTGTTTTCCTGATCCTATCACTACCGCAGGCAGCTACATTATTTAAACATTAGTGTAGTGCGTCCTCTGCATAGTGTTCAGCTAAAGCTACCTGTAAAAGGTTGGTGGTGTTTTCCTGATGCTATCACTACCACAGGCAGCTACATTGTTTAAATGTTAGTGTAGTGCGTCCACTGCACAGTGTTCAGCTAAAGCTACGAGTTAGTGTAGTGCGACCTCTGCACAGTGTTCAGCTAAAGCTACAAGTTAGTGTAGTGCAACCTCTGCACAGCGTTCAGCTAAAGCTACAAGTTAGTGTAGTGCAACCTCTGCACAGCGTTCAGCTAAAGCTACAAGTTAGTGTATTGCGACTTCTTCACAGTGTTCAGCTAAAGCTACCTATAGAAGATTGGTGGTGTTTTTCTGATCCTATCACTACCGCAGGCAGCTACATTATTTACACGTTAGTGTAGTGCGACCTCTGCACAGTGTTCAGCTAAAGCTACCTGTAGAAGGTTGGTGGTGTTTTCCTGATCCTATCACTACCACAGGCAGCTACATTATTTAAATGTTAGTGTAGTGCGTCCTTAGCACAGTGTTCAGCTAAAGCTACCTGTAGAAGGTTGGTGGTGTTTTCCTGATCCTAGCATTACTGCAGGCAGCTACATTATTTAAACATTAGTGTAGTGCGTCCTCTGCCCAGTGTTCAGCTAAAGCTACGAGTTAGTATAGTGTGACCTCTGCCCAGTGTTCAGCTAAAGCTACAAGTTAGTGTAGTGCGACCTCTGCACAGTGTTCAGCTAAAGCTACAAGTTAGTGTAGTGCGACCTCTGTACAGTGTTCAGCTAAAGCTACCTGTAGAAGATTGGTGGTGTTCTCATACTAATAATACTACAATATATATATATATATATTTATTTATTTATCCCAGCTTAGTGCAGCTACATCTCACTGCAGGCCATTAGTATGTCTGGAGGGCCAACAAGGAGAGGCAGACAGTCACAAGCCAATAAAAGAGGGCAAGCAGGCTCTGTGTCTAGAGGCAACAGTGCTGGTCGTGGACACGGTGCATCCTCATCAGCATGTGGCCGTGGGACACGCTTGGCCTTTTTTTCAGCAGCTGGCCATGTTGAGCCGCAACATGCAGAAGACTTGGTCGAGTGGATGACCAAGCCGTCCTCATCCTCCTCATCCTCTCTCACCCATGCTCAGGGTACTTTGTCTGACAAAGCAGCTGCCAACCCGGCCTCTTCCCTCGGCTCAATGGAATCAGTCACTCCTTCCCTAGCCCCACCATGTCCTCCTGAGGAGTCCCCCGAACTGTTTGACCACAGTGTTGGGTACATGCTCCAGGAGGATGTCCAGCATTTTGAAGGCTCCGATGATGGTACTCAGGCAGTAACGTGAGCCCAGACAGAGGGGGTGCCCAAGAAGGACAGCAATCTGGCAGTCATGTTGCCCCTGCTGCAGCATACTGCCAGGTTTGCTCCAGTGATGAGGAGGGAGGGGATGATGAGGTCACTGACTCCACGTGGGTGCCTGATAGGAGAGAGGAGGAGGCACATCACCAACGAGGCAGGATGCCCTCCAGGGGCCAGCTTAAGGGCAGCACACTGACCGCATCACCCTGCAAAGCTACACATGTGCAGAGCGCTGCTGTCTCTGCGTGTTATTCCAAAAGTTCTTTGGTGTGGGCCTTTTTTGAGATGAGTGCATCAAATCGCACCGCTGCTATTTGGAACATATGTCTCAAGCATATCTCGCGTGGCCAAAACATCTCCCGCTTGGACACCACATGCTTGACCAGACATATGTTGACCTGCCATGCAGTTCATTGGCAAGCATACCTAAAAGACCCACACCAAAGAACAAAGCGGACCTCTCCTTGCTCCTCATCAGCTGAGATCTCCAACCCCACTACGCCTTCAGTCCTCTCTGAGACCTGCACTAAGAGGAATGAAGGTGTAGAATTAGGTGTGTCACAGCCAAGTACTTGTGGGCAATCTGCTATCGGTACACCAACGTCAGATTGTACCAGGCAAATTTCCCTGCCCCAGCTGCTGCACCACCGAAAGAAGTTCACTCCCAGCCATCCACATGCCCAGCGGTTGAATGCTAGCTTGGCAAAATTGCTAGCACTTCAACTGCTACCTTTTCAGTTGGTAGACTCTGCCCCCTTCCGTGAGTTTGTGGAATGTGCGGTTCCTCAGTGGCAGGTACCCAAACGCCACTTTTCCTGTGGAAGGCAATGTCCATGCCTCGCTAGACAGGGCGGTCAGCGGTAAGGTGCATATTACCGCTGACTCATGGTCCAGCAAGGAATGGACAGGGACGTTACCTAAGTTTCATGGCACATTGGGTGACTCTGCTGGCAGCTGGGAAGGATGCAGGACAAGGTGCAGCAGTGTTGGAGGTTGTTCCGCCACCAAAATGCTACTACTGGTGATTCTGACACACCTCTCTCCTCCACCCCCTCCTCTTCTTCTTCCTCCATGGCCTCTTCCTGTGCTTTGTCCTCGGAACCAGCGGTGCTCTGTAGGCGTTCAAGGGGCTACACAACTACGCAGGCCAAAAGATGCCATGCGGTGCTTGAGCTGGTGTGCTTGTGGGACAGGAGCCACACTGGGGCAGAGGTTCTGTCAGGGGCAGGTTCAGAGGTGGTTGACGCCACGCCAACTTAAGGCAGGAATGGTGGTTTGCGACAATGGCACCAACCTCCTCTCCGCCCTCCGACAGGGACAAATGACCTATGTGCCCTGTGCATCCTGTAACAGGATGTCCTGAGGCAGGCCAGGAAAGTCTGTGTGCATTTCCACCGGTCATATAATGCCAGTGCTCGGCTGGCTGACCTCCAAAAGGAATTTAACCTGCTCAAGAACCGCCTAATCTGTGACATGCCCACCAGGTGGAACTCAACATTGGCCATGCTACAGCGGCTGCACACGCAGCAGAGGGCCATCAATGAGTACATGTGCGACTGTGGCACCAGGACAGGGTTAGGAGAGCTTGGGTTTTTTCCCCACGCCAGTGGGCCATGATCAGGGATGCATGCACTGTCCTGTCACCATTTGAGGAGGCCACGAGGATGGTGAGCAGTGACACTGCATGCATCAGTGACACTGTCCCCCTTGTCCACCTGTTGGAGCACACGCTGCGTGGAATAATGGACAGGGCACTTGAGGCAGAACAGAGGCAGGAAGAGGAGGACTTCCTTAGCTCTCAAGGCCCCCTTTATGCAGACAGTGTTCCTGCGTGCCTGCCGATCACACAGGAAGAGGACGAGGAGGAGGAGGAGGAAGAGGAGGATTGTGTCAGCATGGAGGTGGAGCCTGGCACTCAGCATCAGCAGCAGTCTTTAAGGGATCATTTACAGTCCCAAGAAACCCATGGACTTGTACGTGGCTGGGAGGAGGTGGCTACGGATCATGTCATCCTTAGTGACCCAGAGGACTCCGGCCCGAATGCCTCAGCAAACCTACGCTGCATGGCCTCCCTGATCCTGCAAAGCCTGCGGAAGGATCCTCGTATTCGTGGTATCAAGGATCCATGTTACAAGGGTAAGGTTGCGGACCTTATCTTGCCGTCGCAGAGAAAGCAGAGGATGAAACATCTTCGGGAGGCCTTGCAGAAAGGTCTGTGCAACGCGTTCCCAGAGACTGGGAGGTTACAAACTCCTGTTCCTGGACAATGTGTTGCTGACGCATCGGTCAGTCAAAGAAGGAGCGGTGCAGAAGGTGGCCGTCTGACCGATGCGTTCAGACAATTTTTTAGTCTGCAGCCCCAAGGTATGATCGGTTCCAGCAACCATCGCCAGCGTCTGTTTTACATGGTGCAGGAATACCTAGGGGCAAGATCTGACTTGGACACCTTTCCCACCGAAAATCCTCTGGGTTACTGGGTCTTGAGGATGGATCACTGGCCAGAGCTTGCACAGTATGCAATTGAGCTACTGGCCTGTCCTGTATCCAGCGTTCTTTCGGAACGCACATTCAGGTTTGCTGGAGGTTTTGTAATGATCACAGGGTGCGCCTGTCCACTGACTCGGTCGATCGACTGACCTTCATAAAAATGAATCAGTCTTGGATCACCACCAGCTACCAAGCACCTGATGCTGATGTAACCGAATAATTTTTTTTGAAATGTCAGATCCCTTCAAGACTGCCTATGCTGATGCTGAGTGACTATCCTATTATGCTGAGTGACTATCCTCTTCATCCTCAATGATCATGCTGATAGCTTGTAAGAATATTTTTGGTTCTGGGCGCCGCCGCCAGTGCACTCAACTAGAGTATTTGTGAGGGGTTGCAGTGTTGTGGCACCAGCACCAGTGCCTAAGGCCCAATTTTTCAGCCCCTGTTTAACAGGGGCATGTAATTACAATTTTTGATGCAATACTTTGCGGCAGGGCTCGTTCCTGCACTCTAACTAGAGTATCTGTGAGGGGTTGCAGTGTTGTGGCACCAGCACCAGTGCCTAAGGCCCAATTTTTCAGCCCCTGTTTAGCAGGGGTGTGTAATTACAATTTCTGATGCAATATTTTACAGGAGGGCTCATTCCTGCGCTCCAACTAGAGTATCTGTGAGGGGTTGCAGTGTTGTGGCACCAGTGCCTAAGACCCAATTTTTCTGCCCCTGTTCAACAGGGACATGTAATTACAATTCTTGATCTAATATTTCACAGCAGGGCCCGTTTCTGCGCCCACCAAGAGTAACTGTGAGGGCTTACAGTGTTGTGGCAACACCAACACCTAAGGCCCCAATTTCTGCAGAGTATATAGGGCAGGCCCCTACTTTCAATCATCCAACTTACAAATGACTCCTACTTTCAAACGGAAGGAGACAAGAAGTGAGATGAAATCTACCCCTAGGAAGGGAAATTCTCTCCTGTAAGAATTAATATGGGAAAAACGTGTCTCCTTTCCACTGATGCTTTATCACCAATCCTTGTTTCACTAAAAACCCCAAATTGTCAAAAAACATTTGTCATTGGGACAGAAAGTGAGGTAAAATCTTCTGAAGAGGTGCACAGACAGCAAAACAAATGTCACAGGGGTGATAACCCTTCCCTATGTTTTCCAAAAATCTTAAAAATAGATTTTTTGGCTGGAGCTACACTTTAAAAATGTACCAGTTCAAAATTACAAACAGATTCTACTTAACAACAAACCTACAGTCCCTGTCTTGTTTACACCGCCTGTATACTGCTGTTCAGAGGGCCTGGGGCCCCACGCCTTTCCTTTTTTTCATTTGGGTGCGGGGTTCCCCTTAATATCCATACAAGACCCAAAGGACCTGGTAATGAACTGGGGGGGGGGGGGGGGTTACCCATGCCATTTGTCTCACTGATTTTCATCCATATTACCGGGATCGGACATTACATTAAAGCCGTAAGCAGTTTTAAATGACTTTTATTCCTTTAAAAATGTCATTTTTTGCAGGGACTGTTCTAAGCACGGGAAACACGCGCCACTTTACAGGCATACTATAGACACCCCCCAGGTACGATATTTAAAGAAATATTTCACTTTTTTTTTCACTTTAAAATGACTGCTCCCGAAAAAACGGCCGTTTTTAAAAACTTTTTTTTGCATTGATGCATGTCCCCTGGGGCAGGTACCCAAACCCTTTTTAGGACAATACCATGCAAATTAGCCTTTAAAATTAGCACTTTTGATTTCAAACATTCGAGTCCCCTAGACTTCAATGGGGTTCTAAAGTTCGTGCAAATTTTCGGTCTGTTCGCAGGTTCTGGTGCGAACCGAACAGGTGGGTGTTTTGCTCATCCCTAATGGCCACACACACTGATCAAAATTTGGCCAGTCCATGCTGAACCAGCTGAATTTTGATTAGTGTATGACCAGCTTTGCCGTGCTAATGTACAGATTTGAGTGTGGACTTTTTGGTTGCTCAGTAGGTACACAGCAATGAAAATCTTACAGGGGTTCTAACCCTTCCCCAATCTCTCAAAATGAATACCTTACAGACCAGAATACCTTAAAGGACAAGTTCACTTTAAAAAAAAAAAATATGAATGCACATTTTTTTTTTGCAGGCAAAAAAATATGCATTTATTATTTTTTGTAGCAGGAGCCTGTAAAGCATTGCACCAGCGATCACCAGATTGCTGATGCCATGCAGGTCTCCTGTCCACTGTCAGTGTTATCTGCTTACCTGTACATCCCGTACAGGTAAGATTCAATGATCTACCACAGCGCTCCACAGGGTTTGTAGTCAATTCAGACACATAGAGCTCTGTGTGGAAATGACATTGTTTTCAAACAGAGACAGCTAGTATGGGGAACTTCTCCCCGTACTGCTGCCACGAGGAGGGGGTGGGGGGTGGGGTAGCGAGCAGCGGCTGCAGCAGCACTGGGAACAACATGTTCCACCCTAAAATCAGGTGTACCATGTTCCTAAAGGTGAACTTATCCTTTAGGTGGGGTCCGGTGCATCCTGGTTCACCATTTCAGGTCCGATTTCAGGCCGAATTTTTGGCTGAATTCTGACCTGAAACGGACCAAAAGATTCACAGGACTCCTGTGCAAATTCGCATCGGAGCCACAGCGGAGATATGTGAACCGCCTCCTTAGAGAGCTTGGATGCAGGGAACCTGCATCTAATTCGAATAGTGTGAACCCAGCCTCAAAGTTGTAACAGGATTCTGAATATTATGTTATTTTGAAACGTGCCTCTTTTATAGTTAGTTGATTTTCCACTAGGTGGCAGCAGATGTCCTATGAATGTAAGCTATATGCTCTTCACCCCTATAGGAAGGGAACCCCGTTTTCTGATAAAGATGTGTTGGATTTGGAAAGCTAAGACAGCAGTATTGCAGTGAGGCCTACTAAACGAGGGGATATATAAACGTTATGACATAATAAAGTAGTGAATGTGACCGTTACAGCATACATACCTCCCAACTTTTTGAGATGAGAATGAGGGACACCTATCAGCAAAAGTATGCAGGCATAGAACACACCCCTTGCCACGCCCCTTTAAAGGAGAATTGTACAAAAAAACAAGATTGGTTAAACCCACAAGTGCTTTTTTTACCACTACTATTCCTTTATATTGGCTTTTGGAATTTACAAATGCAGCAATTTAGAAATCAGATGAAAGGTTTAGTGCTGGGAAACACTTTTTGATAGATAAAAGGTGCATTTTATATACATCTATAAAGATCAGACCAAAATGAGGGGCAGATGAGCTGGAATGAGGGACAGAGGGACATTGTTCCAAATCAGGGACAGTTCCTCCAAACCAGGGACAGTTGGGAGGTATGCATACTTGCCTGTGAATCATTCATCAAATCAATTCATTGAATGGGTCGCCTGCCAAACGCGGCAGATTGTATAATTCTTGCGGTGCCGCAAACTGCCAGCTATGTTCATTTATGGCTGTGAACTCAGGGGCGGTAAAACCTATGCTCAGCCACCTATGTTTACCCCCTGGATGGGGAACAAGAGGCGAAAGCATGACTGTACTGAGCTAACAGTGTGCCCCATTAGCACTCATGCTGTGCCCGGCCTGCGCCTTTTTAATGCCTAAATTGGGTTTCACTAGAGCCTAACTTGTCTACGCATTGCACCCTATTAGCACCCGCCCTGCAACCCATTAGCGCCTAACTTCTCCCTCTATTCTTTACTGTAGCTGACAAGCCCCACCCACCACCTCTGGAAGCCGAAACAGAACATGGGGATTATGCCTTGCTGCTGCTTCCTGATTGGCTATCCAGTGAAGACACTGGGTCGGGAAATCAGGCTCCTCCCACTCACCCACCAGGTAAGTTGTGTAGCCAGGTATGTTGTCAGGGCTAGTGCAAGAATTTATGACACGCTAGGCCAGTGATGGCGAAGATTGGCAGATGTTTTGGAACTACATTTTCCACGATGCTCAACTACACTGCATAGTGCATGAGCATCATGGGAAATGTAGTTCCAAAACATCTGGGGTGCCAAGGTTTGCCATCACTGCCCTAGGCGAAACCTCATTTTGCCCCCCCGGCTCCACCCCTGACTCTACCCCCTTTGCCCTGCCCATGTATAACCCACCTTTTTAATGAAGCGCCCATCAAATGCAACCCACCAGCGCCCATCAAATGCAGCCTACCAGCACCCATCAAATGCAGCCTACCAGCACCCATCAAATGCAGACTACCAGCGCCCATCAATGAATGTTTGCTTGCTTCCATTCATTCAGGAGTCATGACACAGACACAGTCCTCTGTCGCCATTATGCCTCTGACATGATGTGCGAACGGAGCGGCGGCTGCCTGCTGATGCTGAGACTAATGACCTGTACACACGACCAGACTTTCCAGCAGACTAGGTCCGACGGTCTTCCCGACGGACTTTCGGCAGACTTCCGACGGACTATCTGAACGAACGGACTTGCCTACACACGACCGGACTTTCCAGGAGACTAGGTCCGCCGGTCTTCCTGATGGACTTCAGAATGACTTGCCCACACACCGACTAAAGTCCGTTCATTTTGAACGTGACTCGGGTATGAAGGGACTAGAAAAGGAAGTCAATCTCGTCTCTTTTATCGGCGAGATTGACACCTTGCGGGCCCCGTCGCGGAGCATTCCAGGCCCTTAGGTTTGGTATGGATTTTAAGGGAAACCCCCTACGCCGAAAAAACGGCGTGGGGGTCCCCCCCCAAAATCCATACCAGACCCTTATCTGAGCACGCAGCCCAGCCGGACAGGAAAGGGGGTGGGGACGAGCGAGCTTCGGACCAGCATACAGATGAACGGGCTTCCCGATAGGAACTGGGTCCGGCGGAGTTCCGACGGGAAGATTTGAAACAAGTTTCAAATCTAAAATCCGTCGGATTTTCGACCGAAACGGTCCATCGGAAGTCCGATGAAGCCCACACACGGTCGGATTGTCCGCCGGATTTGGTCCGTCGGACCAGTCCGGTCGAAAAGTCTGCTCGTGTGTACGTGGCATTAGTTGCTTGCTGCAAGGACAAAAGAGTAGGCACACCTGTGGCCGGGCGCCCTAGGCAGGAGTGCGCCCTAGGCAGCTGCCTAGTTTGCCTAGTGGTAGCACCGACCCTGTATGTTGTTGTGTAGTTTGGGGTGGGGATGGGGGGGAGTGTTGAGCAGTGAGGTGGCGGGTAATGTAATGTGATGTGTAAAGGTGCTGTACTGTCACTTCAGAGAGCACGTGTACCATACAGCTGTATTCCTGCCATTATCACATAGTCATGGCAGCAGAGCTTTTGATAATCTAGGACAATCAATCAAGTTTCACAGCAATATGGTTACAATGGGTTACCTCAGTATGCACTATCTCAGGCCTTGTGTAGCCCCATGCACTTTCCTCAGGAGGTTAGCCACTTGCCTACTGGACACTTTCACCCCCTTCCTATTTTGTGTGGCCACCATTATTTTCCAGCACTGCCTTAATGCTCTTGGGCATGGAGATCACCAGAGCTTCACAGTTTGCCACTGGAGTCCTCTTCTACTCCTCCATGACGACATCACGCAGCTGGCGTATGTTAAAGACCTTGCGCTCCTCCACCTTCCTTTTGAGGATGCCCCACAGATGCTCAGTAGGGTTTAGGTCTGGAGACATGCTTGGCCAGTCCTTCACTTTACCATCAGCTTCATTAGCAAGGCAGAGGTCGTCTTGGAGGTGTGTTTGGGGTCGTTATTATGTTGGAATATTACCCTGCGGCCCAGTCTCCGAAGGGAAGGGATCATACTCTGCTTCAGTATGTCAAACTACATGTTGGCATTCATGGTTCCCTCAATGAACTGTAGCTCCCCAGTGTCGGCAGCACCATCTGCACAAATAAGTTTATCTTGGTCTCATCAGACCAGAGGACATGGTTCCAGTAATCCATGTCCTTAGTCTGCTTGTCTTCATCAAACTGTTTGCGGGCTTTCTTGTGCATCATCTTTAGAAGAGGCTTCCTTCTGGGACGACAGCCATGCAGACCAATTTGATGCAGTGTGCGGCGTATGGTCTGAGCACTGACAGGCTGACCCCCCCACCCCTTTAACCTCTGCAGAAATGCTGGCAGCACTTATACGTCTATTTCCCAAAAACAACCTCTGGATATAACGCTGAGCACGTGTACTCAACTACTTTGGTCGACCATGGCGAGGCCTGTTCTGAGTGGAACCTGTTCTGTTAAACTGCAGTATGGTCTTGGCCATCGTGCTGCATCTCAGTTTCAGGGTCTTGACAATCTTCCTATAGCCTAGGCCATCTTTATGTAGAGCAACAATTCTTTTTTTCAGATCCCTGGAGAGTTCTTTACCATGAGGTGCCATGTTGAACTTCCAGTGACCAGTATGAGAGTGTGAGCGATAACACCAAATTTAACACACCTGCTCCCCATTCACACCTGAGACCTTGTAACACTAACGAGTCACATGACACCGGGGAGGGAAAATGGCTAATTGGGCCCAATTTGGACATTTGCACTTAGGGGTGTACTCACTTTTGTTGCCAGCAGTTTAGACATTAATGGCTGTGTGTTGAGTTATTTTGAGGGGACAGCAAATTTACACTGTTATACAAGCTGTACGCTCACTACTTTACATTGTAGCAAAGTGTCATTTCTTCAGTGTTGTCACATGAAAAGATATATCAAAATATTTACAAAAATGTGAGGGATGTACTCAATTTTGTGAGATACTGTATATGTACGTGATTGACTTCAAGTAGTTATAACAGGGTTATGTAGCAAAAAAGAGGATAAAAAGAGCGCCTCTAAGCGCAGACTGTGTAAAATGTATTTAAAAGATAACAGGCCATAAATGGCCACTCACATTTAGTGGGTGAATAACAGGCTCATATAGAATCAGTCGCCGGGATGTCATGGCCAATGGAGCCTTGGCTTTGGAGCCACCAGGGTCCACTGCCGCGGGGATGGAGATACACGGAAGCCGTCAGGGGTAGTTTCAACATGGCGCTGGAGCGTGGTGTAGTCCACAGTGTCTATGTGATGACGTAACTGGGAAGTAAAAGCTTGCCCTAGCGTTTGGACTTCTGTCCTCAAGATCTATGGACTATTAATGGACTTTTAATTTTATTGATCATTTAATCTTGTATTGTTATTGTCAGGTGTGATCACTTAGTGGCCTGTACATCTGCCTTTACCTATGATGGGGTTATGGCTGTAACTGTAAGCCATAACCCCAGTATCTACAAAGTAGAAGCAATCCTAGCGGCTAATTTGCCGCTAGATTGATTTTACAGGTGGCGGAAGGGGGTTCTCCCGCCTTCCTCCGGTGCCCCTCCGAGCTCTCCCATCCCGGTGGAGAGCCCAGGATCCGGTTCGGCGGTTGTGCCGGCTTACAATAGAAGTGTTCGGAGACTAAATAATCTCTGATCACCCCTATGGTCTAGGAGACCGGAAGCGATGAACATTTTCATCACTTCCAGTTAGGGCAGATGTAAACGCCATTTTTTCTGGAAAGCATGAGATCAATGTTTGTGTTTTTGTTTTTTTTTGACCCCATACTGTCAAGAGTAGAGGAGAGATCTAGGGTCTCCCTCTTTCTCTCTCTTCCGGACAGAAGTTATTCTTGCTGGCCCATTATATAAAATTATCCAGAAGGTTCTGCAGCAGGACGGCTGATGTTCTTTAGGTGCTCCCGGCATACGGAGATGTTTAACCGCAGGCATTGAAGACGGAAGTGATGAGTTTAAATTTTAATGGCTCTCATGCGAGATTTGAGATAATTCAACATAATAAGAGCAACAGCAGTCCTTGAGTCACGCACAGACAAAGGATACCCAGCCCGAGCACATCCATGTGTTTGTTCAGTGCTCACCAACAAGAAGAAGGGGTCCATAATGTCAATGTTTTGGGTAAAGTGTTGAACTATCGATGGTATCGCTGAGATTCGAACTTGCAAATTCACACACTGTAGCTTGCAACTCTAACCATTGTGCTATAGGGGACAGAAGGTGACAGGCCAAATCTGCTCGGAATAGAAAGCTCAACCCGCACTCCATTCACATCCAGGCCTTCATCCCTCTCCTCCACTGAAGGTAAAGGGGAACTCTGGTCTGTTCTCCTGGGATGTGTTCTAGCCTTCATATTGTATTCATAAAATTCATATGAAACTTTTTTTTTTTTTACATTTGAATCCTTTCATTTTCTGTAGCACTGGTCTAAAAAGAAAAACAGTACAGGTACAATGCGTTCTTTTTTAAAATGTCTTTATTACATTTAACAATGCCATTTACATGCCGAGTGTTTCCCGCTTTGATGCACTGGTGTTGGGATAGTAGATTCTCATGCCTTGAATAGAGATTTGGATGGATGGATCTCTTCCTCTTTCTCTCTCTTCCAGTGGGAAATTATTCTTGCTGACCCGGTATATAAAAGTATCTGGAAGGTTCTGCAGCAGGACAGCTGATGTTCTTTGGGTGCTCTCGCCATATGGAGCTGATTAGCCGCAGGCACTGAAGACGGAATCAATGCGTTTACGTTTTAATGGCTCTCATGTGAGAGTTGAGATAATTCAACATAATAAGACATGTTTCAATTTCATTTTCAATGAAACATCTATCCTTTCCTTGCTCCATCAGGTTCCCCAGCTGTTTAAAGTAATCATCAGTTTGCTGTATCACAGGGTGCTCATTGTCTTCTTGTACACAACTTGAGAGAGAATGACATCGGTCATACAGAAGTCCCAGCATCGTCCTTAACTTCTCCTCTTTATAGCAGAGCTGTTGGTGGTGGAGTTGAAGAAATGTGTAGACTTGTTTGGCAATTTCCAATGCAGCGATGGCCAACTCGAAGTCTTTGAGTTGCTCGATGTCAGGAAGCTGTGGTAGCTGATAGTCCTGGCTGGGCAGACAGGTGCTGTCAGGTCTCATGCTATTGTATATCAAGTGGAGCTCTCTGCTGCCCTCTGGTGTCATTGTGCATTCCTTGAGACTCACACACAGACTAATCAGCAACGTTGAGCACGCTACGGCAATGATCTAAGAGTGACAGAGTTTGTTCATATCTCGGTGCAAGGTAATCACAGATCTTCTCCTCCAGCCTACGGATACCCAGCCTGAACACATCCATGTTAATGTTCCATTTTTGTTCAGTGCTCACCGATGAGAAGAAGGGATCCATAATGTCAATGTTTTTGGTAAAGTGTTGAACTTTATGGTATTGCTAAGATTCGAACTTGCAAATTCACACACCATAGCTTGCAGCTCTAACCATTGTGCTATAGGGGATAGAAGGTGACAGGCCAAATCTGCTCGGAGTAGAATGCTCAAACCGCACTCCATTCACATCCAGGCCTGCACCCCTTTCCTCCACTGAAGGTAAAGGGGAACTATGGGAAAAATAGGTGACACGCGCTGAACAAATTAGTATGTGTGTGGCTGCAGGGTGCCACAACCTAAAAAACAAAATAATATATATGAATTGTGTGGTGTAGCACACTATATGAAATTAGGGGAAAACACCCCCCCCCCCCCCCCTTAGTGAGTACATGTACAATCTATGCAAGAATATATCACAATTGGTGCATAATATTTGAAAATAAGTCCATGTGTAATATATACAAAATTAGAATAAGAATGTGAAATAACAAAGGAATAGTCCGTGTATTCCTGAAATTAGGGGAACACACACACCCCCTTAGTAAGTACATATACCATCTATGAAAAATATATCACAATTAGTGCATAATATTTGAAAATGAGTCAGTGTATAATATATACAAATATTGAATAGGAATGTAAAATAATAAAGGAATAGTCTGTGTGGAGAAACCCCAGGTGATTGGCAATCCTGGGTTATTCAATTATATAGAATCCTAGTTATGTGGGTCCACTACCAAAATAAAGAGCCTGGCCGCTTACCAGAACCCCATGACCCCCCGTTACAGAGGGTCTAAATGGGCTGTGAGATCCTGCTAGTCCGGAACTCCCAGAAACAGAGATGGAAGCTGGAAAGGGACGTCAGGGACTATGGTGGAGATGTGTGGGTCCACGATGAAGGACTCGGCCCTCAGCATAGTGTTGTCATCATAAAAAGAAAAGAAGAGGAAGGGGAACTATGACCTTTTCTCCTGAGATGTGTCCTGGCTTCCGTATTGTATTCATAAAATTCATATGAAACTTTTTTTACGTTTGAATCCATTTTTCTGTAGCACTGGTGTAAAAAGAAAAATAGTACAATGTGTTCTTCTTTTAAGCACTTGCTTACTGAGCACTTAAACCCCCTTCCTGCCCAGGCCAATTTTCAGCTTTTAGCGGTGTCACTCTTTGAATGACAATTGTGCGGTCATGCAACACTGTACTCAAATGAAATATTTATCTTTTTTCACACAAATAGAGCTTTCTTTTGGTGGTAATTAATCACTGCTGGGTTTTTTATTTTTTGTTAAAAATACTAAAAAAAACTGAATATTTAAAAAAAAAAAACTGGTTGTATAGTTTTGTTATGAAATTTTGCAAACAGGTAATTTTTCTCCTTCATTGATGTGCACTGATGAGACTGCACTGATAGGCTGCACTGATGGGCACTGATAAGGCGGCACTGAAGGGCACTGATAGGTGGCACTTATGGGTGGCACTGATGGGCACTGATAGGCACTGGTAGGTGACACTGATAGGCGGCACTGATAGAGGGCACTTATAGGTGGCACTGGTGAGCATTGATAGGTGGCACTGGTGGGCACTGGCAGGTGGCACTGGTGGTCAGAGGTGGCGATAGCTCTCCGTGTGCAGGACCGATGTCCCTTCGACAGAAGCCGATCACTGTGTCAGTGTGAGGAAAAGAAAAAAAGATTACCGATCTGTGTTTACATCACGTGATCAGCTGTCATTGGCTGACAGCTGATCAGGATCGGCCCCTTACTCGGATCTGTGATCAGCCGAGTCTCATTGACTCCATGATCACAGAGTGCGCCAGCAGCTCATGCTCATACATGGACGCCCTCCCAGCAATTAAGGCCCGTGCTGGTTAAATGTCTTTATTTTATTTCAAAATGCCATCTACATGTAGAGTCTTTAGCAGGTAGCCTGTCTGGGCTCTTTTAATCTTGCTTTTGATGCGCTGCTGTTGGGATAGTAGAATCTCATGTCTTCAATAGAGATTTGGATGAATTTGTCTGCCGTTCTGTTGTGTAAAAGTATCCAGATAGGTTGGCAGCAGGACAGTTGATGTTTATTTTGTACTCCCCGCATACGGAGCTGATTAGCTGTGGAAGCGCTACGGTCAGGTTTTAATGGCTCTCATACGAGAGTTGAAATTATTCAAATTTAAAAGACAAATGTGGATTTCATCTTGAATGGCACATCTATACTTCCTTCTCTTTACCAGGTTCCCCAGCTGGTTGAAGTAATCTGCAGTTTGCGGTATTATGGGATGGTCAACAGATGTGTCTTCTTGTATGCAACTTGAGAGAGACTGATATTGGTCATGCAGAAGAGCGATCATGTTTTTTCGCTTCTCTTTATAGCAGAGCTGTTGGTAGTAGAGGTGAATACATTTTTTGACTTGGCTGGTGATTTCCAATGCAGCAATGGCCAACTCCAAGTCATTCTGATGCTCGATGCCAGGAAATTGTGGTAGGTGATAGTGTGGACTTGGTCGGCTTAACATAATAGCAGCTCTTTACCTCAAGCCAAATGATACTCAGCCCAAGCACGTCAATGTTAATAAGACCTTTTTTTTATACAGGCAGCCTGTGGCCCCCAGGCTAACCACCTGAATTCTTATATTATGGCCTGACTGATAATGGTCATGCAGAAGAGCGATCATGTTTTTTCGCTTCTCTTTATAGCAGAGCTGTGGGTAGTAGAGGTGAATAAATTTGTTGACTTGGCTGGTGATTTCCAATGCAGCAATGGCCAACTCCAAGTCATTCTGATGCTCGATGCCAGGAAATTGTGGTAGGTGATAGTGTGGACTTGATCGGCTTAACATAATAGCAGCTCTTTACCTCAAGCCAAATGATACTCAGCCCAAGCATGTCAATGTTTTTTTTTATACAGGCAGCCTGTGGCCCCCAGGCTAACCACCTGAATTCTTATATTATGGCCTGACAGAACTGTACACATGCAATGGTTGAAAGTCTATGCTTCATGGCTATGGTAATTTTAACTTGGGCTGCAGAGTTTACCTACTAGTGCCGATTCTCATACTCAGTCATTGGGATCATTCAGACCGCACCTCAACAGTGAGCCAAATGACACCCAATTGTCATAAGATCCGCTAGAAGATACTGTACTGTAGATACCCATCCTTTTGGTTTTGGCGACCCAGATCAGATTGGATGCCGGCGGATGTCAGCAGACACATGTCTGCTGACATTTGCCGCTGTAGCAATGGATGGTCTGAAAAACTGACAGGCGGACCTGATTGGTCCATCAGTGTGAGAGGGGCCTTCTTTTCTATGCAGAATAATTTTTGCCGTTGTTGTGTAAAGGTATCTGGAGGGTTCTGCAGCAGGACAGCTGATGCCGTTTTTATACAGAGCTGATTAGCCGAGGGCACAGAATGTGAAAGTGATGCAGTTAGGACAAAGCAGCGTTCAACGTGCTACAATGATGGTCTGAGTTTGTTCAGATCACCTCCGAAAGCTAAACATTTAAATGGTCCATTTTTTCTCAGTGCTCAAGGACGAGAAGAAGAGAACTTTACACATAGCAGCTTGCAGCACTAACCATTGCGCTATCGAAGCTGAAGCTTGCTGTTCCAAATCTGCATAACTTAATAGCAGCTCTTCACCTCCAGCAAATGGGCACCCAACTTTTACACATCCAAAAGCCGATCATGTTATTATTTTATTTTTGTTCAGCATTCAATGCCCAGACGAAGGCATCCATATCCCATAAGTTTCCAGCAAAGTTTTGTATTGTTAGCAGCATTACCTAGGGTTTAACGCATAACCTCATGTACAGTAGCTTGTGCTACCGTGTTTCCCCGAAAGTAAGACAGTGTCTTACTTTCTTTTTATCCCTAAAAGCCCCACTATGTCTTACTTTCGGGGTATGTCTTATATTGGGAAAAAATTGTCGAATTTTTTGTTTTAACCATAAAATTAACATTTATTAACAACCTGAACAGTATTGTATTCACCACAAAACAGGTTAATACCCTGTTTCCCCGAAAATAAGACAGTGTCTTATATTATTTTTTGCTCCCAAAGATGCGCTAGGTCTTATTTTCAGGGGATGTCTTATTTTTCAATGAAGAAGAATACGGTACACATTTTTTGTTGAACAAAAAAAAGTAGATTTATTACCTGTATACGGTACAGTAGTAGTGGTCATCACAAACCAGCATAACCAGACAAACTGTGAATCCTACGGTATCAAGAATTTCTTGTTACTACCATTTCCATGTACAACAATCTATGGTACATTTACTGATACTGATATTTACTGGTACCGTATGAACACAAAGTAAGATTTATTCAATGACAGTCATGTCATCATCTTCTGGAACATCATCATAACAATCCAAACCCTGAATTTCCTGGTGAATTTCTTGTGACTCCATTTCTTTCAGAATCAGTGGACCAAATCTCTCATGTTTAGCAATAGCACTGTCCTTAAATGAGTACTTCTTGTCAAGGTAGCCTGCTCGTAGTGCATTTGCAATGCAACTGTCAGTGATTTTCTCCCATGAATTCTTCACCCAAGTCACAACCTCTTGCAGTTTAGGTTTCACAAAGTTTCCACGCTGATTTCTCTCCATTCTATTTTCAATGTAGTCGTTAATTTCCATGCGCAAATTGTCCTTGAATGGCTTGTTTATTGCAATATCAAGAGTCTGGAGATAGGCCGTCATTCCTGCGGGAATCATTATTTGATCTATTTTTCTTTCGTGAAGAAATTTCTTCATGTCTTTAGCGCGGTGAGTGCTGGCTGCATCCCAGACTAGCAGACCTCTTTGGCTCCCTCGCATAACAAGCGGCAGCATTAAATCGACCCACTTCCTTATAACTGCTTGTGTGGCCCAGGCTTTTTCAGTTTCAAGAATAAAAATGCCCGAAACACGTTCAATCTTTTCCTTCTTGCCCTTAGAAATGATTAAAGGTGGGATTTTAGTGCCATCCAGACGAATTGCCAAAATACAGGTAACACGTGCACTTTCGTAAGCAGTGGAGGGAATGTACACTGAGGAGACACCCCGCTGTTCAATTGTTGTTTGAGAGGATTGGCCCATAAACACTGCAGTTTCATCCATAGCAATCATGTTGGAAAGATTGTATTTAGAAAAGTCAGCATCATCAATAAAGGACTTAAATGCAAGTGCTCGCTGAATAACTTGAGCATCTTCCAGCCTAAACAGTGTTGTGGATCTTCTTAAAGACAGTTCACTTCGCTGAAGGAAATTATCCAGCCAGTGTTGTGATGCTTTGAAGTCTTCGGGGGCTATGTCAAACTGTGGTGCCATTGCAAGAGCAAATTCTTGAATCTGAGCCCTATTCACAACCAAAGCCTTTGCTCTCCTGTCAACAACCCATTCACAGATTAGGTCTTCCAGCTCAGAAAATAATGGTTGCCGACCTGATCCACACTTGCGCTTTTTAGCATTTCCCTTGTCCACTTGTTCAATGAGGTTACCGTACTCTGCTCGCCATTTTCGGACCAATCGGATATTCAACATCTTCTCTTTGCAGAAAGCAGTAAGATTTTGGCCCCAAGAGTCTTCCACGATTCCTTGCTTGTACTCCATGGAGTAGCTCTTTCTTTTTGCGCTCATGTCTAGGGGTAAAAATATACGGTACCAGCACTGTTTACCAGTATTTCTTGTATCAGCAGAAAAGCAGTCACCCCCTAAAGTGACACACTGGATCAGAGTGGGGATTGAAATGGGGGGATCACTTAAAATGACACAGGGGGGATCAGAGGGGGGAATCAATAAAAATGGCACAGGAGGATCAGAGGGGGGATTACCATTTTAGAACCTCCTGTGCCATTTTGATTCCCCCCTTCTGATCCTCCTGTGCCGATTTGATTCCCCCCCTCAAATCCACCATGTGTCATTTTAAGCCCCACTCCCCCCACCCCTGTGCCAGTGGACAGTTTAGTCTCTCCATCCTCCCACCTTCACCAGACATCTCCCCCACACCTCAGTCACCCCTGTGCCGATTTGATTCCCCCCCCCTCAAATCCACCATGTGTCATTTTAAGTCCCCCTCCCCCCACCCCTGTGCCAGTGGACAGTTTAGTCTCCCCCCCTTCACCAGACATCCCCCCCACACCTCAGTCACGGCGAGATACACACAATGTGCCCGACTCCTGTGTCTGGCAGCGGCGGCGCGGGCTCTCTGACGGGCGACGTTCCCCTGCGCAACATCAGGGACGTCGCTCGTCATCCAGAGAGCCCGCCGCAGCTCACTGATTTGAAGAGACCTGAACAGCTGCGGCCAATCAGTGAGCTGTGCGGCGGTGCCTGCCGCTACCGTACGAGAGTCTAGAGTCAGATGCCTTATGTTCGGGGGTACCTTACGCTATGTTCGGTGGATGCCTTATTATCGGTGGATGCCTTATTATCGGTGGATGCCCTATTATTGGTGGATGCCCTATTATCGGGGGAGGTCTTATTATCGGGGAGGTCTTATTATCGGGGAGGTCTTATTATCGGGGGGATGCCTTATATTACAACGAGAGGCGAAACTGTAAGTAGGTCTTATTTTCGGAGGATGTCTTATTTTCGGGGAAACACGGTAAAAGGAAGTGCCAAGAATGTCTTGTTACAACATTGCATAACATGTAAAACAATGAAAAATGGTAAGAACGAACAGTGGAATACTGGAAGATAAAACAGAAAACATTATTGCTGCTCCAGCAGAGGAGAACTGTAAGCCCACACAGCCCGGTATGTTGGGACTTGTAGTCCTCCTCAGCTGCATCTTGCGGTTACAATAAGAGCTGCAGAGAATCTCTTCACACCCCCCTCCCCCTCCTTGGTCTCTCTCTGTATGACCAGCACTGACCTTTTTCCGGGAGGACACAGAGCCAGTGACACCTGTCGGCAGACTGATCAAAACGGCGCTGTCTCTTCAGTCGGAGGGGGAGGGCACTGGCCTGGCACCCCCCCCCCCCCAGGGTGCGGCCCGCACCCCCAGCCCCACTCTTTGTACCGCACGTCACTGGAGGCAAATCCCCCCGTGTTTCCCCGAAAGTAAGACATATGTCTTACTTTCGGGGTACGGCTTATATTAGCTGACCCCTCTGAAACTCCCGATACGTCTTACAATCGGGGGTGTCTTACTATCGGGGAAACACGGTAGGAAACTGGCTAAGCAGGACTGTCTTTATTTGTTGATTGGACCCTGAGAAAATATTTTCTTGGGATGAGAGAGAGGGGGGTGAAAGAGAGAGGGAGAGGGAGAGAGCAAAGAGTGGGGTGTGAGAGACAAAAGGGGGTGATATGGGGTGAGAGAGAGAGGGGGAGAAGGGGGTGTAAGGGAGAAGGGGAGAGAAAGAGAAGGGGGTGATAAAGACAGAAGGTAGTGAGGGGGTGAGAGAGAGGCGTGAGGGGGGTGAGAGAGAGGGGTGGAGGGGTGAGAAAGGGGAAGGATGAAAGAGAGAGGGGATGAAAGAGAGGGAGGAGATGGAAAAGAGAGAGGGGGTGAAAGAGAGAAGGGGTGAGAGAGACAGAAGGGAGAGAGAGGGGTGAGAGAGAGAAAGGGATGGATTTAAGACAGAGGGTGAAACAGCGAGAGGGGGTGAGAGAGACAGGAGGTGAGAGAGAAGGAGGGGGGTGAGAGGGAAGAGGTGAGAGAGAAGGGGGTGAGAGAGAGAGAAGGGGTTGAGAGAGAGAGAGAAGGGATTGAGAGAAAGAAGGGGTTGAGAGAGAGAGGGGGTGAGAGAGAGAGAGGGGGTTGGGGGGTGAGAGAGAGGGAGTGAGAGAGGGGTGAAAAAGAGAGGGGGATGAGAGAGAGGTGAGGGGGGATGAGAGAGGGATGGATGTGAGAGAGAGGGGGATGAGAGAGAGGTGAGGGGGATGAGAGAGGGATGGATGTGAGAGAGAGGGGGATGAGAGAGAGGTGAGGGGGATGAGAAAGGGATGGATGTGAGACAGAGGGTGAAAGAGCGAGAGGGGGTGAGAGAGACAGAAGGAGGTGAGAGAGAAATGGGGGGTGAGAGTGAGGAGGGGTGAGAGAGGGGGAGGTGAGAGAGAGAAGGGGGTGAGAGAGAGAGCGAAGGGGTTGAGAGAGAGAGAGAGAGAGAGAGAGAGAGAGAAGGGGTTGAGAGAGAGAAGGGGTTGAGAGAGAGAGGGGGGTTGGGGGGTGAGAGAGAGGGGGTGAGAGAGGGTGGGTGAAAGAGAGAGGGGGGTGTGAGAGAGGTGAGGGAGGATGAGAGCGAAACCCCCAGCCCTGTCTGCAGTCCCTCCTGTGCCCCCCTGTCCCAGTCCCTGTCAGGTGTGTGTGATGCCCGGTACCTTGCATGCCAGTACCCTTCAGGGTCCGTTCCCATTCTGGGTGATGATGGAGCTGGTCTGCTCCTTCCTCTGCTTTGCAGTCCCTGGCTGCCTGCACTTCCGCCCATCCTCATCCTCCAGGCCCCTGGTCAGCCTGTCCTCCAGGCGGCTGTTGCTGTTTATGTTAAGCTGGGAATAGAGAGGAGGTTGGAGGAGTCCAGGCTCTGGGAGGCACAGGAAATGCTGCGCCCACTGCTTCTCACCTCTCTGGGGGTCAGAGAGACAGTGTAGGTTTTCTCTCTCCTGGGCTATCAGTCCTAGCCACCCTGGCTGCTCGCTTTCCCCCCTGCTCCCACCGCAGCCGGACTAGGACTCTCCATGACAAGGGGCTCAAGGGGGGGGGGCTGTGCTGCTTTGGGCCCCGCAACAATGACTGGGGCAGCTGCCCCTTTTGCCCCACGTTGAAGACAGCCCTGCTCTGCATCAGTCTTAATGAGGTCAGAAGAACTTAAACCACTGGAGTATAGGGAAGAGGAGGCTATAGGGACTGGTCTAGCAGGGCGGAGGAGCCTGTGGGAGCAGATGATCATGTAAGCAAAACTGATTTACTTTGTCACCCCTAGGACCAATGGTGTTCATCTTGGAAATAATGGAGAGTCACACAATAGCAGGGCATTTTCAAACCTCAACGCCCCCAAATTGTTGCTACTGCTGCATTTTTCGCAGGGTATCGCAATGTACATGAAGAGTACAATAACCCCCAGCATTGGTGTGGTGCCAGTGAACACAATAATAACCCTTAGCATTGGTGTCAGTGGGCACAATAATAACCCCCAACACTGGTATCAGTGATTGCAATAATGACCCCCAGCACTGGTGGTAGTGAATGCAATGATAACTCCCAGCACTGGAGTCAGTACTATTACCACACACACACACACACACACACACTGGAGGTCACTGGCAGTGGAATTTAACCCCAACCTTCCCCTGCCTTGGTGGCCATCGCAGTGGACATTAACCCTCCCCTCCCCCAAATTGGTGGTCATAGCAGTGAACTATGAAAGTTAAACCCCCCCTCCTGCATTGGTGGTCATGGCAAAGAGAGTTAACCCCCTTACCTCCATTGGTGATCATGACAGTAAGCATTAACCACTTCAGCCCAAGAAGGTTTTAACCCCTTAATGACCAGACCATTTTTTGCGATACGGCACTGCATTACTTTAACAATTGCGTGTCGTGCGACGCTGTACCCAAATAAAATTGATGTCCTTTTTTTTCCCACAAATAGAGCTTTCTTTTGGTGATATTTGATCACCTCCTGCGGTTTTTGTTTTTGTGCTATAAACAAAAAAAGAGCGATAATTTTGAAAAAAACAAAACAACTATATTTTTTACTTTCTGCAATAACACATGTCCAGTAAAAAATCTAATTTCTTCATCAATTTAGGCCAATATGTATTCTTCAACATATTTTTGGTAAAAAAAATTCCCAATTAGCGTGTATTGATTGGTTTGCGCAAAAGTTATCACGTCTACAAACTATTGTAGCACCCTGGTGTTTAGGTAGGGTTGCTAATAAATTTTGTTTCCCAGGTGGTAATTTTCCTGGCTAATTGTTAGAAGATCAATTGATTCCTCTCTAATTCTGGTATGGCTGCACCTTTTCTCTTCTGTCACTAGGTGGCACTGTGGCTGGTGACATTAGAATGACAGAGGGTTTCGCAAGGTCAGAGTATGAATGGATGGGGTGTGTCAGCCAATTGTCAGGGTTTTTTTTAGTTCCTTGGCCTGCTGGGAGAGCCCATTTATTTGGGTGGAGTCAGGTGATTGGGGTTCTGTGCCACGTGGATGGCTGTCTAGGTGGACGTGTGTTATGTCGCACCAGGCTGCTAGGCCGGAAGCCTGAGGCCTATCCCGGGGGCACCTGGCTGCTAGACTGCCTGAGGCTTATCCGGGAGCAGGAGAAGCAGCGTGGGGTTGGGACTGCAGGATTGGAGTCCACAAGTGATGTGAATGCAGGGATCTCTCCCCTGTACTATTGTATTCTGACAGTGGGAACCCCCTCTCCCTGTCAGAATACACTGATTCTGCAGCTCTGCAGCAGCTGATTGAATGCTGGTTTTCCAGCAGAACTATTCGACATAAGCCAGTCTGATAATCAGCTTCTGTTGAACAGAGAAGGGTGTACATGGATCAAAATTCAGACAGTTCATGCTGAACGGGCCAAATTTTGATACATCTTGGCATGTCTAGAGATCAAAAGCTTTGTTGGGCACATCCATTTTTTCATTAACTTGTGGTTATGTAATGCTTTCACCTCCCCAGATGGGACATCATACACCTGGCCCTGACAAGCTGACATGATGGAGTTACATTGTGGAGAGGGATGAGGATGTTTTGGGTGGAGATGAGTTACATGGTGGAGAGCCTCTTACATTACATGGTAGGTGAGGTTGAAAAAAGACACAAGTCTATCAAGTCCAACCTATGTGTGTGATTTTAAGTCAGTACTACATTGTATATCCCTTTATGTTGTGGTCGTTCAGGTGCATATCTAATAGTTTTTTGAAACTATCGATGCCCCCCCCTTGAAACCACCACCTGTGGAAGGGGATTCCACATCTTTGCAGCTCTTACAGTAAAGAACTCTCTATGTAGCTTAAGGTTAAACCTCTTTTCTTCTAATTTTATTGAGTGGCGACGTGTCTTATTAAACTCCCTGTCGCTGAAAAGTTTTATCCCTATTGTGGGGTCACCAGTACGGTATTTGTAAATTGAAATCATATCCCCTCTCAAGAGTCTCTTCTCTGGAGAGAATAAGTTCAGTGCTCGTAACTTTTCCTCATAACTAATGTCCTCCAGTCCCTTTATTAGCTTAGTTGCCCTTCTTTGTACTCGCTCCATTTCCAGCACATCCTTCCTGAGGACTGGTGCCCAGAACTGGACAGCATACTCCAGGTGCGGCCGGACCAGAGCCTTGTAGAGTGGGAGAATTATCGTTTTATCCCCTTTTAATCCCATTTTTAATGCATGCCAATATTCTGTTTGTCTGCTTTATTTGCAGTAACTTGGCATTGCATGTAATTTCTGATCATCTACTAGTACCCCCAGGTCCTTTTCCATCCTAGATTCCCCCAGAGGTTCTCCCCCCAGTGTATAGATTGCATTCATATTTTTGCCGCCTAAATGCATTTTTTTACATTTTTCCACATTAAACCTAATTTGCCATGTAGTTGCCCACCCCATTAATTTGTTCAGGTCTTTTTGCAAGGTTTTCACATCCTGCGGAGAAGTTATTGCCCTGCTTAGGTTAGTATCGTCTGCAAATACAGAGATTGAACTGTTTACCCCATCCTCCAGGTTGTTTATGAACAAATTAAATAGGATTGGTCCCAGCACAGAACCCTGGGGGACCCCACTTTCCACCCCTGACCATTCCGCGTACTCCCCATTTATCACTACCCTCTGAACTCGACCTTGTAGCCAGTTTTCAATCCATGTACTCACCATATGGTCAATGCCAAAGGACCTTATTTTGTACAGTAAACGTTTATGGGGAACTGTATCAAATGCTTTTGTAAAAATCCAGATACACCATGTCTACGGGCCTTCCTTTATCTAAATCACAACTCACCTCCTCATAGAAGGTTAATACATTGGTTTGACAAGAACAATTCTTCATGAATCCATGCCGATTACTGCTAATGATACAGTTTTCATTACTAAAATCTTGTATATAGTCCCTTATCACCCCCCTCCACGAGCTTGCATACTATTGATGTTGGGCTAACTGGTCTGTAATTCCCAGGGATGTATTTTGGCCCTTTTTTAAATATTGGTGCTACATTGGCTTTTCTCCAATCAGCTGGTACCATTCCACTCAGTAGGCTGTCAGTAAAAATTAGGAACAATGGCCAGACAATTACTTGACCAAGTTCCCTAAGGACACTCTGGTGCAAGCCATCTGGTCCCAGTGACTTATTAGTGTTAAGTTTTTCAAGTCTATTTCTAGTTCTGTCCTCTGTTAGCCATGAGGGCGCTTCCTGTGACGTGTCATGAGGATAAACACTGCAGTTTTGGTTACTGAAGCCCCCCGATTCCCTCGTGAAGACTGACGAGAAGAATAAATTCAATACCTTTGCCATCTCACTATCCTTTGTAACCGGATTCCCTTCCTCATTCTTTATGGGACCAATATGGTCTGTCCTCCCTCTTTTACTGTTTACATACTTAAAGAATTTCTTGGGATTTGTTTTTGCTCACCTCCGCTATGTGCCTTTCATGTTCTCATGTGTTTCTTTGCTGCCCTAATTGCACCCTTAAATTTCTTGTTGCATTCTTTGTAAAGATAGATCACAGGAATAAGAACCAGGGTGGACTGAGGTTGCTTCACAAAGGATATCCCCAATACAGGAACAGTCACAGTCCCCCCCTCTCACTCACTGCGGAGGTTTGAGACAGCCTGCTTGATGGAGTTGGAGGGTGGAGGGTACAATCCTGCTGCAATGAAAATATTTCAATGAGAGTCTTAAGGGAGAGCCTAGTATGAGTACAATACTATTCTCAAAATTATAAGGAGTATTGGGGTTAGCAGATAAGATCCACCCGAGATTATAAGTATAGAACATGTATGACACGTACCTAAAAAATGGGGGTAGGTGGAACCAGATCATGGGTCCCAATCTAAGCAGCAAGGAGGTATTTAGGTAATACGCCAGATCAAAGTGGGCAGGACTCCAAAAAAGTATGCAGGATCCCTGGTTGGGTGTAAGTCCGCATGAGTCTGCAGATTATAAAACACATCAGGGAAATATTGTGAGTAAGTAAATGGTTAACCATCTGTAAAGTTTCCAAACATCCCAACCAGAGAAGGTCCATAAGTTTACCTGCCTGTCTTTACTTCCTCCAAGCACGTCTGTGTGGTGTCAGTAGCAGCTGATAAGTGCAGCAATAGTGTGAACCCAGCCTGAAGATATTTTGTTATATCTGACAAGTGTAAAAAAAAAATTGCTGTTTTTCCGGCCAGAAATCTTGTGAGCTGATAACTTCTTGTGCTCAACTCTTCTGCTCAACTCTTCTGCAATCAATTACCAGTTAGCATTATTCCCAGTTATCTATGTCAACCACAAAACAGCTCCTCTTGTTATGGGAAGATTAAGGTTATGTAACCTTACACAATACCTTCCTAGGGTGACACTGTTCCTCCTAGATATTATATGGTTGTCATCCTAGGACACACGGGAAGGATCACTAGGTGAAAATAGAGAAAAGAAAAGTGTGAAAATAGAAAAATGTAGCCATCGCATCTAAGGAAAGGTAAGCTGCAATACATTCAGTTTTTGTTCTTGGGTTTGGATACACTGTGCTACTCTACATTGCCATGCAGACACACTAGATGGAGCCAAACCTGCTTATTTATCTGCGATGGTGCTATTGCCCATGCAATGCCTTACCCCAGAATGTGAGCAGATGTTTTCCTAAGGTTATACTCTGGTGTTTTTTTTTTTTTTTTGCTAATTCTTTAGTTAAAGCAGTGTTCCGCCCAAAAAAAAAATTAAAAGCCAGCAGCTACACATACTGCAGCTTCTGGCTTTTAACAATCAGACACTTACCTGTCCTGGAGTCGGCACCGCAGTTGATGTTTCCATCAGCTGTCGGGTGATGGCGCCGCCATTGCGGGTAAGTGTACCCGGCAGCGTAGCCTTATTGCTTCACGCCGGGAACCCTACTGCGCATGTGTGAGGCCCCGCTCCTCTCTCCTACTGGCCCGGCGACAGGGAGAGGAGGAGGAGGGAGCCCCGCGGTGATGTCATGGACCACGGCCCGGATTCCCTGAAGTGGGAACAGTGGGAACTGTCTTCGACAGGTATCCTGTCCCCCCTGCCCTCTGAAAGGTGCCAATTGTGGCATCTGAGGGGGAGAGGACACAAATGAGCGGAATTTCCACTTTTGGGTGGAACTCCGCTTTAAGAAATGCTGTATTGAACAAGCCTTAGTGATGGCGACATACAGCATATAAGCAGACATATATACAAGCCACCATTAAACAATGATAGAATGAGTTCTACGGAATAAGAAGAAACAATGTCACTGGGAAGGGCCATGTCAATAGACTTGCCAAAGTCTCTGGATGAAGATGTGGAAATAAGCGAAGTATGCTCTGGCTCTTTTTTATTTGATACAGTTGGAACTTGTTTTTATGACAATCTTCTCTGTCCAACTTCCACCTACAGTTTACTGAACACTGTATCCCTCTCCTCACCAGTGAGTCCACCTTTTGAGATGGTCTACATACTACATAACCCATACAGTACTCATCAGAAAAAAATCATTAAACTGGTATCTATAAATGCCAGAGAACGAAATAGCCCTCATATTGTGATCCACATTATGGAGAGAAGAAGTCACCTGTAAGGTGAACATTCTTTTTGTTCAGGAGACTCATTTTGCTAGTCAAAAGAGGGAGATCTTTTAATAAAGTGAAGGTAATGTGGCGCTCTGTGGAGAGAGGAGAACCTTCCAGAAGAAAAACCATCTCTGCAGCACTCCAACAATCAGGCCTGCATGGTAGAGTGGCCAGAGAGAAGCCACTTCCTAGTAAAAAAGCACATGACAGCCCACCTGGAGTTTGCCAAAAGGCACCTGAAGGACTCTCAGACCATGAGAAATAAAATTCTCTGGTCTAGTGAAACAAAGATTGAACTCTTTGGCCTGAATGGCAAGCATCATGTCTGGAGGAAACCAGGCATCGCTCATCACCTGGCCGATATCATCCCTACAGTGATGTATGGTGGTGGCAGCATCATGCTGTGGGGATGTTTTTCAGCGGCGGGAATTGGGAGACTAGTCAGGATCGAGGGAAAGATTAATGCAGCAATGTATGGGGCGAAGGTTCATCTTCCAACAGGACAATGACCTTAAGCACACAGCCAAGATAACAAAGAAGTGGCTTCGGGACAACTCTGTGAATGTGCTTCAGTGGCTCAGCCAGAGCCCAGACTTGAACCCGATTGAACATCTCTATAGGTGTGCCAAGCTTGTAGCATCATAGTCAAAAAGACTTGAGGCTGCAATTGGTACCAAAGGTGCTTCAACAAAGTGTTAAGCAAAGGCTGGAAATACTTATGTACATGTCATTTTTTTCCTTTTTTATTTTGAATAAATTTGCAAAGATTTCAAACAAACTTCTTTCACGTTGTCATTATGGGCTATTGTTTGTAGAATTTTGAAGAAAATAATGATTTTGGAATAAGGCTGTAACATAACAAAGTGTGGAAAAAGTGAAGCGCTGTCAATACATTGCGGATGCTCTGTAGGGATGAGCTTCGAGTTTGAGTCAAACTCATGTTCAACTCGAACATCGGCTGTTCGCAAGTTCGCCGAACAGCGAACAATTTGGGGTGTTCGCGGCAAATTCGAATGCCGCGGAACACCCTTTGAAAGTCTATGGGAGAAATCAAAAGTGCTAATTTTAAAGGCTTATATGCAAGTTATTGTCATAAAAAGTGTTTAGGGACCTGGGTCCTGCCCCAGGGGACAATGCAAAAAAAGTTTTAAAAACGTCCGTTTTTTCAGGAGCAGTGATTTCAATAATGCTTAAAGTCAAACAATAAAAGTGTAATATCCCTTTAAATTTCGTAGCTGGGGGGTGTCTATAGTATACCTGTAAAGGGGCACATGTTTCCCATGTTTAGAACAGTCTGACAGCAAAATGACATTTCAAAGGAAAAAAGTCATGTAAAACTACTCGCGGCTATTGCATTGCCGGTCCAACAATACACATAAAAGTTCATTGATAAAAACGGCATGGGAATTCCCCACAGGGGAACCCCGAACCTAAATTTAAAAAAAAAATGACGTGGGGGTCCCCCTAAATTCCATACCAGGCCCTTCAGGTCTGGTATGGATATTAAGGGGAACCCCGGCCAAAATTTAAAAAAAAAATGACGTGGGGGTCCCCCTAAATTCCATACCAGACCCTTCAGGTCTGGTATGGATTTTAAGGCAAACCCCGTGCCAAAATTAAAAAAAAAACGACGTGGGGTCCCCCCAAAAATCCATACCAGACCCTTATCCGAGCACGCAACCTGGCAGGCTGCAGGAAAAGAGGGGGGGACGAGAGAGCACCCCCTCCTGAACCGTACCAGGCCACATGCCCTCAACATTGGGAGGGTGCTTTGGGGTAGCCACCCAAAACACCTTGTCCCCATGTTGATGAGGAAAGGGCCTCATCCCCACAACCCTGGCCGGTGGTTGTGGGGGTCTGCGGGCGGGGGGCTTATCGGAATCTGGAAGCCCCCTTTAACAAGGGGACCCCCAGATCCCGCCCCCCCCGTGTGAAATGGTAAGGGGGTACAAAAGTACCCCTACCATTTCACTAAAAAACTGTTAAAAATGACAAGAGACAGTTTTTGACAATTCCTTTATTTAAATGCTTCTTCTTTCTTCTTTCTTCTATCTTCCTTCATCTTCTTCTTCTTCTTCTGGTTCTTCTGGTTCTTCCTCTGGTGTTCTCGTCCAGCATCTCCTCTGCGGTGTCTTCTATCTTCTTCTCCTCGGGCTGCTCCCATGGCATGGGGGGAGGCTCCCGCTCTTCTCCTCATCTTTTTCTCTTCTTCTCTTCTTCTTTTCTTCTCTTCTTCTCTTCTTCATCTTCTTCTCCGGGCCGCTCCGCATCCATGCTGGCATGGAGGGAGGCTCCCACTGTGTGACGCGTCTCCTCTTCTGACGGTTCTAAAGAAGAAGATGAAGGAAGATAGAAGAAAGAAGAAAGAAGAAGCATTTAAATAAAGGAATTGTCAAAAACTGTCTCTTGTCATTTTAAACATTTTTGACAGTTTTTTAGTGAAATGGTAGGGGTACCCCCTTACCATTTCACACAGGGGGGGGCTGGGATCTGGGGGTCCCCTTGTTAAAGAGGGCTTCCAGATTCCGATAAGCCCCCTGCCCTCAGACCCCCACAACCACTGGCCAGGGTTGTGGGGATGAGGCCCCTGTCCTCATCAACATGGAGACAAGGTGTTTTGGGGGGCTACCCCAAAGCACCCTCCCAATGTTGAGGGCATGTGGCCTGGTACGGTTTAGGAGGGGGGGGCGCTCTCTCGCCCCCCCTCTTTTCCTGCGGCCTGCCAGGTTGCGTGCTCGGATAAGGGTCTGATATGGATTTTTGGGGGGACCCCACGCCATTTAAAAAAAAATTTTTGGCCGGGGTTCCCCTTAATATCCATACCAGACCTGAAGGGCCTGGTATGGAATTTAGGGGGACCCCCACGTCATTTTTAAAAAAAATTTAGGTTCAGGGTTCCCCTGTGGGGAATTCCCATGCCGTTTTTATCAATGAACTTTTATGTGTATTGTCGGACCGGCAATGCAATAGCCACGATTAGTTTTAAATGACTTTTTTCCTTTGAAATGTCATTTTGCTGTCAGACTGTTCTAAACACGGGAAACATGCGCCCCTTTACATGCATACTATAGACACCCCCCAGCTACAAAATTTAAAGGGGTATTACACTTTTATTGTTTGACTTTAAGCATTATTAAAATCACTGCTCCTGAAAAAACGGCCGTTTTTAAAACTTTTTTTTGCATTGATCCATGTCCCCTGGGACAGGACCCAGGTCCCCAAACACTTTTTATGACAATAACTTGCATGTTTGTGTCCCATAGACTTTAACGGTGTTCGTGTGTTAGAACAAACTTTTTTCCTGTTCGCATGTTCTGGTGCGAACCGAACAGGGGGGTGTTCGGCTCATCCCTAATGCTCTGTACATAATCCAAAAATACGTGCTGTAAATGAAAAACCTTCATCAAATGTGTATACTGATTACAATAAATAATTTCATTAAATCAAATGAGAGCAGTCTATTCTGTGTCCATCCACCACTTAAATAACACAAAGCAAAAGTGTCCTTTAAAACATATAGGGGTGGATTTACAATGACTGGTGCACTCAGACTCTGGTGCAGCTGTGCATGACAGCCAATCAGCTTCTAACCTCAGCTTGTTCAATTAAGCTTTGGTAATAAAACCTGGAAGCTGATTGGTTTCTATGCAGAAGTGAGCCTGATTTTGCACTCTCCAGCTTTAGTAAATAAACCCCATAGTGCACTGTTTTCAATAGCTGTGTTGCAATTAGTCCCAACTTTCTATAGTGCTTGCTTTCACCTCACTGGGGGAAAAAAAAAAAAAACAGTGGCTGTACGCACGCACCAGATGAGAAAACCACTTAATGAAAAGAAAGGTCTAAATGTGTTTGATTAAAGTCCTTGGATTTAGAGAGGTGCATACTTTTTTTAAGACCTTATTAAAACTTGCGAATGGGACGATTAGATGGGTGGTTTCCAATGATTAACTGTGAGTGCAAGCCCCATTGAAAGCAATGGGAGGCTGGAAGTTCCTGCAGCTTTTTGCGGTTGCTTGCATGTAATCACTCACAGAGAATATACCTGCAAACAAGCATCCCTGGACACAGATAGTCTGCGTCCTGGGTTGATCATTTGCAGGTAATCAATTCTTCAGTGAATACATGCACACTACTGCAAATAGCTGCGGGAGCTTCATGCCTCCCATTGCTTTCACTGAGCTGTCTGCCTGCAGCTAATCACTGGGAGCCCCCTGCTGGGTCTCCTACATCTGAATGGCCTATTCATAGGTATGAATGATGCCTAAAATAAAATAAACATATTTTCAAACTCAAGGGCAGGGTAGAACATTGTGATGTCATTGGGTATTGGAGGAGGGCGGTGTGCACTGGAGCCGGATGTGCAAGTGGCGTGGAGTTCCAGATGATTTGGAGTACACAGAAAAATCTAGTGAGCACAGTAAAAGTGATTGGGTGGTTCTACAGCCACCCAGATCACTTTTAGAGAATGGTGCTGAGCCGGCTGCACTACGCAGGGACAAGCTCACAGCTGCTACTTCCATAATGCTGTACTGGGTAAACAATGCCTGCAGATAAAAGTAATATATTTAAATAAAACACAAAAAATGTAATTATTCAACAAAATAACAATACATGTAACAATTGTGTACTGTGAAAAATGTAAGTATATCCTTGGCCTCAAAAGCTGGTATTGTCCCCTTTAGCAGACATGATTTCTTGTAGGCGTTTTGAATAACTGCCCGCCAATCTCTTACATTGAAACAGAGACATTTTTACACACTTAATCATTCAAATATCCTTTAGATGTTTGTGAGTTTCCTTGTATGAACTACCACTTTAATCCCCCCCCCCCAATATTTTACTGGGATTCAAATTAGGGCTTTAACACTACCAGACCATAACCCTACATGTCTTTGTGAGTCATATCTTTGTCTATTTGTTAGTGTGGTTTGGATCACTATCACATTGAAAGATCCATTCTGGTTCATCTTTTAGACAAATGGCCACACATTTCTTCACAGTTGGTATGAGGTTCCTCTCCTGAAATGTTGTCTTCGGTTTGTGCTAAACATGTCTACTGTTACAGTGACCAAACAGCTTTCTTGGAAACCTCAGTACACAGCACATTTTTGGTCTTTTCCTATTTATTTAATGGCAGACTGTAGTCTTGTTCTAATTTTTTTTTTTGGACAGCCAAGGCTTTTTCCTGGCACCTCCGATCCACCGGGTTAAATTGGTATAGTCTTTCTGATTCTAAATGCATGCACGTTGACACCAGCTTACCTGCAGAAAAAAATTTGGGCTTCGTGGAGACCTTATTTAGCATCTATTGGTCAACTCTTATGCCGCGTACACACGAGCGGACTTTACGGCAGACTTTGTCCGGCGGACTTTTCAACGGACTTTCCGAATGAACGGACTTGCCTACACACGATCAACCAAAGTCTAACGGATTCGTACGTGATGACGTACGACCGGACGAAAACAAGGAAGTTCACAGCCAGTAGCCAATAGCTGCCCTAGCGTCGGTTTTTGTCCATCGGACTAGCATACAGACGAGCGGACTTTTCGACCAGACTCAAGTCCGTCGGAAAGATTTGAAACATGTTTAATTTCTAGGTCCCTCAAACTTTTGGGGAAAAAAAGTCTGCTGGACCCCCTCACATGATCGAATTGTCCTACAGTCTCCGGTCAGCCGGACCAAGTATGCCGTAAAGTCCGGTCGTGTGTACGCGTTATTAGGTTGAATTTGCTGGGCTGGTCAGTTTTGGACAAACCAGCAGTTATTTGAAATCTCTACCATAAGCAGATCATTCCCTCATAGTGAAATAATACATTCTAAATCATATGGCAATCTTTTCTAAATCCATTGTCAAACTTCTATGCATCCACATTTTTCTTTCTGAGGACCTTAGAGAACTTGCGATGACACCACACATGTCAAATAGCCAAGAGCATCAGACCCTAGATATCTTTTTTTTTTAAATAAGACAGGTTCCATCTGTATACTCCCCAAAAAGATTCTAATTACTGACACCTAATCTAGAAGACCAGATTCTAATTTGATGGATTTGAGGTGGTGGTGAATGTGCGGCTGTACATATTTTCATATGACAAATCTGCATTTAGTTAATGAAAATTAACAAATCCTGTTAATTTTATGTGTTATTTGTTCAAGTATGTCACTTTTATCAGCAGTCACTATTCCAACCAGGATCTAGTGTTTTTTACTTAACTTATATACGGGGCAAAAGTAAACAATTTTCATGTACCATCTTTCTTCTCGCGCTTTAGATACAGTATCCTAACTCCTAACCAAAAAAGGCTTCTACCGCTTAGGTCCCCTGTGCTCCCCAATGCACAAAGTACTATCTAATAAAAAGAACCCAAAGTGTCTACCTCCTACAAGATCTAACTTACAACTGAATAACCAGTGACCAAGAAAGAGGTGTAGTAGATTTTTTTTTTTTTTTTTATAGTGCCCTTCCTAACAGGCAGGCAGAATACATCTGTGTCCAGTGTCCCAAATGAACAATCTGAGCTAAAGCTTTTAAGTCTTATCACTACACTGGTGATCAGTTAGCAAACCCACATAAACTCACAAGCTAAAATCCAGGAAATACTCACTTCACTAATTAATTAATAAAGAAAAATTGAAAACTAAAACTGACCACTAGAGGAAGCTCTTTTCATTAAAATTTGGTTGTGAACTGGTTCAGCATTGATGTGGCTCCTCTTGGCTTACTAGGCATGACAGGATAAGGCAAATTAAAATACTTTGATGTAAATGTTATGATAAACATATTCACACAACATATAGGAAATATAATAGTAAAATAATGGATAGGAGTTATATTGTACAAATAGTATATATTATACATCATAACTTGAGGGCATTACAAAGCCTGCTCCTACTTGTCCACTTCTGGATGGGAGAAGAGAAGCAGCAATACCTTTGCAGTGTTTCATCATAATAAAGCTAATCAAAAGGAAAAGCACAAGGCATGATGAGACAGAGTAGTCTATTAGGCCTCATGTGCACTGCTGCCAAACAGACATTTAGGAGCATTTGGGTTTTTTATTCAACTGCTCCTGAACTCTCCTCTGTTATCTTATCAGTACATGTACACAGGGTTGTTTACAGTCATTTCTAGGCAGTTGAGTTTAGAGTCTTTTTTTGGAATGCAAAAAATGGGTTCAGAAGCTGAGTTTAGAGGCATTTCAAGCACCAAACGCTTCTAAACGTGGCAATCGTTTACAGGCGTTTTTCAGTTTTGGCTATTTTTTCTTTAAAAAACGCTTCTAAACGCAAACGCTGCTAAACGTGGCATGTAAACGTAGGAAAACTGACTTTTTAAACGTGGGTTACTATCTGTCAAGTTAAATCATTCAGGAGAGGTTGTAAAAACGTCCCGTGTACATTAAGCCTTATAGGGCGTACACACGGTCGGACTTTGTTCGGACATTCCGACAACAAAATCCTAGGATTTTTTTCCGACGGATGTTGGCTCAAACTTGTTTTGTCTACACACGGTCGCACAAAGTTGTCGGAAAATCCGATCGTTCTAAACGCGGTGACGTAAAACATGTACGTCGGGACTATAAACGGGGCAGTGGCCAATAGCTTTCATCTCTTTATTTATTCTGAGCATGCGTGGCACTTTGTCCGTCGGATTTGTGTACACACGATCGGAATTTCCGACAACGGATTTTGTTGTCGGAAAATTTTATCTCCTGCTCTCCAACTTTGTGTGTCGGAAAATCTGATGGAAAATGTCCGATGGAGCCCACACACGGTCGGAATTTCCAACAACACGCTCCGATCTGACATTTTCCATCGGAAAATCCGACCGTGTGTACGGGGCATTAGCCTAAACATGGGCGTACAGATAAATTACCTGCCTTAAGATACACGTCCTAATTTCATCTGTAGCAATGAGCAAAAACAGCAGATCACCTGTCTAGTCCAAAAATTAGACACACCACCTGCCAAAGGGGCTAGTAAAACGAATAGACCATAAAAATAAGTATTGAGTTGCCCTATCATTAGAAAGTGCATAAGATCCTTGTTATAATCATACAATCAAGTGAAAAAGAAAAATATGTGATTTAAAACATAAACAATCCATAAAGTCCAGGAAAAAAGTGCTTCAGTGCAAAAAAAGTTCATATAAACAATTAAGTGTTAACAAAATCCAGTGCTCTAAAAGTGGATGAAGAAGGATTCTTCACACCCAGACAGTGCACATCCCACTCACTAGCCACTTGCCAGCTATTAAGAACCCAAGATAGAGGTCAGGCTGCACCTTATCCCAATATCCCTATGAGATGGATGGATGCCAGGAGCCAGGATTCCAAAATGGACAAAGCCAAGCAAAAAGGATGATCCACAATCAGCCGCTGGGACCCAGGGTGGAAGTATAACTGCACCTAAAGCCAATATCTCTACGGGATGGATGGATGCCAAGAGCAAGGGTTCCAAGATGGATAGACCATGCAGTCAAACAGTTCAGCAGTACACTCAATGAGAAGGGGAGACAGAGAAGGAATTTATAGTGTAGTATTAAAAATTCAAGTTTTTAATAAAGGTTAAAACTTACTTACAACAAGCAGGAGTTAAAATTGCATAAAACACAGTCAAACACATGCAGCACCCTAACAGGTGTGATGGCATCACCATTGTAGCTCCTCCCGACATGTTTCGTTCTAAAGAATGCTATCAAGGGGCAAAGGAGTAAACCAACAGACCGCCTCTGCAATATCTGTGCAGATATTTTGGGACAGCTGGGTGACATCACTATGAAATGCAGAATGGACAATTGTCCACAGTTCAAAGCTATAAAGGAAACCTGTACTGGAGGCTGCCATTGCTGACCAATATCAGATAGTGAAAGTTGCCTTTCTGTTATTGTGATTCTGTGACTTCAGTAGCTGGAATCACTGATCCAGAACAAACGCATATGGAGTTCTGACTTCACTGACTGCAGACTTGTCCTGGGTCTAGGAACCTATTGAATCCACAAACAGCCAGACAAATAGTATTTTCCTAATGAGGTCAGCCAATGAAGTATTGCAGCACTTTGTTCTCTATACTTTACAGGTGGATATCAAAGAGTGACCTCCACCAATTAGAAACACACTGTTCGGATTGTAGGACCTCAGAGGGAATAAAAGATTAATGCACGCCTAAGACGTAACAAAAAATCTTGCAATATTGATTGAACATTGCCAAGCCTTTTTTTTTAGGGCTACACCTGAACATGGTCCAAGTTCCTGTGCGATTTCTGTGCATACACTATTTTTCAAAACTGCAGTGCACCATATCATATGGTGCTGCAGTACCATGCGATCCGTTAATAGGGTGTTAGGATTTTATTGACACCTGCAGCAGATCACACACCCAGTGCATTATGAACTCGGTGCAGGAAAAGTGCATGGAACGCTGGTTTCCCACACCGCGATCCAGTGTGAACGAGCCCTAAGAGCATGCCTCTTCAGTCTGTGTACCCTCAGAAAGGTAGATGGAAGAAGAAACTTGAATAATGCAGGCAATTGACAATTTTTAAATTAAAGTTTTAAAACTAATAAGGGCCACAACCTTACTGATATCTTCAGGTCTAACACATAAGGGATTTTACACAACAGAGACTCCCTATGTATTTCACCCAACTAAGGTATCAGCAGAGGCTGTCTGGGACATTTAATAGTACCATAAACATGTATCTTTAGATAAAACTAACTGTAATATGCCAATATAGTCACATACAATATCATCATGATAAGCAAACATATCATTCAGATACAAAGATATAACATTCAAATATCTAAAGTTAACCATTAGCAGTAAAAGGATTGATATACAGATGGATTTACGAGTTGAACACTCAGTTTCAATTAGGGTAAGGGTTGATCTAGATACAGATGGTTTTAATGATAATGGTTATATTTAGGTATTTGAAGTATATGTTTGTTTATCCTGATGATACGTTAGGCCCCTTTCACACGATCGGACCGTTCAGGTCCGCCTGTCAGTTTTGATGGCGGACCTGAACGGGCGCACCATGTTAGTCTATGGAGCGTCAGATGTCAGCGGAGACATGTCCGCTGACATCCGACCCGGTCCGATCCGCTGAAGAGCAGACGGATGGCCCTACGTCCAGGTCCATCACTGGCGGATCGGATCGGGGGAGATCTGTCCATTTTCGTCCGATCCCTCCATAGGCGGCAGCGGCGCCTGACAAGCCCCTCCCCGCTCAGTGAGCAGAGAGGGACCTGTCATCCGCCGGCTCAGCGGAGATCAACGGACAGATCTCCCGCTGAGCCGGCGGACTGAGGCGGGCTCCGTAGAAACGGAGTCCGCCTCATGTGAAAGGGGCCTAATAAGGTTGTTTGTCTTGTGGATTTTGTTCCTTTAAATGTTTATCAAACTGTGAATGATCTGCACTATGAGGGTTTCTTCTTGCATCCATCTACCTTTGCATTGATACATGAACTAACGAGGCATGGGGGTTGATTTACTAAAGGCAAATAGTCCGTGCACTGCAAGTGCAGTTGCTCTAGGTCTGAGGGGGAACATGCAAGGGAAACAAAAAAAAGCATTTTTGCTTGCATGATTGAATGATAGAAATCAGCAGAGCTTCTCCTCCTTTCAGAGCTTCCCCTCAGCTCTACCGCAACTGCACTTGCAGTGTACAATATATTTGCCTTTAGGCTCTGTTCACATCTGAGCGATCCGAATCGCGGGTGGGATCGCTGCGATTCTGCTCGCGATTTGAAATAGCGACAAATCGCGGGATGCCCGGGTGGTCCCTGTCACTTCCAATGGCACCCTGATCGTGGCGTGATTTTGCTCCGGGACGGCTGTGGCTCAAAAGAAGTTCTTGTACTTCTTTTGGGCAACAGGAGTCCTGCGATTCTGTTTTTGCGATTTTACTGCTATTGTCAAGCCGCGATCGGGGTGCCATTGGAAGTGACGGAGATCGCACGGGCATCCCGCAAATTGCTTTTGGTGAAATATCAGAGGTCTCAACAGACTCTTGATGTCTCACTTTTGAGACAGAGAAAAGAGTTTAAAGGCGCAGTCCTCAATCTCCATCGCTGCAGCCTCAGCTGCACAAAATATGTTAATAAGAAGAGCTCTGGACAATCTCCCTGTTTATTCACAAACTGAAGCATAGTTTCCCCACAGCAGCCAGCGGGAGAGGAGGGGAAGTCGGCAGCGCTGCAAGGGGTGGAGGGAGCAAGGAGAGCACACAGCAGGGCTGGCAGCAGAAGGAAGGGAAACCTGGACAGGAGGGGTGGCATTTATTGGAAATGATCTGTATTTTTCTTCTGCAGCAGCTGCGTGCTGGCAGAAGGGAGAAGTGTAGAAGCCAGATTTCAGCTGCTGCAGGAGAAAAATTAAGATTGGTTACAGTAAACATAAACCAAACAGTGCAGCACATCAGTATTAATCAGCAACAAAAAATAACATTGCATTAAAACTAACACAGAAAATGATAACTAGTGACTGTTATAACATCACCAATAAAGTTGTGTACAGTGAAAACAGTGACTGTAAGTAAACAGAAAAAGTGTCCTTCATTCATGAATATGTGTAGTCAAAAATTTCAGTCCCATAAGCTATGATGGAAATGGAAAAATGTCTAGGATAGCCAAGGTGACACCGTCCACTCACATGCAAGGCTTACCAAAACTCCTGTGACCACCTAATGAGAGTCAACAATGGTCAACAAACGCTCATTAAAATAGAGAGATTGTCAACATGGAAGAGGGTGATCTTCATATAAAGAGACTACTCAGTCATCTAACTGTTGATGTCGGAAGCAGTGGGCAGGACAGGGGGAGGGTTGTAGCCCTGGTCAGTGGAGCAGGCGAGAAGAAGGGTTCTGGTTCCAGCAAATGCTGCCCCCACTCCTGAACAGGTCCTAAGAGTCGGCAAGGAAGGGACACAATCTACCTGTCACCTGTCCCCGATCGACAGATTGCTGACCCTCGTTTTGCATTATTATATAAAAAAAAAAAAAAAAAAAAGATTTTATTTTAGAGAGATACCCTTAAGTACAGGTTTATTTAAAAAAACAAACTAGGCACCTCAACCGAGTGCATGTGCAAAATAAATGTGTTTGGCAAATGTGGCATTTACTGGTTTATAAAACAGGACAAATCTTATCGTTGGCATCTTTTCTCTTTGAAGATCAAATGGTGGTGAAGGACAGTGAATTTGCTCTACAAACAAGTCCATTGTCAGCATTGTTATTCTAACCTGCATTTGGAAAAAAAAAAAAAAAAGAAGAAAAATTGATTCCAGCTGGCTGACATGCACGACACTATTGCTTTAACAAATCAGCACTACTAATACAAAGCTATGGCTATACTAAATCAAGAACTGCCTCTGTCTGTCTATGTAGAAAATTGATGAAGCTTAATGTTAACTTATCAAGTGTCTCAGCTAACCATTCTGCTAAGGCTGGCCAAACACAGTTCGAATCTCAGCTGGTTCAGCAGGAACTGCTGAAATTCGCACCATGAATGGGCAGGCTGAATGTTCCAAGTTATTTGACTGATCAACTTGGGTACAACCAGCTTGCTGGATTCTCTTGTGATTATTGAAACCGCTATCGATAATCACGGTCTTCTCCATTAGAAAATGGCCCAGCAGGAAGTATTCCCCTGTCAGCACTGTTTGGGGGGAGATCCTGTGAATTTCTTTCCTGTAACCCATGGTAGCAGGAAAGAAATTTCCACCGTGTATGGCCTGCCTTAATCTCTGGCACCTACGAGTGCTTACAAGTACCTGTATCGATATGGAAATTTATTTGCATCACTGTAGATCCCTTGGATCCTAAGCCTAGGTTGTACACTCAGTCCAAGCTTCTACATAAATCAGCATGAATACCTGGTCCGGCATTGAACAGTCGCTCTGCCAGGGCTTTTTGCTGGCCTCTAATGTTCCAGGACTGGACTGATGGGGCCTGAACTTACAGTGCTGAAGACCCCAAGGACATTGTGGGCCTAGGGTAAAGGGCTCCACAAGCAAACAAATTCATCGGAGGATTAGCAGACACATTGATTTGTGCGTGCATTCACTACATGGTAGTTCTACTCCATCAGTGATAGCAGAAACACCTTCAGGTCTTGACTGGCTCTTTTTAAGTCTCCAGAATATATAGAATCTCCTGTTCATGGTCATTTTTTTCTGTAAAAATAAAAAGCATTACTTTCACCCACAACCCTCAATCTTCTGTCAGTTTTGTAATGTAGCTAGCAATTAAAATCTTGCTGAACAGGTTCTTTTTTTTTTCTTTCCTCTAAGACCACAAGACCCAAACTGGCAAATCTGCAGACAGCGAATAAAAAGTTCCTGCACTTTCTGTACTGGTGTGCAATCTATTACCTGCTCAGACATGCTTACAGACAGCTTATTCTCAAACACAAAATAGCATTCTTTAAAGCTGAGTAGTTTGGTATCATGTTTATTACACTGAACTATTTAAGCATAAAAATATGTTTGTGGCTGTTGTAGGCCTTGTAGAACCATGGTAGATGTATACCTTGGAGTGCGGTGTTCAAAAACACCTTTAACATTAGGGCATACATTTGAGTCATAATTTAACTGGCAAGTTAACATAACTTGGGCCAACGTGTATTGCCTGAGGTACGTCTAGCTTTCAGAATTGTAATAATGCACACTGACAGCATTAGTTAGATAGAAACCAGTGATGCTTTGGAGAAGTTAGCACTCCAATCTGGTGTCAGTTTCTGTGCACACACATTTTCCACCATTAAAGAGCACTTGTACTGAGAGAATGCCGAGATAACCACTCCCTCCAGCCTAGCTCTCTTGCTGATCCCTGGTCTTCACATTTTTCTAAGCTACTGACCTTAAATTTTAAATAAAAAGGAGGGTGCCAACCCCCAAAAAAGTGACAAAAAAACATTATTTTATGAAGAATTATTTAAACAAAGTTCAGCAGCCCCTTTAAGTGTAAACACTACTCAAAAATGTGACACAATGAAAAAGGTAGGCGCTAGTCCTTTAAAAAGTAAGAACATGAAAAAACATTAAAAAAATGCATATCAACATACACGTGAAAGATAATCCAAAGGCAAATATATAAATGTTGAATCAAAAAAAAATAATCAAAACCATAGTTCATATATTCAGTCATTAAATATTTGACATCCCAACACCATGCTCAGAAATGGCGAAATGGCATTTCTTCTCTTCAAAAACAATGTTCATCACCACGTGGTAAAATGCTAACCCACCAGACCCTCATGATCAGTCAAGCCCTTATATATAAATCCACCAAGGCAGTGAAGAAAAGGATTAACCGACTTGGCTTCCAATGTCACCATAAACTTCAGCAAATTATATCTCTCGTGGGCAATAGGTAACAAAAGCCAGAAGAGAATGATCTCATAGTGTAGTAAATTTATTTAAATAAAATGTATCAAAGTGTAAAAGACGTGCACTCACATTTGCATGTGCCCAAGAGGCACCAACAAACAGCCGCAGAGTGGGTGTGTGTTCCACAGACCAGAACTCATGCCCCGGGAGTGACGTCCCAGGAGCCCAGATATGACGTGTCGGGTGTATGACAGATTATTATATAAACTTTATGGTTTTATTTCTTTTGATTCAACATTCATATATGTTTCTGGATGTTTTTTCACACATATTGATATACATTTTTTGGACGTTTTTTAAATACTCACTTTTAACGGAGTAGTGCCCACTTTTTTCATTGTGTCACTGACCTGAAATTGACTGTGCAGTTGTCAGCTGAATAATTGCTGTTGGCAACAATCATTTTTGTTCATGAAGCCCATTGTTAAAACATTTTAGTAGAATTCCAGACTTGGCACATTACTAGGCTGTGCAACTTCCCTCTCAGTCTACAGTGGGGAAAATAATTATATGATCACCTGCAGATTTTGTAAGTTTGCCCACTTACAAATAAATGATGGGTCTATCACTTTTATCATAGGTGTATTTTAAAACGATAGAGATAGAATATCAACCAAAAATACAGAAAAAAACAAACAGATGCTACAACTGTTATTTTACTCACTGAACTGCAACTCAATTTATAAGTATTTGATCCCCTACCAACCAACAAGAATTCTGGCTCCCACAGACTGGCTACAGTATGTGCTCATGTGGTACACAGATTAGTCCTGTCAATTTAAGAAGGTGCTCCTAATGACAACTGTAAAATGGTACACTGCATTTTCACAGACCCACATAAAAAGTGTATGTATAGCCAAAACTTTGAATTTTAATTTTTGAATGGAGTGGGAAGGGGTTGAAACCCTGTTTTTTAATCTTATTGCGACCTGTGGCCCGATTTCCCTTCCTGTCCTGGAGACACCAGAGGAAGTTAGAAGAAATCTCTCCAAATCAAAGATGTTAAGTGGTTGTCGCCAGAAAAAGTGATACTATTGAAGGTGTATTTTCATACTCCAGTGATAACTGTATACCGTATCTCTGGGAGTTCCCATTGCTTGCTCAGTGACAATGGGCACAGGACAAATACAAAGGGTGAGTTCTCCCAGGCACACATACAGTAGTACAGTTCCAAGCCTTAAAAAAAAAAAAAAAACAATTTTAGCTATAGGTCCACAAAGAACCATCTACTGTAGGATACTACATGGGAATCCCAGAAGCATAACATTTAGGGCCCTTTCATACAAGTGCGATGCATCATGTCGAGGCAGTCTACTAATTTCAATGGGCTGCCCAATACTCCAAATCACATCAAAAAAGTTGCACGTGACATTGCAGTAAAGCATGCACATTGCTATAGTGCAACAGTAAAAACAGGCCTTAAAGCGGAGTTCCACCCAAATTTTGAACAATATCTGTATGTATTCTCTTCTTTGCCTAGATGCTGACATGCCATTTAAAAAAATTTAAATCGCCGTAATTACCTTTTATTTTTCTATTCTTCTTTGCACTTCCTGGTTCTCCTCCCGTGGGAGTAGGCGTGTTTCTAGCCTCTCCCAGACTCCTGGGAGCTAGTCTCAGGCTTCCCAGGATGCCACTGAGCATGTGCGGGAACGAGCGGTGAATGCTGGGAGCACAGCATTCACCACATCCAGGAAATAAATGCTTGTGGGCTTCAAATGCCCACAATGAAGATGGAAACCTCCTGCAGTGAATAATATAAGTTATTCTTTCCGATGAAATCTGACACAGGCAGACATATTACACACAATATGTGAGTATGTAATGCTGAGAAGAAAAGTTTGTGAATGAACTCAAAAAAAAAAAAAAACCGATAGATAGGTGGACCCCCGCTTTAAGAATAGATTCACACTTGTGCAGGTGGTACAGCTCGTGTTTGCACATGCAGAGCAGCCTATTCTTTTGACCCTTTAACCCCTTCAAGCCTGAGGGTAAAACAAATGGTAATGCCTAACCACAAGTTTGCAACATTGACATATGTACGTTTTTACAAACATATCATCACAACTACCTTGTGCATCCAGATGGATAATACGGTGTTTTATCAGGATAAATTGGGCTTTCATTTGGTGGTAAATGGTAATGGATATCTCCTGATTTTTCTTTTTATCACCAAAGACAAACTGTCCTAAAATAGTAACATTTTATTATTTAGCTGTATATTTCTTGTTACTACTATAACCTACCACCAAAGAACAGCCCAAAAAAAAAAAATGTCCTGCTTCCAACAATGGCAGTGATACCACATGTGTATGTTAGTTGTTTGTACCTGTAGTACAGCTCAGAAACAATAGTGCGCATTTTGCTTTTTTTTTTTTTTTTATCCTACCTAAAACAGGCTGACACCAAAGTTAATTTTTATTATTTTTTAAATCCTGCCCAAAATAAATTGACCATGACCTTTGACCCTTACTTGACACATACATTAATCCTGGCACTGACCTAGATCAAACATTTTTTCTTGATTTGATCCTTTTTTATTTTTTTACACACAGTTGTTTATTTACAGTGCATTCTGAAAGAATTCACAGTGCTTCACTTAGCGGCATTAACTAGGAGACTAGTCAGGATCAAGGGAAAGGTGAATGCAGCAATGTATAGAGACATCCTTGATGAAGCTCTAGAGTGGTGCTCTGGACCTCAGACTGGGGTGGAGGTTCATCTTCCAACAGGACAATAACCTTAAGCACACAGCCAAGATAACAAAGGAGTGCCTACAGGACAACTCTTAATCTCCTTAATTGGCCCAGACTTGAACCCAATTGAACATCTCTGGAGAGGAGGAGGGAGGAGTCTGTTAATGGCGCCGGAAGGCTGCACGCTGTGGAGGTTCCCATGATCTCTTCTCCTGCCTTCGGGATGAATGAATGCTGTTAGTGTGCCCCCCCTGTCCCTGCTGACCCAGCACGCCCACACCTTCCTTGCAGACATTGCTCCCCCACACATGCGGAGAAAGGAGAGGACTGAGTTGTTCGTTACCGACATCTAGCAGGTATGGGAACGCTCGGAGCCTCCGGGGCATCCCTCGTTCGGCTTCCGGCTGCAGTGCTTTGGAGCCGCTTGTGGCGGGCTCCGCTCGGGGATCGGCTGTTGGGGGAGCCGACGGAGAGCGAAGAGAGATAGCGCCGGAAAGAGATGAGGGCGACCGAAGAGGATCCTGAAAGGACCCGAACGTGTAAACAGACAGAGGATACAGGGTTGAGGATAGCAGGTGCCGGTGGATGCGCTCCCTTACCTTCCTTTCCACAGATAGAGAAAAATGAGAACAGGTGTACCTTTCTGTAAAAGTGGGAAGGAAGAAGAGGAAGAACGGAAGAGAGAACATTTAATATCTAAATAATAATTGAACTAAAATGTGCCTGTAAAAGTAGGAAGAAAAGGAAAAGAGAAGAGAAAAACAGTGAGACAAAAGGTGGAGGTGGAGAGGGAAAGGAAAGAAGGAAAAAGGGAAAGTTGGAGTAATAACATAAAACATATAAAACAATAAAACACTAAAATAAAATCAGATGGTACAAGACGATGGTACATGGATGTGATGGAACATAGATGTGGGCACACTTGCACAAATGCAGGCATACATGATTGTTAAGGGTATGCGGTGATATACTTGGTTGGATAGTTGTTATATGTGTAATAACCAACAGAGAAATACTATGAAAATGACCCAGCGACTGTTTGATAAATAAGAAATGTTTAAACGATTGATTTAGGATTGGGAAGATATAAGAACGATTGATTGGAAAAAACTCTTTCAGGGGTGTTTTTTTTTTCTTCTTCTGTATTTCTGCCCCTCCTTGATCTATACTAAATGAGGGGTAAAACAGCAAAAAGCGCCGGAGCAATAGTGAAATCACCTCAGACTAGTTTAGGCCCCAGTCCCGGCCCTATGAATAGATACTTATCACAAGGAAACGGAGAGGGAGAGAGACAACAAGGTACAAAGGGCCGACAGACAGACATTAAGGAAAAGAAGGAGAAGAGAGGAAAAAAGGGCCAAAACAAGACAGTAATTGAGAACAGCTTACTCTCAGAATCCAGAATGGAACAAGACCTGGAAGTAGATGGTGAAAGAAAAGGGGAGGGGAAGAAGATCAACATACAACACAATTACCAACAAAATCTGATATGGAAAAAATTTTTGCGGCCTTGGAAAACTCTCTGAAGGTAGAGAGAACAACAATACATAAAGATCTGGGTCATATCCTCTCAAGAGTAGAAGAAGTGGAGATTAAAGCAGATTCTCAATCAAGAATGATAAAAGAACTGAGAGGTGAAATAAATATATTAAAAAAGGAACAGGAACAAATCTATAAAATAGAAGACCAGGAAAATAGGGAACAAAGGAAAAACTTGAGAATGAGGCCTTCCTGAGCCTACACAGGAAGAAAATTTAATAGAAATAATGAACAAGATCTTTAACCCCATTTTGGGGAAAGAAGAAACCAACATAATAAAAATAGAAAGAGTTCACAGAATAAGAAGACCCCAAGGACTATCAACATAGAAACCAAGAGATATAATCGTGAGTTTTAAAAAATGGGAAGAAAAAAAAAATCAAATCTGGATGAATCTGAAGAGAAAACCACCAATCAATTATGTAGGAAATATGCTACAAATTTTTCAAGATTTATCACAAGAAACGCTAAGAAGAAGAAAGATGCTAAGACCTTTATTGAAAATCCTCCAAGAACAGGAAATACAATATAACTGGGGTTTCCCTGCATGCATGATCGCAAGGAGAAATGGAAGAAGTGCCAGACTAAGATTTATAGAAGAGATTTCGGACTTTTGCAATAAACTAGAAATCCTGATACCAGAAAATTCTAGGAATGTAGGCACTAGACAAAAACAATTAACGACACAGGATGAAACACACTGGCAACTGAGCTCAAGAAACCGATCACATGAAATAGCAACAGACTGAAACCGAATGGAACTTGAGCCTAAGAAAACAAAACAGAGCTATAGATTTACGATGTTAAGATACCTTATCCTTATCACTTAGAGGCGGGGGGTAGGAGTAGGGTGGGGGCAGGAGGAGAGGCTGGGACCTACGATGTGCTCAGGGGGTCACCCTTTCGTAAATACAAGAGAGACGGGCCCAGCGCGCCATATAGATTTCCACCTCGGTTAATAGAGAGTAGAGGGGACAAGGGTGCGCCCCATAAAATGAAAATAAAACTATTTTCTGCTCTCGAGACCATGAGGTCAAACTATCAACACCAAAGAGGGGGAGGGAGGGAAGAGGTTTGTTTACATGAGTAGATACAGTCCCCCAGGGCCATGAATTAAAATCAAGATACCCACGCGTGTCAACCCAGGGGGTCCACCTCCCGGCCCTCTGGCCGGACCGGGGGGTGGGTCCCGGGAAAGACACATGGGGATCAGAAAGAAATGGAAAATATAAATAGTATAAAAATTTTGTCATACAATGTAGGAGAATTAAACTCCCCAGGAAAGAGAAGTATAATACTCCAAGAATTGGAAACTAAGGCTGAAATAATATTTCTCCAAGAGACACATATTACCCAAAACTCAAATATTAAAATATACTCAAGAAATATTCCAACATGGTTTTATGGAGATTCACCAATAAGAAGGGCTAAAGGAGTGGCTATCGGAGTGGGAAAAAAATATTCGTTTTACAATAGAACAAAGAAAAGTGGACCCAGAGGGACGCTTCCTTTCTTATAGGTTCCATACAGGGTATAAAATATACTAATGCTAATGTATACTGCCCCAATACAAATCCTAAAAAATATTTCCTGGAAATATTAAAAGATCTAATGGAATTTAAACAAGGCAAACTAATCTTGGCATGAGATTTCAATCCCTCCATGGACCATAGACTAGATCAGTGTTTCTCAACTCCAGTCCTCAAGGCGCCCCAACAGGTCAGGTTTTCAGGATTTCCCTCAGATTAAACAGCTGTGGTAATTACTAAGGCAGTGAAACTGATCAAATCACCTGTGCAAAGTAATGGAAAGCCTGAAAACATGACCTGTTGGGGCGCCTTGAGGCCTGGAGTTGAGAAACACTGGACTAGATAGTACCTCCAATGCAATAGATAGAGAAATAAGATTACTAAGGAAGCTAAAAAAAAAAATTATACAAATATCAACTTGTAGATCCATGGCGAATACAGCATCCAAGTACAAAAGACTAACCTTTTTTTCAACAGTACATGGAACATATTCCAGGTTGGATTATATCATGATAGAACATAGAAACTTGGAAGAAACAACAGAAACAAAAATAAAAAAAAAATAACAGCTTCAGACCATTCCCCAGTAATGTTGAAAATCAACCTACAAGGAGAATCCTCTGGGAAAGGAACATGGAGATTAAATGAAGATATAATTGAAGATAGGGAAACAGAAAAAATTATAACAGAAGAAATCAAAAAATATTTCCAGGAGAATGACACCCCAGAAATATCAAAAGCAATCATCTGGGAGGCGCATAAGGCCGTCATTAGGGGTAAATTAGTATCTATTGGAGCAGGGAAAAAGAATGAAAGAAGAGAAAATATGATGAGAACTATAAAGGAAATATATGAACTCGAACAAAGGCATAAAAAGCAATCAGAAAAGGAAATATACCGGACCCTAATCCCGAAAAGAGAACAATTAAAAGGAATAGATGGAACAAAAGGGGAGGAGGGAATTCAATAGAGTACTACAGGAGAGATTTAAATGGGGTAACAAGCCAGGAAAATATCTTGCAAAAATGATAGGAAAAAAGAAGTCGTTAAATTATATTAAAAAGATCAAAAACGAGAATTAGTAAATAAGACAACGGATATCGCAATAGCCTTTCAAAAATACTTCAGCTCACTATATGCGATAAAAAAACAAGGGACACAATCAGAAGAAGTAGGAAGAAAAAAGAAGATACAAGACTATCTAAAGAAAGCAAAACTACCAAAAATACAACTCAAGAAATTAAAAGAACTGGAAAAAAAAGAATAAAACGCAAGAGGAGATCAAATTGGCCCTAAAAGAAACCCCAGTAGGAAAAAGCCCAGGACCAGATGGGTTCACGACTAAATTTAAAAAATTCCAAGAACAACTGATCCCCAGGATGCATGAATATTTGAATAACATTGGAGAAGGAGTAAGACAAGAATCATTATTAGCATATATTACAATTATACCCAAAGAGGGGAAAGATAGAACTAATTGTTCGAGTTATAGGCCGATCGCTCTCCTAAACGTTGATACAAAGCTTTATGCAAAGATTCTAGCCACCCGACTAAAAAAACTAATACCATTATGGATAAACCCTGACCAAACTGGATTCGTGCCGGCTAGAGAGGGAAGGGACAATAGTTTAAAATCAATCTTGATGTTACGTAGGGGGAAACCGGGTGATTCCCCAGCTCTACTCCTGTCAATAGATGCAGAAAAAGCATTTGACAGGGTAGACTGGGGATTCATGTTGGACACGTTGCGGCATCTGGGATTGGGACCAAAAATTATGAAGTGGATAGAAAACATACAACGGCCCAACAGCAATAGTGAAGGTCAACGGGAGACTTTCGCCTGCGATTAAGATGCAAAATGGAAGACGGCAAGGATGTCCGCTTTCCCCATTACTATACATATTGGCAATGGAACCATTCTTGGCAGCACTCCGAAATAACCAAGATGTGAGAGAAGTGAGAGTTGTAGAAAAAGAGCACAAAATCGCGGTATATGCGGATGACATCTTGACCCAACCAACCCAAGAGTGACTCTGCCAAATATAATCAAGGAAATAAAAGAATATGGGGAACTTTCAAATTTCAAAATAAATCCGGTAAAAACAGAAATATTAAATATTGGATTAGGAAAAAGGGAAGTCCAGTCCCTCCAAAAAGAATTCCCATTTACATGGGTAAAAGAAGAACTAAAATACCTTGGAATCAGTATGGGACCCATACTGTTAGTATGGGACCCAGGGCTCTCGGTAAGACCCTGGTCTCTGTGCTGGGGGTGCGCTGTGGGCATTCTCCAAGCACAAAGATCGATACGCATATGTGCGTCCCCACGGAAAAAGCCCAGTGCATTGAGGTTACTTGTATGCATACTGTAAAAAGGTTAAAAGGGCAGCCGCATGAAACCATATGCTGCATATTTTAATGCATGAGGATGACCTTAATGGCACCCCTGCACATCTGCAAAAGAGCTGTGTATTTTGCCTGCGGGTTGAGGAACACACGTTCCCCAACAATATGTGTGCACATAGGCTAAGAACAAGATCAGCAAGTAGGTTGCATTTCCTAATCCATTCAGATGCAAAATATTTACAACTGGAGTAAAAAAAAAAAGCAGACATGAGGATTAGGAGTTTAACATTTATTTTATTATCAAAATGTCCATAATGAATATAATCTGTACAGCCACATTACAATTAAAACAAAATCGATGGACAGAGGAATGTAACAATTTAACAAAGACAGACTTGCATACTAAAATATATTTCTGTAGTTTGTATATGGGATAAATGACATTAAGCAGCTTGAGAATGTCTTTCGGTGAAAATGTTTGTGTACATGGGCTCATGAAAAAACATTCTTACCAATAGAGAGAACTTTATACACAGATACAAAGCAGTTTGTAATTACATGACTTGAAGCCTACACTGAATATAAAAAGAGTTGTATAAGAAAATACTTAACAGATTTCCTTCTGCAGTATATGTGCCAAACCATTTTAGTACACAGTTTATAAAGTATATAATACTTTTACTGATAGGATATCAGTGTGGAAGAGATGAGGAGATCCCGTGGTCACATTTCCAGAATGTGTTGTGCTCACCAATCTAGATCACATTGCTTACTACCATATACAGTAGAAATACTTCTTGCACTAAGCAAGTGTCTGGCTCTCTTTCCGTGAATTGTACTATTTTCTATACTAATAAAAAAATAAACTGCAGTCCTGCAAAGTAAAATTATTGAATACTTTTACTATAAGCAGACATAAAAGGCTTTTTTGAGGCTGTAAAGACTAAGGCCAGCACTTAACACCCAAAAAGAGCCATAACTGTGAAAAAGGCCAATGTAATGGCATTTACATATAACAAGAAAGAACACATGTTTTCAGTGGTTTAATGCAGACAGACTTAAGATAGATATCTTATGACTACTGGGTTACTGAATATTGCTTTATTTAAAAAAAAACAAAAAACAAAAAAACAAAAACAAACAAACACTGGTGGGGTAATGTACACCAGAGGGTTTTAAGTGTATTTTTTGTACACACACTGATATAAGCCAACAAAATGAAAAAACTAACATGAAATCCCTTTTAAGTACAAGTTGAGAAGTCTCTCATCCATACTGCAACGTTTTTTTAGAAAAAAAAAACAAAAAAACAAAAACTGTAGATAAAAATATAATTTCAGCATTATTCAATAAAGAGTTCTTCTTGTTCCAAGTGCGAATGCTAAAAGCACACTAACCGATAACAACCAATCAGAACATACCCTGCTCACCAATAACAGATTAATTCTGACTGGTTAATAGGGGTTACAGCACTTAAAGTGGTTGTAAACCCTCACATAAACCCAGTGAAGTGACTGACTCCACGTGATCGAGATGAAACAAATCCCCCTACATAAGTTGTACCTGTTTATCTGCAGCCATTTACCCTACATCCAAAGTGCAGAATTTACACAGGATCTCTCAGCTCTGAAAAGTAGGGGGCAGGAAGTTAATCTGTGAGGGGAGCTCTGAAAGCTGATTGGAGGAAAAGGGACACCCCCTTCCACACAGGAACAGAGCTGAGGATGTCAATCACAATCTGTTCCCTCCCCTGTCACCAGGTCAAGAAAAGTTGTCAGAAGTGATTCATGCAGATAGCAGAGGAACAAGGCAGGAGACAGAAATGACATTTAGTGCTCTGGAATGAAGTAAATACTATAGAGGAATAGGCTTTGTTCATATTTCAAGTCTGAGGTTTACAACCACTTTAGGAATATGAAATCCTTTTTGAATAAGGTCACTTTTTTAGTAAAAGGTGAGGTAAAGTTTTATCTGCTTTTATTTATTTTACCAATGATTGGACTTTAATGTAGTACAAGCAAATTTCAACCCAAGAGTTCACCGAGTTATCCTTTGAATACGCAACTGTTCCTATTGTGTATTGTATAAAAGACAAGAATACGCAACACCCAAAATGATAAGATCTTTGTTCCTGTTACATCACTTGCGTGCATTAGGTCATTTTTCCTGGGATCATTAGCATAGGAAGCTTTTTTTTTTTTTTAACTACAGCAAATTCAAATGGAATGTGAGATGTTGAGATGTATTCATAAAATAAACAGGTGCTCAACAGAGTGTTAATCACCGATCCAAATTCCTATCTTTAGAAGTCTTGCGTTGTCAACCTGGACACAGATTACTTTAGGTTCACATACATGGACTAATCATCACGTAGGTCTGGCAAACTCATGTTCAATGAATCACTAAAGATGGTCATATGATACCTACACCGGTTATTGAATAGTCTTTGTACAACTGGTTCTATTGTCCTCCACACAATCTGCAAATTCAGATGGGTACATCCAGATTTTTATCATTGGTGAAGAAATCCATTAAAGATTTAAAACTTGAGCAACAGGCTTTTAAAATATATGGATGCATTTAATGTGACACAACTTAAAGCTGTCGTCACTTCATATAATATAAAAAAAACAAAAAAAAACAAAAACACACTGTTCAACCTAAAGAGAGTTTGATCACAGTGGCCTGTTTAGGGCCCATTTACACCTATTGTATGTCAATAAATGTACATAATTGTTTGAAATGGTGCTAATTCACATCTGCGGGATGCTTTAACATGCATTCTGTATTTTTAATGGGTCAACACATGTCCTAAGGCCTATGCTCATGAAAAAAGGTGCAAATCCAGTCTGAGGGTTAGTATACACAGTCCTCAGAATCAGAAGCAAGTCAAAAACAGCACAGAAGCCGGGAAAATGGCTTGCATTTGCAATGCTTTAAAAGTGCATTCACACTGACTTGTATAAGGTGGGGAAAAGCAGCAACAATGCATTAGAACAGTACATGCTACATTTATCAAAACAAAAAATAAAGCAAACAAGGCAATAAACACAAGTGAATACTGCTCAATACAATCATATTTGATACACTGCATTTCAGTCCTTCCACACTGCTTCACCAAAACCCTAAGGTGTGCCTTTGTGCGTTCAGCACTGATCACTGCAGGTAAATCGCTGGCTGTGCAGTGAGCTGCAAATAGCTGCAGCCTCCGGCAACCTGTCATAGTGAACGGGGCTGGCGGGCGCAGGCAACTGCTGAGAGCCGCAGTAGGTATCAAAATATTCCTGCTGCTACAATTCGCACTGGCCTTAATCACTGTTAATGTAGCCTTAGTGTTTATTTTTCATGCCCAATGGTAATGATACTTATTTTACAAAGATTACAAAAAGGCAAACAGTTGTCATCTGGTCACCTGACCAATTTAGCTTGTACCAATGTAGCCTGCAGCCAACAGTGCATTCCCTTTATTTACAATGATATCCCAAAGCATTTCCTACATCTGCCAACGTACCTAGAAGGTTGTGTGTAAATAACCAGTTATAATACTAGGTGACTGGGTACATAGAGTAAGTGATAATTTTGACCCATTTTTTTGGAATGTCATTTATGGGACAAATCACAATTATATTTGTATGTGTACATTCCCATAAATGGGAACGAGAGACACATTTCATAAATAGCATGGCTCATTCTACTTACCAAGGCACATTAGTTATGGCAATGATCAAGTAAATACGTTGATGGCAACTTTTACCCTGAATTAGACTCACAAGACCAGTGTTTCTCAACTCCAGTCCTCAAAGCGCCCCAACAGGTCATGTTTTCAGGCTCTCCATTATTTTGCACAGGTGATTTGATCAGTTTCACTGCCTTAGTCATTACCACATCCGTTTCATCTGAGGGACATCTTGAAAACATGACCTGTTGGGGCGCCTTGAGAAACACTGCACTAGACCATTTGCTGCATACTATATACAGTATCTAAATGGAAAACATGCCATAACCCTAATAATGCATTCAAAGACAACAGGGGCTATGTATAAAAGCAACTGAGAAACTGGCAAGAAAAACAAAGCTGTTGCCCAAAATATCGGATTCCTTCTTTCCTTGCCCTCAAAGAATAAAGAGTGAAACCTTAAGAGGCAATATGGACATCAACTCCAATGTTGCTCCCCCTTTTTTACCTTTAAATAAGCAGTCCTCTTACTGTTTAATGCCCAACAGTAATATACATGTGGAAGAAGTTAAAAAATACTGTAGGTGCATGTGGCCATGTCCTTAGTTAATCATACCAGTCAATAAGGAGCCTATATAAAATTATTAGACCCCATCTCATGATTATCAGTTATCTAAATACAGGACAGACATAGGAAACACTAGCATCTGGCTTATGAGATCTATTAGTTTGCAGATTATCAGCACTCGGTTTGCAAGTTACATTTAGAGAACGCAATAAAGCCTGGTACACAATGAAATTATCGTACAAATTATCCTTTTTTTGCATACTGGTCTCCATATTGAAAAATAAGGCTACTAAAGAACAAAATTAAAAATGTGTAAGTGATGTAATGTATCGTATTGCATTTATATTGTAATTTCAGACCAAAACTGAACTGATTAAAAGGAAAATCGTACGATCTGATATTGTAGAAGAAAATTTTTCATGTTTGTCTGTTCGGATAATTTCGGACGAAAACGGTGTATGAATGATCAGATTATCATACGATCGCTTCGAAGGCGGTATTTTCCGTCAAATTTTCTGATCCTGTGTACGGGCCTTAACTCTGTCACTGGAAACTGTGCAAGAATATTTACTTAGGCTAGGTTCATATCTGTGCGGCTCTGCAGGTCAAGCTTTGCACAGGCCTGAAAAAGCTCCCTGCAGCATTTCAGAAATTGCAGCCCACACGGAAACTGCAAGTGCAGTGCAAAAAAAACAAAACAAAAAATACAGGCCAGTAAAGCGCACTACAAGGTCCAGCTCAACAAATGGCAGTCTATGGTATCAGCATGGTGAGGACAAAGGATCATTTCAATATAAGGATTGTGCAGCTTGCCAGGTGAAGATTCAGAGAACTCAAACAAGAAATGGCAGCCCAAGATCCTTATTAGAATGATAGTCATTTTTTCCATAAAAACAAATAGTACACTTACATGGTAGAATCTTGGTTATCAGCATAGAGGTGAAAACTGTTTTTTAACAAAGGAGGCGTGAATCTCTGAAATGCATTACCACCCCCCACTTCTCAAGGGCACAAAGGGGTTGCCACGATGTAGACTGCTCTTGTGCAGAACGCCAACAATTGGCGGGCTGACAGCGGTCATGATCTGATCTCCCTGATGCCGGCTAGAGGGATAGGACAGGCTTATACACGGACAGCCTTGCAGCTTCTTCCTCCAACACATTGCAGACAACGCTGTGGTGTTTTCATCTTCAATCCATGCTGATCACTAAGATTTTGACATGCAAGTGTACGATTTGTTTTTATATAAAATAAATAAAATTACTTTATCATTCTATGAGATCTTCCGCTGCCATTTCTTTGTTGCAAGTGCAGTGCAGTTCCCAGTATGAGTGCAATTTCCAGGTGCGTGTGGTGTGTCATTAGCGATAAAAAGGCACCTGCACAACGCTCCTGCATTTTTCTGTGTAGATGGTTGCGGCTGTGTTCCCGCAGCAGTTATCACCTGCACAAATGTGAACCCAGCCTTAGCCACGGTTTCTTCTATAAAAAAAAAACAGAACACTCCAGTCAGCACTTTCAGCCATTGGCTGAGAGTGCCAATTGGGAGCTGTATGGCAGACCTTTTTCAGTCATGCCCCTTAAACAGAAGCCGGCTGAACTGGCTGCAGTACACATTGGCCGAATGTCGGCCGGTTTCTCTTGAACTGACCAATGCCGTCTGACATTTGGCCTGTGTGTACTAGGCTTAAGGGACACCCCTGACAGGATTTTTTGGCTATCTGTGCACCATAGGGGAGATTTACTTTTACTTCCTGTGCCATAGCCAAAACAGAAAGGGATAGGAAATCCATCCAAAGTGAGGAAATTCTGGTGTGTCACCAGAACTTGTGTTCCCATTCAAAGATTTCCCCTCTATTAGTGTTCTGTCAGTACAAAGTCTTGATTTTCTTTTACTTTTGATGACGACGGTAAGCAGGACAAATAAGAGTAAATTTCCTAATGGGGACAAAGACAGCAATAAAAACTGACGTGTGTTCTAATCTCTCTCCACTCTATCCAAAACTGAAAAATAAAAAGTGCTGCCTTTATTCAGATTCAGAATACTTTATTAATCCCAAAGGGAAATTACTTTACACGTTAAATAACAGACTCTGCGGGCTTTTTTTAAAATTAAGTATGACTATACACTAACTGCCCCAATTTTGAATTTACCGCACTAAATGCAATTTCCTAGGTATGCCACCATCCACATGCATGAAGACAACAGTCCCTTACAAAGGCCAGACTCGATTTCTTGAGATGTTCTTAAAAAGGAAAACTCCAGTTTAATGATTATTAAAAATATACATCTTATAATATAATCTATACATATACAAACCATTGCTAAAAAAAGCAATTTTATTTTTGCGTTAGCAAAATTGTCTTTTCATTTCGAACAGCAAATACCAATTTCATACAACTACAAAAAAAAAAAAAAAATTAGGAATCATTTATTTTCTGCAACCGTCTTTGGTCAAGAGTTCTTAAGCTGGCTATACACCGTACAGATTTTGGACAGTCCTAAGAAACCAGCTAAAATTCACTCAGTCGGCGAAACGGTCTACCATCTCCCATTGACATGCCTCGATTGAAAATCTGAAGGAGACAGGCAGACGATGGTTGGCAGAACTAAAGCAGCATCAAGTCAGATTCAGGCACTGTTTGGGTATTTTGACAGGTGGCAGGGCTGGCTGTCAAAATACAATGTACAGCTGTGCTGTATAGTGTGGAAGGAGGTAACTACTGAAAATTTTTTTTATTTCAGCTTGCGGGTTATATGAAAAGAAATCCTTGTGTGTATAGACAGTTTTAGTCAACTTGTTGACCTGTTTCTGTAAACAGAGCACTGCCTCTCTATAGGTCTGCAGAGAATTTGGGGTCACATTTACAGAAGATGTTTGGAAAATATGGAACCCCTTCCATGGAATAGTAGCTTCATCACTGATGCTTACAAGTGCTGCAGCCTAGCAGGGGACCAATGCTCCCACTATGCACTGGACCAGCAAATCTCTGTCTACAAAACTAATTATAAAATCCATGCAATGTATGTATCTGGAGGGCAATGTAGTTGACCTGGAGGGATTTTTGTTTCCCCAACAAAACTGAAGTTTTACTGGGTACCAGAGGAGCTTGCACTACTAAAGCAGACCGTAGCTTTCAATGATATCTAATCAAAAGGAAATAAAAAAGTGGCCATTATGGCTATAGCTCTATAAATATTTTATAATAAAAAAAATTCAAACTTGCTCTCTTTATTCAATCATTATGGCTTAACAATAATAACTATTCTGATAAATAATTACATTTACATTAAATAAAAGGTTAAACCAAACATGTTTTCCACTAAAAATAATACTTACTAAATCACATTCTGGGCTCAAATAAGTTGAGCATTTTTATGTTACCTGGCTTATTTTTTAAGGCAAAATACAGTGGAGGGAATTTACTAAAACAGGAGCAGACTGAATCTGGAGCAGCTGTGCACAGTAACCAGATTCTAACTTCAGCTTGTTCAGTAAAGTGGAAGTAAACCCTATTGTTTTCAGCCAAGGAAGCTGCCATATTGGCCTTGGTTTAATCTTCAACTGCCATGATGCTGCACATGTGATCAGTTTTGACACCAGCCAGTGGATGGTTTGACAGTTTGTTGAGAGCACAACCAAATGTGAGTTACATTCCAGGCAGGTGTTTTTTCCAAACTGTTAAATCATTAAAAATGTAAGCTAGACATTGATTGATTGCCACACACAGCTGCTCCAGATTCTGGCCACCCCAGTCTTAGGAAATGGCTCTAAATTATTTTTTTCTGGTTTTTCTAAACTCACGAGGGGGAAGAGGATTTGGTTGCCATGGGTTACTTCAATTTTACAAAATATCATCACCCGCTTGTCTAATGGCCATCTGTCACATATACAATGCAATCGTATGTTTGGGTTACGTATGAAGTAGGGGCAGCCATTCAATACCAAAACACCTCCAATGGCTGCTTATCTAAGGGAAATACACAGTGATCATACCAACAGGACCCATCACAGCTTTCCCCAAGATCGGTCTGATGAACAGATCTGACAGCCACTGCTGCTGCCCATGGACATATATAAACTTGTTGTGCAATCTTAGATTTTGGGTACCTTAACTAGACAATATCGGTCTGTGATTGGTTCATTCTCCTACAAAAAGGGTCATTCACAGCCTTGTCTTTTTTTGAAATATAGTTTAAAAACAGGTGAAACTGATGGAGTGCACTTTAGACACCAAAAATATTGCACACTACTATTTCTAAAACTAATACAGCCCTGACACTGGATAAAATGAAATAAAGTAGCGGCCTTTTAGTATACGATAAAATGAAGACTTATCAAAACAGAAACTGGACCCAAAGGAAGAGTTTATTCAATACAGGAGGAGTGTTTTTTTTTTTTTTTAATAGGCACACCTTAAAGTGTTCCTAAAAGTGGGAGATTTGAACAGAGCATATGAAAGTATAAGCAGAGGTGACCTGTAGGAAATACCACATGCCAAAAGAGGATCCAAAGCTATGAATAAGTAAACTAAAGCAGGCCACAGATGTATAGAATTTTGATTAACAAGTCTTTGGAAAAAAAAAAAAAATCACATGAAAATTCTCAGAACATTTGTTTAAAAGATTCTGCTTTCTTTTAACATTTTATTTTGGAATGAATGGACTTTACAGAACGAAAACCACATACACCGTTAGAAATGTGCTCATTAGAGAAAAATTTTCCATCCAGTTCCTTTGAAAGTTCCTGTCAATGTGGTTGAAAACGAAGGTTGACTGGACCAACTAATGATTAGAAATACAAAACTAACTTTCTTAGAACCTTCTTTCACTCAAGAATTTTTGTTCAGAATTCTACCCATCTATGGCCAGCTTTAGAAGCAAATACTGATTTCTGAAAGTCAAGTTTTGCTTCTCTCACCTCCTGAGCAAACCTATTGATTAATAAGACCATTAAGAACAGTAAGGGGGTAGGAGAACCCAGAGCAAGTTTGTCATATACAACATAAGTCTAGATGAAAATATAAATTGCTTAGTGTTTGAATTGTCCAGGTTTGTAACATATACTTTTTGTGACACTGCAAATTTGACCAGAACTTTGGGGTTGGTCATTAATATTTTTTAGGAAAACTTGACATACCCACCTCTAAACATGTTCACCCTGCAGAGCTCTTACTACATAACGCAAAGGAGCCCATGTTAACACAGCTATAGAGAATGATGCAGTAATTTCCAGCATGCTCACACATTCAGAAATATCAGTAGCATGCGGCGTAGTCAGCCAAGTAAAACAAGACTAGAATAAGTAACATTTATGTTAGTTATTTGTATTAAATAATTTTCCTTGATACACAATGTGTTTAGATCCATAGAAATGAATGATGATTTTCCTGTTAACTTGCCAATTTAAGCTGGCCATAGTTGGAATATTAGAAACATGGCTGGTTCTGCAGGAATCCGCTGACTTCTGTCGAATGGGAAGGTTAACATTTTTTGTTGATCAGCAATAGACTGCAGCCGCTGATCAGTGTGCCAATGAGGGTCCTTGCTATTAGAATACAATATTTCAGTGGGGAGGAATCCTCTATTCCAACTCGCTTGCATGGATGGAGGGATCCATTGGTTTGTTTTTTCCCCCCATTCAGCCAGCTGGCCGAAAACATTACATCAATTGGACAGCTTTATCCATTTCATAGGGAAAATCGTCTTTAATTTAACAGAGCTCCAACTGGTTGCTGTTTTTGGCAATAGTTGCATTGAAAGGTGTATTAGTGCAGTGGTTCTCAATCAGTAATCTGTAAAGTGATTCACGTTAGTCCCTGGACCACTTCTCCACCCCTAATCATGGTCATCATTAGCTATAACCACTTGAGTTCCAGCCTGTAATACCCTTTTCCAAGATCATGCAACACTGAACCCAAATTAAATTTTATATTCCTTTTTTTTGGAGCCAGATAAAGCTTTCTTTTGGTGGTATTTTTTACCCACTGGGTTTTTGTATTCTTTACTATATGAAGAAAAAAACCCCCAAAAAAACAAAAAACGAAAAAAAAATATTTTGTTTTGGTTAGAAATACATAGAACTGAAAATGCCAGGGTAGTTTGTAAAACCCCCAGGTGATCGCATGTTTTGCCACAATTTTTTGAAAATGAAGACGTGTGCTGATATTGCCAAACATGGAGCTTGGTAAAGGTACACTGGCACACTATTATACAGATTACAGGCTGTCTACATAACAGGAAAAGGAGAGCACTGGCTGCTGGGGGAATAACAAAGGTAAGTATTTCTGCCTATTGCTTACCGCCTAGACTAAAGGAGCATTTAAACACTTGCTGTGCTGGGAGGCAAGGTTCGATTCTCATCCATCCATGTTGACAACTCCACACTGCCTAAGGCCTAATGCGCACAAAGCGCTTGCTCAGCACCTCCAAATGCCTTTGCTCTTGGTAGGAGAAAAGGTGCTTTAAAAAAAACACGGTAAAAGCATGCCTAGATACATAGGCGGCTAACATACATGTGGGTTTACAGGCTTAAAAAAAAAAAAAAAAAAAAAAACCACACACCAAATTGCCTGTAAAATCTGCATTTTTTCTGCCCAGTGTACAAGAGGCCTAACTTTATTCTGTTCATTTTGCATTGCTATCAGAGTTTTCCTTTGATACATTCACAGAGAAAGAACTCACTGAAACGCATCATTGTTTTTTATCACCTCTACACTACCCAATTAATTCCATCCCTTGTGAAATAAATGCAGTCTATAGCTGTGCTCAGCCATTTTGTTTTTCTTTAATACAAGAACGCTACGATGACAAGGTGTTAAAAGTCCTCAAGAGCCACTGCACTAGAACACCTAATGCCTACAAACACTGCAGGGACACCCCCTGACAATCCCAGTACTGCCCAAGAACAATAATCTATGATTCAGTTCCCAACTATCCCTCTGCACTGTGTGTAGGTGACAAGCACATTTAAGACAAAAAAAAAAAAAGAAGGATAGTTAACTAAGTGCATATCACATAAATCCTTTGGTTTGTTTTCATTGTAAAAACATTTTTTATATGCGTAAATAAAGAATACATTTTATTTAGTAGTCAGTATACAATTTGGAGTTTAATATAAACAATGTAAAAAAAAAAAAAAAAATCTCGCAATGAGTAATAAGTACTATTATGATAAAAGTAAGACTGTGTCTATGACAAATGTTAAAAGTGTTAAAAAGCTTGTGCTCGGGGGAGGGTTTATCATTTTTTGATAATCAACATCTGTTTCCCCTATATACATATACAATAATTTGCTGCAAAAAACATACATTTATCTGTAATTTATACAAGGTTACATGCTTAGCATTCATTCAACAGAACCAGACTGTACAAAGAATTTGCACGCAAATGTTCTACTTGCCCTGCACATATAAGTTAAAGTAGTTTTTAAAACAATGTACTTTCAGTACCTACACATTTAAGAGCAGTAGCCATGCAAACCATGTTTTCCTCAATATATAAAAGTATATATATGTGTATATATATATATATATATCCCCAAAGAGTCATATCCAATGCGGAGCCCTATATACAGTTGAAATATCTGTGCCCTTCTTTTTACCCTGAGAGATCATGCAGTAATTCCCTTGCCAGAATGGCTGATAAAGCTAAAGAAATTAAAAAAAAAAATACATTAAAAAAAAAAGTTGCACAACTATACACATTGGCTGAGGTCCATTCAATACTTGGAAGGAAGTGCAGTGGGACATTAACAAGCAGTCGTCTTTAGGTAGAGTAGATAAACGTCCATTTTCTTTTAAAGCAGACCTAAAACAAATACACAGCAAGTTATTTCAAAGTCATACTATTATTACAATTTCTATTCTCAGTTATACCCACAGAAGTAAAACTTCACTCATATCCCCTCAGTGCAGCCCACCTGGTAAAATGCTTAAATTCCTACCCATTTCAACAGTCTTCACTAGGCGAATTGCCCGCTGCTGCACAGCCTTTGCAAAAAACCTGTCTGGCTCCACTTCCATCTGCACACAAGCATCACAGCCCCATTTATGATGATGGATGAACCATACCCAAAGGCCTCCAGATGTCCAGTAGAGTATGGGTTTTTGGTTTATCCATGAATGAATGGGGCAGCAGTGCAAAAGTGCCTTAGGAAGAGGAGTGAATGCTGCAGAACAAAAAAGGCAGGCAAGTATTTTACCAAGGAGGCTCCACTCGGGGGGTTAAATAAAGGGCAACTGTTCTAAGGGGGGACCCAGCTAGAAAGCACAGCCAGGTCCTGGACCCCTCTGCACATTACAAAGTAGTTGGGCAGTGTAGCCTGGAACCAAGACCCAACCTGTGACTGGACAGTAAAGGAGCAGCAGCACTCTGAACATACTTGTAGGGGAGCACAGATGATCAAACTACACTGTACAAGGCAGAACAGTCTGGTTAGCACAGAATGCTGATCGTCCCCATATTCTGGATAATACTATGTAGAGGAATACATAAGGGGGAGATTAGGGACAGATCCAGGTACTTATTCTAGCATGAGAATGGCAGGTTGCTTTGGAGATCAGTTGTAAAGCAGCTAAATTGTGAACATAACCAGCTATGGACATTTATCAATGTACGCAGGGCATGTTTAGTATGCCCCGTCCCTCTGCCCGACTGCCACTCCCACTGTGCATTTGCCTGCAATGCCCAGCTGTCAAAATGGGAGTTCCTGTGTAAATTCAGCAGTGTGGTATACATAATAATAAAAAAAAAAAAAAATATGGACCTTCAGGCAGTGTGTTTATCAACACTGTGTAATGGGGAGATACAGAGTAACACTGTTATATTTGCATCTATGGCAGTGGTTCTCAACTCCAGTCCTCAGGACCCACTAACAGGCCAGATTTTCTGTATTACCTTGGGGGAGATGCAGACTAGAATTCTGCAATCACTGAGCAGCAAATTATATCACCTGTGATGTATTTCAGTTATCCTGCAAACCTGGCCTGTTAGTGGGTCCTGAGGACTGGAGTTGAGAACCTCTGATCTATGGTTTAATTCCTCTACAGATCAAAGGGAAGAGCTTCAATCTGCTTATATCAGTTGAAGTAAAACGGACAAGTACAAATACATTTTTTTGACCCTTTATTAATTCATAGTATAATTATATATATATATATATATATATATATATATATATATATATATATATATATATATATATATATATATATATATATATATATATATATCTCACATACATACATATAAACACACCATTACCAAAAGTATTGGGACGATTGCCTTTACACGCACATGAACTTTAATGGCATTCCAGTCTTCTGCCGCGTACACACGACCGGTTTAGCCATCGGAATAAACTCAGAAGGTTTCTCCATTCAAGCGGTCTTGCCTACACATGGTCAACCCAAAGTCCTACCGTCCAGAACGCGGTGACATACAACATTTACGACGAGACTAGAAAAAGGAAGTGCAAAAGCCAGAAGCCAATAGCTTCTGTGTCGTACTTGCTTCACAGCATGCATCGTTTTTGGTCCGTCGGAACAGCATACAGACGATCGGTTTTCCCGAACGGAATTGGTTCAGTCGGAAATATTTAGAACATGTTCCATTTCTAGGTCCGTCAGAATTTTCGAAAAAAGAAGTCCGATGAGGCATACACACGATCGGAATAGACGATGAAAAGCTTCCGTCTGACTTTTTCTGTCGGACATTCCGCTCGTGTGTACAGGGCATTAGTCCGTAGGATTCAATATTGAGTTGGCCTACCCTTTGCAGCTAGAACAGCTTTAACTCTTCTGGGAAGGCTGTCCACAAGGTTTAGGAGTGTGTCTATGGGAATGTTTGACCATTTTTCCAGAAGCGCATTTGTGAGGTCAGACATTGATGTGGAGGAGAAGGCCTAGTTCACAGTCTCTAATTCTTTCCAAATGTGTTCTATCGGGTTGAGGTCAGGTCAAGTTCCTCCACCCCAAATTCACTCATCCATGTCTTTATGGATGGTCTTTATGGATTTTGCTGGTCCAAATCATTAGCTGGGGGGGTGTTATGGGTTATGGTGTGTCTTGTTTTTCAGGGGTTGGGCTTGGTCCCTTAGTTCCAGTGAAGGGAACTCTTAAGACAGCAGCATACCAAGACGTTTTGGACAATTTCATGCTCCCAAACTTTGTGGTTACAGTTTGGGGATGGTGCCTTCCTGTTCCAACATGACTGTGCACCAGTGCACAAACAAGGTACATAAAAACATGCATGAGCGAGTTTGGGGTGTAGGAACTTGACTGGCCTGCACAGAGTCCTGACCGCAACCCAACAGAACACCTTTGGGATGAATTTGAGTGGAGACTGTGAGCTAGGCCTTCTTGTTCAACATCAGTGCCTGACCTCACAAATGCGCTTCTGGAAGAATGGTCAAACATTCCCATAGACACTCCTAAACCTTGTGGACAGCTTTCACAGAAGAGTTGAAGCTGTTATAGCTGCAAATGGTGGGCCAACTGAATATTCAACCCTACGGACTAAGACGCCATTAAAGTTCATGTACGTGTAAAGGCAGGCGTCCCAATACTTTTTGTAATATAGTGTGCATCTGGCATGTGTTACTAAGAACGATTTTCCAAGATATAAGCACTAAATGTATTTTAACCATGAAAAGGGTACGGACCAAATTATACATTTTTCTTACCATTCCCCTTATAGTGGATAATTCAGTGCTCCAATTGACGAATTCGTTCTTCCACCATGCCCTTTTGTCTTGGGTTTTGAGTCTGCCTCCATCCAACAGAATCTGTTCTTGCCGGTCTCTCACTTGTATACTTTCTTCTGGAGTTAAAACTGTCATCAACCTGAATATAAATCAATGATAAAAATAAAGGAGCCATCAGAGCACAAAAAAGCCGCTAGGGAATAATTTTCCGTACAAATTCCTATGGGCACCAATATGTAAAACACAAAAAAGTACAGTAAAATTTGTGAACCTTTGACTTTTGGAAGCATTGTGGTGGTCTGATTTTCATCTAAACCATACCCATTTTCAAGGTCCTCATTGCCAGATCTAAATTATCAATCTAATCTTATTGACAAAAAATGGTCATACTGCAACTTCTTCTGTGTAAATTTATTGGATGACCAATTTGTCAGAGAAAGAAATTATATACAATTATTCAGAAATGATTCTCCTGGGAAAAAAAACGCTATTTTTTTTAGTTATAATGCCTATAAAAAGGAGTGTCTCCTCACTGCATTCAACGAATACAATTGTGCGTGTTGATGAAAACATATTTTTGAAGGCGGATCCTCTGCCCACCACCTTAGTGCTACAGCTAGCTTCCGCTATCAGTTTTTTTTTTTTTCCCCCCATTCAACTTAGTGGGTTGGATGAAAAAAAAATCCTGGAGGAGCTTGCTGTACTAATTGAACGATGTTGAAATATACTTATGCTCCTAAGTGGGGTGCTTATGGTATTACACGCATGAAGCATATCTGGCTGGTAAATTGCTATCCTTTCCTTCCTTGCAGACTTTGTACAGTCTACCACAACCCATGTATTTTTTACTATTTGCAGCTGTCCCACACAGTGCAGGCACAAAATCTGCCCTCTGTCTTTTCGCTTTCACCCACACCTATTTTTGGGCTGTTGCGGCACAGTGAAATACAGAAGGGCCTTATTTCTAATTGTTAGCAATTCCGACTGAATATCTATTTGGAGGCCTACCCCTGTAAGGCCATGGATCTGTGGGAGACTTGTCCGGTGAACAGTGGGAAAATGCACTGGAAGCAGTGCAAGCTAGTTCTCTTTATAATGAAAACCGGAGATAACCAGGTGCAAATTACGCCACCCCTGACCTGTATTACCACCTCCGCGCTATGTTAATAAATATCAAAACCCTACCAAAGCTGACACTTAAAAATAAAATGTATATAAACCGAATTCACCAAAAGAAAATTATGGATGAAATGGTGGCGCTAATCCCCAGGTGGGGAGATGCCAGACACTCTTATCCAGCCAGTGAGCTGAATACAGACGTGACTAGAAAAAAAGTGAAAAAAACATATATTGCTAAATATCCCAAAAAGTAAAAATTTATATTAAATAAAATAAATTATTCAATAAATTCAATATGAGCTAATATAAATTAAAACACTCAGTGAAAGTGATATACAAATATATACATCCAAGAAAAAATATATATATTGAAAATTGAACACAGTAAATGTCATAAAGTCCAGAAACCAATCAATCGTGAAAAATAATTGTGAAAATATTTGAAGAAAGTCCAAAAAGAGAGTGAGGGTGACTCCAAAACTGCTCAGCTGAGTTTTCAAACATCCACAACACCTCTGTGACGTAAATCCACTCCCTGCTGAAATTCAAACTCACCAGCTGTTAAGGCCTCTCACTCTAGTGTTTGGCCTGACAGAGCCTCTAACCCACTTACATGGGGGTTAACATGCGAGCATACACCTCCACTGCTCCATAGGAACACCGCTTTTCTCAGGTTGGTAGTATGACATAAAAATAAAAGAAGCTCCAATAGTGTAATCTCGTTTAAAAGATTTAATCACATATAAAACAACTTGTAATGAACTCACATTTAAAATAAAATAACAGGCAAGTCACTTCACGGCAAATGGAGAACTCCCACAGCACAACACATTATTTTCATAATTGATTAGTTGGTCGATTATTGTTTCGATTAATTGATTAATCGGTTAATAACCTTTTAAAAAAGTGTGGTGTATAATTTAGTTCAAAATGTAAAGTTTTAAAAAAAAGGCAATTTATTCTTAAAAATAGCTCTATACAGTGGTAAATAAAAATAGTCAACTATATGGTTAGGGAGCAAAATCTCAAATCCACTCTGAGAATAACAGACAGAAGAGATATACTGTATATACTATAAGAGGAGATATACTGTATATACTATTAGAGGAGAGATAAGAACGTTCATTCGATTTTCTAATCGCTAGTGGGGTCAAATCGACGTTCATTTTCCTTGTCAAAAGAAGTTTATTGAGTATACAATGTTATAAAGATACATAAAGTAAGTTTACAAGGATCTATAAAGTAAGCTCATTGTTTTACAGTAGGGTTTATATAGGTAAATATCATGAAATTTCAAATATTAAACATTGGGTTCACGTAAACCTAAATTAAAGAGATATATATCATTTCCTTAGTTACTTTTGTAGGTATTTAAATGATTTATACCTACTATACATTTTGTTTACAAGTAGAGTGTATATAGGTCAAATAAATTCTGATAATGAGCTTTAATCGTAAGGTGGAGAAAAGGAAAGAGAAAGAAGAAAAAGGGTTGAAAGGTAGAGGTATGGTCCACAAGGTTGTCCCGCTCGTCAGTTTATTATTCTTTTTAGTTCTCTTTGAAGCCTTAGAATGGGTGTCTCTGTAAGTCATTTAATCTGTTACCATGGCAACAGGACAGAGTCATTGAAGTTTGACAGGAACTGTTGTTTTATCCAAGGATGCCAAAGTTTTTCAAATTTTGGAATTTGATTTTGATCGATGGCTACCATCTTAGCATGGGACATTGTATTATTCATTCTGTGAATTGTTTCTGCTAGTACCAATGTAGGAGATTTCCATGCCTTGGCCACTGTTTGTTTTGCAGCCGTTATTAGTTGGATCATAAGTTTGAATTGAGAGAGTGTTAACCATTCCGGTTTTAGATTAAGTAAAGTTAAATATGGATCTGGTTGTATTATTTTTTTAAATATTTTAGATGCAATCACGAAGACTTCCTTCCAGAAGGTTTGGATTACTGGGCACGTCCACCATATGTGTAAATGTGTGCCTATTTCTGGGCATCCTCGAAAACAAAGAGCTGAGGTATTAGGTGAATATTTTGCCACTCAAGCGGATACAAGGTACCAGCGAGTTAGGACTTTATAATTTGTCTCCAGTGCTAAGATGTTGGGTGAAGATGACTTAGATGTGAGCCATATGTTAGACCAGTCCGTGTCTTCTAAAGTTCATCCCAGGTCCTCCTCCCACCTCTGAACGTAAGAGGGTCTATTAAGATTTGCTACTCCATATAATTGATTATAAAGTGATGAAATTGTACCTTTAGCAAATGGATCTTTTGTACAGATAGATTCAAAAATGGATAATTGGGATAATGGTGTATCCCCCTTTAGGAATGGTGTATAGAAATTTTTGATTTGGAGATATCTAAATATCTCAGAGTTTGGTAGATCATATTTTTCTCTAAGCGATGGGAATGAAAGGAATGATTTAGATGCTATGAAGTCATTTAGTGTCTGAATGCCTGATGTTGTCCAAGCTTTAAAATAATTTGGGTAGATCCATGCCGGATAAAAGGCCGGATTTCTGATAAAAGAAAGGAGAGGATTGTGTGGAGATTGTAACTGATATTTGGTTTTTAGTTTATCCCAGAGAGATAAGAAGTGTTTAGTTATGGGATTATGAATTTTAAAGCGGTCTTTAGGATCAAGCCATAATAAATTTGATATTAATAGAGGGTCATTTTCTGAAGCCTCTATAAATACCCATAATGGGATTTCCTGTTTTGCATGGTATTTGGACAGACTGGCCAAATGTGCTGCTCTGTAGTAGTTAGTAAAATTAGGGTAGCCCAGGCCTCCTTTATTTTTGGGAAGATGTAGTGTGTGTATAGGTATACGTGGTTTAGAAGAGCCCCATATAAACGAAGTTGCTCTTTTTTGTACTATTCTCAAAAAATAGGAAGGAATTGGAATAGGGAGGACTCTGAATAGATAAAGCAATTTGGGTAGAATAGTCATTTTGATTGCATTAATCTTCCCTATCCAGGATAAAGGAAGTTGCGACCGTTGTTTTATTAGATTTGTGATCTGTCTTAATACAGGAGGATAATTGGTTGAGAATAAGTCAGAATGAGATGCTGTTAAATGAATTCCAAGATATGGGATTGATTTTTCTGCCCATGTGAATGGGAGTGCAGCCCTAGCCGGGATCAATTCCATGTTTGTGAGTGAAATATTAAGCACTAGGCATTTCTTAGGATTAATCATAAGGCCGGATAGGGCTGCAAATCCATCAAGAGCTGGTATTAAGTTAGGACCAGAGACCTGTGGTGATGATAGAAAAAGTAATATATCGTCTGCAAATATGCATAATTTGTGTGTAATACCTCCTACTTCAATGCCAGTTATAGTTTGGTTTGTTCTGATGTATTGGGCCATGGGTTCGAGTATAAGGGCAAATAATAAGGGAGATAATGGGCAACCCTGTCGGGTACCTCTTTCGATATTAAAGGCTTCAGATTTGTATCCAGCATATTTTATATAGGCTTTGGGTTTATTATATAATGCTTTGATCCATGTTAAAAAGTGGGGTCCAAAACCCCATTTTTGTAATGAATATTGCATATATTGCCAGGATACTGTGTCAAATGCCCTCTTAATATCGAGAGATAGAAAACATAAAGGGATTTTCCGTTTTTTAGCAATATGTGCCAATAACACTGCCCTGCGTTTATTATCGCCCGCCTGTCTATTTGGCATGAAGCCTACTTGATCTCTATGTATTAATTTTCCTATAATGCTATTGAGGCGTTTTGCTATTATTTTTGCTAATAATTTAATATCGAGGTTTAACAGAGAGATAGGCCGATAATTCACACAGGAAGTATCATCAGAAAGGGGTTTTGGGATCATACAAACAATTGCCATTAGTGTTTCTTGCCGAAAAGAATGTCCATCTAGAAGTTTGTTAAAAGTTTCAGTGAGAATGGGAGAGAGTATTTCTGAAAATGTTTTATAGTATAAAGCCGAGTAGCCGTCTGGGCCTGGTCTTTTGTTAAGTTTTAGGTCTTTTATGGCGTTAGCAACTTCATCTATAGTTATAGGCTCATCCAAACTGCTTTTTTGATTCTGAGATAACTCAGGTAAGGTTATTTTTGAGAAGAAGGATTCAGCCTCTGTAGGATTAAATTCATTGTTTGTCTTGTATAAAGTTGCGAGATCGACGTTCATTTTCAACCACAGTGATGGGAACATTTGGAAATAGAAAACTTCTTGGTGAAAGAATTTATCAGACAGCGTATGTGGTTTTCGTTCAGAAATTACATTTATTTTAAAAACAGAATGTTAAAAACAAGTGAAAATTTCAAACATTCTTTCATTCAGTGAATGTACAAAGCTTTTTCATCTGAATATTTTCATCTGAAAATTGATACGTGTGACCAGCATAAGGCTCAGTACACACCTATGCAGTTTGCTTCTGATCTGTTTCTGCAGTGCTCTTTGCTGTGCGATTTGATTTTTGCACACATGATTTTGCTGCGATTTGCGTTTTTGCATTTTTTTTGGCCAATTTGTTGTTGGGCAGATTAAAAAAAACAAATTGCTGCAAAAATGCATTACATGCTTTTCTGCAGCTTCACCATTGAAGTATATTGAAACAAAAAAGAACTGTTTTGCATTAAAAAAAAGTCCCTGACCCTTTCCAAATACGCAGCAGCCGAAAAAGCATAGATGTGAACGTGTCCCATAGGAAACCATGTAAATGAACTGTAGTCTGTTTCTGCAAAAAGCACCAAAAAACACATAGATGTGAACCAGGTCTAAGACGTTTAGTAACATAATGGGGTTAAAAAAACTATTAGCCCTTTATAGTACAAAAAAAGCAAATAATCACTACTGTAAGGGGTTCATTTTTTTTTTTACTGTAGAACTGTGAGAAATAGTTACAGTAGCAATTATTTGCTCTTTTTGTACTATAAAGGGCTCATTTTAGTTTTTTTTTTAACCACATTATGTTACTGGCCGATTAATCGATTATGAAAATAGTAATCGATTAATTTCATAATCGATTAGTTGTCGATTAATCAATTAGTTGTTTCAGCCCTAGTGAGCACACACACCTCCTGGGTCCGCCGTGGCCTGCCTGTTATTTCAGTTGCTATTGCTTGCTGTGCTGTGGGAGTTCTCCATTTGCCGTGAAGTGACTTGCCTGTTATTTTATTTTAAATGTGAGTTCATTACAAGTTGTTTTATATGTGATTAAATGAGATTACACTATTGGAGCTTCTTTTATTTTTATGTCATACTACCAACCTGAGAAAAGCGGTGTTCCTATGGAGCAGTGGAGGTGTATGCTCGCATGTTAACCCCCATGTAAGTGGGTTAGAGGCTCTGTCAGGCCAAACACTAGAGTGAGAGGCCTTAACAACTGGTGAGTTTGAATTTCAGCAGGGAGTGGATTCACGCCACAGAGGTGTGGTGGATGTTTGAAAACACAGCTGAGCAGTTTTGGAGTCACCCTCACTCTTTTTTTGGACTTTCTTCAAATATTTTCACGATTATTTTTCACGATTGATTGGTTTCTGGACTTTATAGACATTAATGTGTTCAATTTTCATTATATATATATATATATATATATATTTTTTTTTTCTTGGATGTATATATTTGTATATCACTTTCACTGAGTGTTTTAATTTATATAAGCTCATATTGAAATTATTGAATAATTTATTTTATTTAATATTAATTTTTACTTTTTGGGATATTTAGCAATATATGTTTTTTTCACTTTTTTTCTAGTCACGTCTGTATTCAGCTCACTGGCTGGATAAGAGTGTCTGGCATCTCCCCACCTGGGGATTAGCGCCACTATTTCATCCATAATTTTCTTTTGGTGAATTTATTAGCTTTGTTGCCCTTCTTTGTACTCGCTCCATTTCCAGTACATCCTTCCTGAGGACTGGTGCCCAGAACTGGACAGCATACTCCAGGTGCGGCCAGACCAGAGTCTTGTAGAGCGGAAGAATTATCGTTTTATCTCTGGAGTTGATCCCCTTTTTAATGCATGCCAATATTCTGTTTGCTTTGTTAGCAGCAGCTTGGGATTGCATGCCATTGCTGAGCCTATCATCTACTAATAACCCCAGGTCCTTTTCCATCCTATATTCCCCCAGAGATTCTCCCCCCAGTGTATAGATTGCATTCATATTTTTGCCACCCAAATGCATTATTTTACATTTTTCTACATTGAACCTCATTTGCCATGTAGTTGCCCACCCCATTAATTTCTTCAGATTTTTTTGCAAGGTTTCCACATTCTGTGGTTAAGTTATTGCCCTGCTTAGCTTAGTATCATCCGCAAATACAGAGACTGAACTGTTTACCCCATCCTCCAGGTCGTTTATGAACAAATTAAATAGGATTGGTTCCAGCACAGAACCCTGGGGGACCCCACTACCCACCCCTGACCATTCTGAGTACTCCCCATTTATCACCATCCTCTGAACTCGCCCTTGTAGCCAGTTTTCAATCCATGTACTCACCCTATGGTCCATGCCGACGGACCTTATTTTGTACAGTAAATGTTTATGAGGAACTGTGTCAAATGCTTTTGCAAAATCCAGATACACCACGTCTACGGGCCTTCAGGCCCTTTATCTTGATGGCAACCTCCTCATAGAAGGTTAATAGATTGGTCTGGCAAGAAAGATTCTTCATGAATCCATGCGGATTACTGCTAAGAATACAGTTTTCATTACTAAAATCTTGTATATAGTCCCTTATCTCTTCCAAGAGTTTACATACTATCGATGTTAGGCTAACTGGTCTGTAATTCCCAGGGATGTATTTTGGGCCCTTTTTAAATATTGGTGCTACATTTGCTTTTCTACAATCAGCTGGTACCATTCCAGTCAGTAAACTGTCTGTAAAAATTAGGAACAATGGTCTGGCAATTACTTGACCGAGTTCCCCAAGTACCTTCGGGTGCAAGCCATCTAGTCCCGGTGATTTATTAATGTTAAGTTTCCCAAGTCTAATTTTAATTCTGACCTCTGTTAACCATGGAGGTGCTTCCTGTGATGTGTCATGAGGATAAACACTGCAGTTTCGTATAGACTGAGAAGAATAAATTCAATACCTTCGCCATCTCCCCATCCTTTGTAACCAGATGTCCCTCCTCATTCTTTATGGGGCCAATATGGTCTGTCCTCCCTTTTTTACTGTTTACATACCTAAAGAATTTCTTGGGATTTTTTTTCTCCCCTCCGCTATGTGTCTTTCATGTTCTATCTTAGCCGTCCTTATTGCACCCTTACATTTCTTGTTGCATTCTTTATAAAGTCTGAATGCTGATGATCCCTCAACCTTGTATTTTTTGAAGGCCTTCTCTTGCATTGGCTAATGCCCCTATTTAATATGCTCTTAAAGCAAACCCATCTTTCCTCTGTGTTCTTTGTTCCCAAGATTGTATCCCAATTTATGCCTTCTAGCAAGGCTTGTAGTTTAGGGAAGTTTTGAAAGTCAGTGTCTTTGTATTCCCCTTATGTTTTCTATTTGTGTGATTGATACTAAAGCCAATTGACCTGTGATCACTGTTACCTAAATTGCCCTGTATTTCCACATCTGTGGTCAGGTCTGTATTGTTGGTAATCAGTAGATCCAGTAATACCTTCATGGTGATCACCAGGAGGAATGGCCCAATCCAAAAACCAACATGTACCCACAAATACAATATGTTCATGGGGGGTGTCGGCTTCAACCACCAAATGCTTGAACCCTACCTTGCCACAAGACGAACATACCAGTGGTATAAAAAAGTTTCAATTTATTTGTTTCATTTGGCCATATACAACACCTACCTGTATATAATCTACCACAACTCCGCTGAAAGCCCCCAACCCTTCCTTGGCTACCAGGAGGAAATCACTGCCCTTATATTCCCGAACGGCCCACCAGAAAACATTTCATCCGATGTGATTAGCAGACTCTCCGAACGCCACTTTGCAGATAAAATCCCTCCCAGACCAACAGGCCATAAAACATCAGAAAAAAAGCCGGGTGTGCTCCAGAGGAGGTGTTAGAATAGACACCACTTATTGTCCCCAATGTCCTTCCCAACCAGGCCTCTGCATAGGTGACTGTTTCTGCCGTTACCATACTTCACTACATTATTAGTGAAGTATTGTAAACATAACCCTCACTTCCTGCCATTTACCTTCACACCCCTTATGCCACTGCTTGCTCTGTAACTGACCCTGGCTTGTTATTCTACCATGCTTCTGCCTACCGATTCTGTACATACCTCTGCCTGATCTGGGACTGACCCTGGACTGTTTGACCATGCTTTTTGTCTGCCTCTTGGACTGATCTTGTACCCCGCTACTGGACTAGTGGGATTCATAACACAGGGGTCTCACATATGTGAGGGGCTCCAAAATTGTTTTTCTGGATGAAGCCTCTACCCTTGTCCCCATTCTGACCTGAATGAGGCCCTACGTCTGCCTGATGGACTTCATCATGCCTCTGCCTGTCGCATGAACTGGCCACACCACATGGACCATGTTCCAGCAGAATGTACTTTGGGGTGTAATTCTTGGCATGTGCAAGCTAGTTGTGTCCCTAGAACACCTGACAGTGTTCCTTGCAAGTTGGGCCTCTGTATGTGGCCAGGCTGTGTAAAAGGCTCACACATGGCATCACCATACTCAGGAGTAGCAGAATGTATTTTGGGGTGTAATTTTTGTTATGTACATGCTAATGTGTTGGAAATATCTTATTAAGGGACAACTGTGTAAAAATGCGTTAATTTTTTTCCCAAAAACTTCTGGAAAAAAAATGAACCATTCACAAGACTCATTATGACTCAAATTATACATTGGGGTGTTATCTTTCCGAAATAGGGTCATTTTGTGGGAGTTTCCACTGCCCTGGTGCCCCAGGGCCTTTAAAAGTGTAATAGGTAGTCAACAAGTTAGATGTGTAATTTAAGCTCCTAGAACTCCCATGTTGGGCCTCTTTATGTGGCTAGGCTGTTAAAAATTCACACATGTGGTATTCTCATACTCAGGAGTAGCAGAATGTATTTGGAGTGTCATTTGTGGTATGCACATGCCATGTAAGAGAAAAAAAAACTATTACCACGACAATTTTGTGGGAAAAAAAATTCTACATTTTTCAAAGAATTGTGTGGAAAAAAAAAACAACTTCAAAAAACTCACCATGCATCCATCAAATACCTTGGAATGTTGAACCCCCTTTAAAAAAAGGGGTCATTTGGGGGGTATTTGTAATTTCCTGGCTTGTTCGGGTCGCAAGAAATGGGATAGTAGTACATCAGGTGTGATAAATTTCTTATGATTTGCACCAAAGCTTGTAGACTAACTTTAACACTGACCAAATAATATCCACTACTTTGGGTTATTTGCACCAAAATATATGTAGCAGTATATATTGTAGCCAAAATTTATGAAGAAAAAAATTAATAATTTGGAAAATGTTATCACAGAAACGAAGAAAAATTCGGGTTTTTTTTCAAAATTTTCAGGCTATTTTTTTTTTAAAGCGCAAAAATTAAAAACCCAGAGGTGATCAAATACCATTAAAAGAAATCTCTATTTGTATGAAAAAAGGATAATAAAAAATAATTTGGGTACAATATTACATGACTGAGTAATTGTCATTCAAAGCGTGAGGGCACTGAAAGCTGAAAATTGGTCTGGGCAGGAGGGGGGGGTTTAAGTGCCCAGTAGGCAAGTGGCTAATGCTCTATTGGCACTGGGATTTCATTTTTCAGCCACTAGGTAGGGCTGTGTGTTCTCTTTAGTGAGCTCTATGCAGTTGGAAGCTATAATTGCTTATTTTTTTTTGGACATTACAACTTTGCATTCTTCTGTGAGTATATATTTATGGAACATGTATTGCTTGAATGTGTTCAAATAAAACTTTCTTCTGATAAAAAAAAACCAAAAAAAAAAAACCCTATCATATGTTAGTACAGCGATCTCCCCCTGCTGAGCTATTGTGTTTCCTCACAAGAACACACCTGTCAGCTCTCACAGCCACTGGCTGCCAGCGCTGATTGGATGCTGGTTTTCAACCCTATGGTGCCTACTAAGGATCTGATGGCTCGCTGAATCTGATGCTCGATATGGATATATATAGAGTGGAATTCCTCTACATGCCAAAAAAAAAAATTTTTTTTAAAATATCACTGCCCATCTGTTTGCTAAAGATCACTTCTGTTCTACAGCAAGACTATGAAAACAACTGAAAGTATACATTTTTCAGCTTGGTGAAAAGAAAAAACACTAACTACCAAAAGAGAAATGTCATATTGACAAAAAGGCATGGTACAGAAAAATATAAAAAAAAAGGTGAGAGGATGCCTTGCTGTCAAATTATAAAACGGTTAATCTCAAAATGTTATCTGCAAGTGGCATCAGTTTCTAAGTGCTAGTGCATACAGGCATATGAGATATATTTGTCACGTGTTGCTATGTGTTCAAATTATAGGTAATAAAAATAAAGCATTTTCATTTCTAATACCCATGTATTAAAGCCTTAAAACTCAGTGAACTCTTACTGAAAAAAAGAAAAAAAAAAACACACAAAAAAAAAAAGTTGTCTCTTCTAGCATAAACATTATGCAGACTGATCAACGGCTAAAAATTTGCACCTTTGAAACAATATAGGAGTGAATGGTTGGAATTTGACATGTAATCTTGAAATGGAGTTCACATCCCATTTTTATTGTTAATATTTAAAAAGTAGCAGATTCTTCTATATTTATCAAAATGTAAAGGTTTACACAGCCCCCCCCCCCCCCCCAAAAAAAAAAAAAAAATCAATGACCTTTATCATTCTAAAGCTATTGGTACAAGATTACACTGTACAATGCTGTGTGAAAAATAAGCCAGTCTATCTCATTGATTTAGACGAAGACTGAATCTTCACAGCCACTATTGTAGTAAATACATATGGCTTTACAAACTTGTTCTCACAGCTCTACTCTGGTTTAATTTGAAGGCAACAAGACAGAGAAATGGTACTCCCCTAGTTAAGCACTAAATTATGGAAATTCTGGGTGAATAGATTAAATTAACCGCTTCCAGACTGCCCACCGCATATATACTGTGGTAGGGAAGCCTGGCTGCCACTGGTGACCCGCTTCTGCTGTGATTGGACACAGTGGGAGCCAATCAGCAGAACCGACGGCCGCGATGGTCGCCGGCCACCTGCGATCGTTCACAGGAGTACACAAGTAATAGGTGGTCAATGCTCTCTGGTACGGTGGTGGTTTGTCACATGGTGGAAGATTTCAGTTGGTGTATCAACAATCAATCAAGGCACTCATCTATATTTGTGTCACCTGTGTGACTCGCACTCACTTTTGTTTTTTTTTTTGTTTCACTTAGCGCAACATTATTTTTATTCATTTCTATTTTTGTGATGATATCTCACTAGAGCAGGGGTAGGCAACCCCCGGCACTGGTGCCGCAAGCGGCATGCAAAGCCTTTTTTCCCGGCACCCGACTCCCTCCCCAAAACCAGAGCAATGCAGGGAAGTGTCAGTGAGATGCTAATGCATTCGGATCTCACAATTCCCAATGTGCATCTGCACTGGGGGGGGGGCATTGTGCCACTACACATTGTAAACAATGGGAAACATTAATTGGTTATTTAACTTTGTTGTAGCTGTGATCATCAGCTTTTGTGATGGGGAAGAGATTGGGTGCAATCCTGCTAGGGGGGCGGTCCCCATTTCCAGGAGGAGGAGGACTGTGATTGGCCACTGCCAAAGCCAATCACAGTCCTGCTAGCCCCACCCACCATCTGGAGGAAGATGACTCACTTGGTTGCCACCACCAATCTAAGAAAGAAGGGGTTCTCTCAGAAAGTGTGATTGCACTTTCTCAGCTGCGGGGGCTCGATCTTGCATACAGGCCCATTGCGTTCAGAAAATGCCCCTGACCTGAGCTTATCATTGCTCATCCATTCCAGATGCTTGTATGTGACATCATATACAAGCACGTGGCCTGGATGCGAGAGGTGGATCAACGGGGGTAAATGTACCAGGACAGGTAGATGTGTCTCATCTCTGCTTCCTTGCACCACTCTGCATATCGCGCATATCATGGATAAGAGGGTACAGCAGTAGAGCAGATGAATAGGAGGGTACAGCGGTGGGGCAGATGAGCGGGGGGTACAGTGGTGGAAGAGATGAGATGGGGGTTTAGCGGTGGAAGAGATGTGAAGAAGGTTCAGCGGTGGGACAGAAGAGCAAGGGGGTTGCAGTGATGGGGCAGATGAGCAGGGGGTTACAGTGGTAGGACAGAGGAGCAGGAGGGGGGTTCAGTAATGGACCCATGAGAATGGGGTTATAGTGGCAGTACAGATGAGAAGGGGGTTACACTGTTGGGGCAGATGAGCAGGGGGGGTACAGTGGTTGGGCAGAAGTGCAGGAGGCACAATTGTGGGAGAGATAGGAAAGGGGTTCAGCGGTGAGACAGAAGAGCACAGTACAGTGATAGGGCAGATTAGCAGGGGGTTACAGCGGTGGGACAGATGAGCGGGGTGGTTCAGTGTTGTGCCAGATAAGAAGGGGGTTAATTAGTGTTGGGGCAGATGTGAAAGTGAGGTGCATTAGTTGGACAAATAAGCAGGTTGTTACAGTGGTGGGGCAGAAGAGCAGGGGCTACAGAGGTGGGGCAGAGGAGAGGGGGGGGGGTACAGTGGCAGGGAAGAGGAGAAAGGTGGTATATTGGTGGGACAGATGAGCAGGGGGTTAAAGTGGTGGGGAAGAAGAGCAGGTGGGTTCAGTGTTAGGATGGGTGAGAAGGTGGTGAGACAAAAGAGCATGGGGGTACAGCGGTGGAGCAGATGAGCAGAGGGTTTACAGTGGTGGGACAGAAGAGCACGGTGGTTCAGATGTGCAAGGGGTACAGTGGTGGATCAGATGTGCAGGGTAGTACAGTGGGGGGACAGATTTGCAGGGGGTACAGTGATCTGAGGTGTGAATGTGCAGGAACTGGGGATGATCTGAGGACTGGAGGTACAGGAATTGGGGCTGATCTAAGGCATGAGAGTGCAGGATGTTAGTCACTATTACTCAAGTAGTTTACAGCATTTACTTTATAAATAAATCATTTTCGTGATTGAGTGTGAAGTTGACATTTTTTTGTTATAAAATTGGCATGCTCAATTTCTTTGAGCACACTGTGCTCAAAAGGTTGCCTACCCCTGCACTTGAGTGTTGCAGCTTATATTCACTTTGTTATCACTAGCGCAGTTTATTTCTGTTTTTTAAACAAGGCCGACCGCCATTCTGTGAGGGAGGAAAATGGAGGAGATCTTGTGTTTCTGCTATCTTGTTTTCCTCCAGTCACAGCATTTTCCCCCCTGAGTTAGAAATCACTCCCTAGGAGTACACATAACCCCTTTGATTACCCCTGATGTTAACCCCTTCCCTGCCAGTGTAATTTATACAGTGACCATGCTTTTTTTTTTAGCACTGATCACCATTTGTGTCACTGTACCTCAAAAAGTCTTATGCCCCGTACACACGGTCGGACTTTGTTCGGACATTCCGACAACAAAATCCTAGGATTTTTTCCGTTGGATGTTGGCTCAAACTTGTCTTGCATACACACGGTCACACAAAGTTGTCGGAAAATCTGATCGTTCTAAACGCGGTGACGTAAACCACGTACGTCGGGACTATAAATGGGGCAGTGGCCAATAGCTTTCATCTCTATTTATTCTGAGCATGCGTGGCACTTTGTCCGTCGGATTTGTGTACACACGATCGGAATTTCCGACAACGGATTTTGTTGTCGGAAAATTTTATCTCCTGCTGTCCAACTTTGTGTGTCGGAAAATCCGATGGAAAATGTCCGATGGAGCCCACACACGGTCGGAATTTCCGACAACACGCTCCGATCGGACATTTTCCATCAGAAAATCCGACCGTGTGTACGGGGCATTAGTGTCAGATTTGTCCGCCGCAATGTCACATTCACTACTACAAACTAGAGCATTTTTAAACTGACCTAATGGGACAATAAATTAGATATATGGTGTATTTTTTTAATCAGTAAAAACGAATTACCCTATCAGAGTATACGAAAATCCTGCAAATGCCCTCGCACCAAAAGAATCAATAGTAAATCTCAAGATGGTTCCTTCACTCTGTTTAGTTTAGAGATGTAGGGGAGATTTCCTATTCCAAATCTAACCAAAAACATTTTTCTTTCCCAAAAAGGGCAACCCCCCCCCCCCCTCCTCAAAAGAAAAAACAGAAGGCCCCGTTTTAAATTGGTGAACAAGGATGAAGTGAGGCCTTTAATATTTTCTAATTTAGTAAATTTTAAATTTTTTAATGTTACTGTTACCTTTAATTTGCAAATTACCCTTTTATCAGGTCTTCAGGAGGTGGCAAATTTACAAATGTGACCTACCCGAGAACTGGAATTGCTAAAAGGCCTGTAGCCCTTCAGCTTTAGGCTCATGTTTTAAGAGGGGTGGAAATTTTTATATTTTTTTACACTCTGAATACAACCTGAAGATCTTGTCTGGTGTCACTGGTTTCACTGTGAAAGGAGGTATGCAATTTTTATTTTGCATTCATCATATATTTTAATTTAGCACCTTCCCACATGGCTTATAGCAGAATGATGGCCGGGCAGTGGCTTTCCCATCCTGACTGAACCTCAAAGACATCCTGTCAGAAAGCACCGCTCGTGCACCCGCACGATCCGTCACCGGCTGTGATCACGGGAGCAAGCCGGCACCATGTGACCAAATCACAATAGGCCACATATCAGTTGTACACAATGTTTGGCTTCCTTTTCATGCCATCCATTGTGTACAATTAAGTTGCTAGCTGTGATTGGTCAATTTGATCACATGGTACAGACAGGGCTAATCATAGCCCATCTGTACCATGTGATTAGCTTTGACCAATCACACCTAATCCCAAAACCACAAACTGAATGAATCAGTTAAATGCTTACTTTTAGGAATGTACAGTGGGACCTCGGATTGTGAGTAACTCGGTTTACGAGTGGTTCGCAAATCAAGCCATAAAAAATAAATAAATAAAATTCTCACTCAGGATTCAAGCCGCTGGGGTGTGCAGTACCACATTTGGCCAGAGGTGCAGGGGCGCAGGTGACGCTCGGAAAAGGGGTGGAACATGTAACCTGTTCTGGAAGGTGAATTTATCCATTAAGGAAAACAGTGATGCTCTAACAGAGCCCTGGATTGCAGTAAAAACCTGACAGGGAAACTAACTTGTTCACACTGTATCTATAAAGAAGTGTTTGGGCTGAACATATACTTTAAAACTGAAATATATTGCAACAAAGAAAAAGGGGTACAGAATACACAACATAAATATTCCACTCACTTCAACACTTGAGCGGCTCCAGGAAGAATATCCCGATGAGTCATTTGATACATTTCTTCTTGACACAATCTCTGTTGTAGTTAGGGTGCTCTGGCTCCTTTTAGAGATAAATTCTGGAGTAGTACTCCAACTGCTCACACTTGAACCTTTATTTCTTGAGTAAAGTTCGTGGTTACGCATCCTAACAGGCTTCTTATCCTCATCAAAGCATGATTTACGTCTACTTTTGGTTTCAGAAAAATCCCTGTCAATTCTATCTAGTTCTTCAGTTGAACCATAGACCCCTTTCCTCCAAGAACTTTTAGCAGTTCCCCGTTTACTGTCCACATGGTTAGTTTCAAACCTGTTATGACTTTTCCATGTCGCTGGTTCACGCTCAAGTTCATTATCAGTTCCCTTTGCTCGCTCCTTCCGAAGTCTGTGATCACTGGCCCTGGTAATTTCTTTGTGATCCAAAGTCTTATCTGTATTTGACACTTTAAATAACATATCCTCCTTGTTAATAGATATTTCAAATGGTATACTTATGTTGTTTTTCAAAAATGGCTGATCATTTGCAGAAAGCCTAATATTACTTGTTGAAGTATGCCTCTCTCTAGTGGGCTCATCCCTGCTTGTGCGAGAGATGGCTTCAGATGGATAAATTTTTATGCTGGTCGTCACTTTGTTTGGTGTCAAATTCCCCTGAGAGCTGCTCGACTCTGAGCTTGATCTTGCCCTGTAGTCACTCATACTTTCTTTCATATCTTTTTCAATAATAATAGGCTTAATGACCATCGTGGACTGCAAGGATTCTCTTGGACTACATGATCTGGTTCGTGTTGCTGTGTGAGAACTAGTCTCTGTGTTTTCTAAGCCATCGAAAGAGGACATTTTTCGAAAGGATTCTGTCACTACCTCTGTTTGGAGAGAAGGACCGTGATTTTCAAAAGAGGATGTCCTCAGGTTTTCTTGTAGTGTAATTCTTTCTTTAGGACTGGACTGTCTCTTGGTGTGAAGCCCTGACAACCTAGCTCTTCTATCAGGTTCCCTATAGTCTAAACTTTCTAAAATATGTGGTTTTTCTGGGATTAATGGCTTTGAGTATTTAGATCTTGATTTATCTCTAGTATAGTAAGATCTTTGTGCATTTAAAGTCGAATTGCTTTCTGGATCAAATTCCTCTTTATTTGAAAAAGTAGATTTTTGCTTGGTTTCATTTTGCTCATCATCATTTGTGATGCCGTCATCTCCTCCTGAATGGCCCGAATATTTAGATATAGATTTAACTACATCCTCTGAGTTTACACGTGGACCAAGTTCATTTTCCACATTAAAATTACCATTCTCCTGGGCATTACTGGAATCTGAGCTGTGAGTAACCCAATCTGAGTCCAGTGTAGATGATACTGAACAGTTTTCAGCTGGAACGATTTTTTCATGAAGGTTTGTAGTAACTTTGTTCTCAAAAGGCTCTAAAGATGGTTTCTCTTTAATCTCTACATTATCTAATGAAATTTCTTTCTTTGAGTTAGCTTTACTGGAATAGTCTTCACCAAAGAGTTTTATCGACCTGTCCGTTTGTTTACCTGCAGAAGCTTTCCAGGACTTCTGAGTACTTTGCTCTTGAACAGCTGGTGGATACCTACTTAAAACAGATGGCTGATCTTTTAATTTTTTTAAGTCATTTTGTGTAGTGCCAAAATCTTTACCACTTGAAAAATATGACGACACTGATATTTTATCCTCTGGTTTCCGTAGGTTTCCTACTGTGGTATCGTTCAGAGGAGATCTTGATGACTTTCTACTGCTTGAGCTACTGCTTGATAATTGCCTCTTATAAAGAGATTCTGTATTTCGAGACCTTTCACTCCTCAAATGTTGAGGTGATACATCTCGAGAAGTATATTTTGAAATGGGTGGTTCAGTGGATGCCATTTTATTTTTTGTTTCATTTTTTATTTGATTGCGTGATAGATCATCACTCTCCAGAACCCCATTTTCAACTTCTCTAAACTGGTTAGCTTGTCTTTTTAAAGTCTGTAATTCATCAGTTAATTGTTTGCTTCTATTCTGCTCGCTGATGACGTTTTCTTGTAGTTCACAGTTTTTTTCTTTAAGTTGTTTCAGTTCTTCCTCTAAATCACCAAAGTGTTTAAACTGATTCTTAAGTTTCTCAATTTCTTGGTTTAGTTCTTTTATTTTGTTGTCTTCTTGATGTTTATTCTTTTCATTTTCGCTGCTCGTTTGAATTTCAGACTGTTTAACATAATCAGAACCTACTCTCTGTGATATCTTAGAAGTTAGTGTGTCTTCAATTCTGAAACGGTTGTGTTCTCCATGCTGATCAGAGGGTCTCTCCAAAAGATTGGATTCATTTCTGCTCTGTTCTCCAGTTTTCTCTTTAACTTCCAGTTGCTCTTTAAGTTCCAATATTAATTTTTCATTTTGCTTTTCTCGCTCTAGGAAACGTTTTCTTTCATTAACAAAACTAAGTGTTAAAGTCTTAATTTTCTCTAGCTCGCTGGTTAATAGTTGTTCAGCTTTATCCAGCCTACTTTCAGAAGATTCCAGTTCTCTTACCCTGGTCCTTAGTAATTCCAGTTCAGAAGATAACTTCTTTGACATATTTTTTTCTTCATTCAAGCTAAGACAGAGTTGAGAGCAATCACTTTTGCTCTTGCTAAAAGCATCTTCCAACTTCTCTAGCTCACTCATTCTTTTTTGGAGTTGCTCAATTTCTAGTCTAAGTTCTCCGGTAATATTTTCTTCATTTTCTAGCTTCTCTTTTATATGCCTGCACATATCCTCAGCCTTCTTAACTTCTTCATCTTTCCCTTCAAGCTTCATCACTCTTTTCCTTAACCCCTCTACCTCTGCCAGCATGCTTGAATTACTCCCTTCTGCTTGAATAATTTTATCCTGAAGATCAAGAACCTCATCTTCTGCCTTTTGTAGGTTCCTAGTTGCTTCTTCAAGGTCATCCAAACGTCTGCTAAGACTTTGTAGCTTAAATCGCAGATGACGACTTGAATGCTCCATTTTGCACTGTATACGAATGCCTCTTTCAGGCGTTTTAACACTTTTTATTTCGTAATGTAAAATCCAAGAATGTGATTACCAATTATCCTTTTTCTTCTTGATAAGCACACATTGATTGACATCCAGAGACCATCTTAGCCTATAAAACAAAATAAATATTTAAAAAATATTGTTTGGTATATATTTCATCTTATATAACAACTATATTAAACTGGTTGTAAATCTCAGACATGAAATATGAGCAAAGCATATCCCTCTATAGTGTGTACTTGTTTCAATTAAAAGCACCAAGTGTAATTTCTGTCTGCTGCTTTGATCATCGACCATCAGCAGGAGTCACTTCTGAAAGTTTTCCTGACACCAAGAGAAAAAAGGTGACGGGGAGGGAGCACCAGCTAATTGACAGCCTCAGCTCTGCTCCTTTGTGCTGTGTGAAGGGGGTGTGCTCCTTCCCTACAATCAGCTGTCAGAGATCTCCTTACTGAGCTCTGCAGAGTGTAATTTTAGCTCTCCGCCCCCTTATTTCTGTCAGCTCAAAAAAGGTTTATAAAGTCTGGACTTTGAATGGATATAGGAAGGAGATAAACAGGTACAACTTATGTAGGAGAATTGGTTTCATCTGTGTACCACCTGAGGCCAGTCACTTCACTGGGGATATGTAAAGTTTTACAACTACTTTAATTGAAGTAGAATGCCAGCCAGATATAAAAACACCAGTTTTACCAGTTAAGCCGAGGCATACCTGTGAAATATTTATTCATATATTCCCCATTCCTTCTGCCCATACTGTTGAATGCTGCTTCCAAACAGAGAAATAGTCTACAGAAGTCCAAAGGGAAACAGATTTCAGAAGTGTCAAACTCCTAAACCCCCCTGCAGTTCTTACTGGTTAGCCCCTATGGTCTCCAATGTAAAAAAACAAAACACTGAGCTGCAGGGGGACCCAGGAGATTGATACTTCCTGGAAAGGTTGAATTCTCTTTAGACTTTTGCTGAATATTTATTGGCATCAGAGCAGGGGCTCATTCACACTGGCACTCAGCAACGTGCAGCAGCCAAAACCATTTGTTTAAATTTTTTCCACTGCTAAGCTGGGTGCAGGCAGTTCAGCTGGGTTTGACAGGGGCAGATGCATGGACCTGTATGCACAGCCTCCTTGTTTGGGTCTGTGCACTCTTCCCTGCTAATCTTGGCTGTGTGTCCATACAGCTGATGAGCTCCCATTTACCTTCTATGGGCTGTCTGCACGCAGTTCAGTAGTGAACATAGGTGTAAATAACCCCCGAAGGTATGCCTTGGTTTAAAATAAGTTACTATAGTGGCAAGGGCGTTTAATATCAGTTGCATGTATTGAATTTCCCTGTGCTGTACTACTTGGACTGGTTGATAGAAGTTCAGCATTAAAAGCAGTAAATATGCCAATAAGAGAAGAGTTGGTTAAGAAATGGCTAATCAGTGTGCTGCTGCTCAATCATCATTCAATCAGTAGTCTGTGGTGTTTTTTCTTACCAACATCCCTGACTAAACTATGCTGCGTCTGCTAGGAAAGTTAATTTCCTCCTTGAGCTGTCTGACAGGGGTGTTTCAATCATAAAACTAGGTACAAAGAGCTAAAAAGTCCATTTGCATCTAAAAACGTTCCAATATGTGTATTTTAACTGTGCATTTAAAAAGGAGAAATGTCACCATTTGCAGAAAATTTGAAATGCCCATAATGAAAACAATGCACAATTTATTGCACTAGAGCCTTCAAAGCATCGCAACCATGATCAGTGGATTGCGGGTGCAATGCTCTGCTTCCTATGGACTCTTCATCCAACTCAGATCTTAACCATGGAAGAGACCTTCAGTTAAAGAGCTGGAGAAAGTATCTATGGACTAGTGTTACCACACTGGTGCTCCATGTGAGAACTACATGTTACTCTGCCACAGTGGCAGATGGGACTTGTAGTTTTTCTTCACTCACAAATCTGTGAATGAAAGACGTGGCTTTGCTAGAGGAGCCATGCACCACTATGCCAAAATATAAACAAGATCTGGTGGGGAGAACCCCTCCCAGATTCTGCAAGTGCTGTGATGCCAGTATCACAGCTTATAAAGGCCATGTATAGCCCAACTCCTCTCTCCCTCACTACCTTTGCACTGACCAATATGGTCACTCATAATATTCAGTGGCCAAAAAATAAGTGTGAATGTGGAAGAATTAAAAAAAAGCAGTAGTACACCTATTTACATTTGCATGATCAATAGTAAGTATAGTCTGTTTTTTTCACAAATGCTTTTTGTGCCTCCAAGTGGTCCCAGAAAAGCCAGTTCTTAATGGACACAAAGTCCATACAGGTCAAAGGATTCCATATGAGAGCCCATAGGAACCAATCCTGCAGCACCCTGTATAGATCAGGGAGAATCCAGCTAGTGCAGACAATGGAAACAGAAGGGCGCAGGAGAAAAGTTAATTTATTTAATAATAAAAACAATATGCACTCACACACAGCACTGCCAAGGAACTGGACCAAAGTTGGTATAGAGTCAGCGAGCCGTTAACCTGACGCTGGCACGCTTGACCCACTCAGCTGTCCAATTTCCCTCCACTTGTGTTGTCAGCCACTGCAGATTACACTTTGACAGCTGAGCAGGTTAAGCATTCCAGTTCTGGCTTTAGGTTGACAGATGCACCCTCTTGTTTGTTTCCATTGTGAGGTTGGAAGAAGGCTGGCCAGACTTGAACAAGGCAACCTATAGCAGATTCTGTATAGCAGAGCACCTGGGCCTTAGAGATACTGAGGAACTCAGATACTGAAGGAGTATGCACCTTAAGATATCTGATTTGGGAACCTGGAGCCAGCTTAAAAAGTAAGCATACAGGTCCAGTATAATGTCATACAGTAAAATGTATCCATCAAACTATCCCCAGGAAGATATACAGAAGAAAATATAGAGAACATTCCTCAAAACTGCAGACCATAAACAGTTTATCCATAACTGCAAATGAACATTCTGTTAGGTAATCAGAATTCGTATTTTGGAATAAAATACAGTATACAAAATAAAACAGTTAGAGTCTATTCTCATCTGTTCTGGTGTGACAAAAGGGCTAGCTGCATTTGATTATGTATTCATGATTCAAAAATGCAAATATTTCTCGATTTAGTATTCCTAAAACCTTTTTCTATAGCAAAATCACTGCTCCATCCATTTACATTTCCTAAAACATATTTCTAGTTGTCTTTGTATCAAAAACTAACCTTTTGATAATTCTGTACCAGTTTGTGAAGCAGAGAGGCCAGTTAATATGCAAAATGTAGCTGATCTGCTTACCCAGATACCAAGGATTATTTACTGCATGTTCCCTGCTTTAATATCACTGGGAATTAAGGGAGTAATTCTTGGCTAAATGTAAAAATTTTAAAGTGAACCTGTGGTTTGCCTGCACAGGGCAAAGCACAAGGTTCAAACAAATGCAGGCCTCCCAGCAGCATAGATCTACATTCTTTTTGGGTTTGCTGGTGCTCTGTTTATACAGGGATTTTCTTCATTCGTGGCACCTAAATTAATTGAGAAAGATTCAATCACCCTACCTTAAGGATATGGTCAAGCTACTCAGAAGCCCCTGATGTTAGGACGGTGGTCAAATAAAAAGATGTTTTAACCACTTCAGCACCAGAAGAATTTACCCCCTTCCTGACCAGAGCACTTTTTGCGATTTGGCACTGCGTCGCTTTAACTGACAATTGCGCGGTCGTGCGACGTTGTACCCAAACAAAATTGACGTCCTTTTTTTCCTACAAATAGGGCTTTCTTTGGTGGTATTTGATTGCCTCTGCGGTTTTTATTTTTTGCGCTGTAAACAAAAAAAGAGAGCGACAATTTTGAAAAAAAAAAAAAGCATTATTTTGTACTTTTTGCTATAATAAAAATATCCCCTTAACCACTTAAGGATCAGCCTCGTTTTGGATTTTAGGTGTTAACATGTTTAAAACAGGTTTTTCTGCTAGAAAATTACTTAGAACCCCCAAACATTATATATGGTTTTTCTTCTAACACCCTAGAGAATAAAATGGCGGTCATTGCAATACTTTTTTTTACACCGTATTTGCGCAGCGGTATTAAAAGCGCACTTTTTTTGGAAAAAATTCACTTTTTTGAATAAAAAAAAAAATAAGACAACAGTAAAGTTAGCCCAATTTTTTTTTATATTGTGAAATATAATGTTACGCCAAGTAAATTGATACCCAACATGTCACGCTTGAAAATTGCGCCCGCTCGTGGAATGGCGTCAAACTTTTACCCTCAAAAATCTCCATAGGCGACGTTTAAAAAATTCTACAGGTTGCATATTTTGCGGTACAGAGGAGGTCTAGGGCTAGAATTATTGCTCTCGCTCTACCGGTCGCGGCGATACCTCACATGTGTGGTTTGACTACAGTTTTCATATGCGGGTGCTACTCGCGTATGCGTTCGCTTCTGCGCGCAAGCTCGTCGGGACAGGGGGGTTTTAAATTTTTTTTTTATTATTTTCATTATTTATTTTACAAAATTTTATTTATTTTTACACCGTTTAAAAAAAAAAAAATAAATAAATAAATAATGGTGTCACTTTTATTCCTATTACAAGGAATGTAAACATCCCTTGTAATAGAAAAAAGCATGGCAGGACCTCTTAAATATGAGATCTGGGGTCAAAAAGACCTCAGATCTCATATTTACACTAAAATGCAATAAAAAAAAAAAAAGAAAAAAGTCATTTAGAAAAATGACATTTGAAAAAATGTACCTTTAAGAGGCATGGACGGAAGTGACGTATTGACGTCGCTTCCGCCCAGCAGTGTATTGGGAGACGAGTGAGCGCCATCTTAGCCTCACTCGTCTCCAGACACACCACACAGAAGGACGCGATCGCCTCCGCCGCTACCGACGGCTCCGGTAAGCGGCGGAGGGCACCGGATCGCGGCGGGAGGGGCCCTCTCCCGCCACCGAAAAGTGATCTCGCGGCGAATCCGACGCAGGGACCACTTTTATCTGAAAGCCGGCCGCCGCACGAAAACGGGGATACCAGGGTTATGGCAGCTAGCTGCTGCCATAACAACGATATCCCCATTCAAAGTTTGGACGTATATAGTCGTGCGGCGGTCTTGAAGTGGTAAAATCGCAATAAGCTTTTTAACTAGTAATGGCAGCGATCTGCTATTTTTATCGTGACTGCGACATTATGGCAGACACATCGGACAATTTTTGACACATTTTTGGGACCATTGACATTAATACAGTGTTCAATGCTATAAAAATGCATTGATTACTGTAAAAATGTCACTGGCAGTGAAGGGGTTAACACTAGGGGGCGATCGAGGGGTTAACTGTGTTCCCTGGGAGGAGATTCTAACTTAAGGGAGAGGGGACTGACTAGAGGAAGTGACAGATCGTGGTTCCTAGCTAATAGGAACACACGATCTGTCACTCCTGTCAGAACAGGGAAGTATGTGTTTACACACACTCGTCCCTGTTTTGTGTCTCCTGCTCACGATCGCTCATGGCTGACGGTTATCGCGTACGTGCCTGCTATCCCGACCATACGAGCCGACGTATAGCTACGACGGCTTGCGCAGAGGAACCAACCTGCCGCAGTATAACTGCGGCAGTTGGTCGGGAAGCAGTTAAGAGGCACATCCTAATCAACCCAAGTACTGAGAGGCTGTGTGTAAATAAGTTAGTTATTGCCTGCAGAAAATTATTATTATGCAGAATTTATATAGCGCCAACAATTTATGCAGCGCTTTACAATATAAGAGGGAGACAATACAGTTATAATACAATAAAATACAAGAGGGTTAAGAGGGCCCTGCTCAGAAGAGCTTACTAATAGGGTGGGGCAGGTGGTACAAAAGGTTGTAACTGTGGGGAATAGAAAATGTACATTTCATCATCCAGAAAAGCATCCTTTAACCTGCCTATTTGCCCTCACGTCCAGCTTTCAAGCAGCACTCTACCCCATTCACAACCAGTACTCAGGGGCGTACCAAGCGGTTGGCGAGAGCGGCGCCTGCCAGGGAAGCAGGCCGAGGGGGGGGCGCAATTGGCAGTGTTCTTCACTTCAGCACAGGCACAGCATCAGTGGGCTGGCGACGCCGAGCACTGCTGCTTGCTGCTGGGCTGGCCCAGTGGCATACTAAGGGGGGTGGGCGGGACCGCCCCGGGTGCCACACACTAGAGGGGTGTCAGGCTGGCACCCCCCCTCCGTAACTGAAGCGGAGACAGCAGGGAGTTGGGGCAGCGGCACGGAGCACGGGCGCGGTGACAGGCAGTGGCAGCTAACACACAGCCTGGCTTTGCAAAGGGGGGGTTGCGAACTGCACCCGAGTGACACCGTTGGCACACCCAGGACCCGGCCGCAATGATCCCCTTCTCTCGTGGCTGTGCCGCGGCTCTGATAAGCGAGTCAGCTGAGCGAAGCCGCTTCCCCCCCTCCGTTATGTCTACATGTGCTGACTGTGCATGTCCCGCGCTGATCATCTGAGCCGAGGTACATTATGGGTCTGAAGGGGGGGTCTGCACTGTAGGGGGGTCTGTACTGTAGAAGGGGGGGTTTGCACTGAATGAGGTGGGGTGCCGATACAGATTCTCGCCAAGGGCGCTGGAGACCCTAGGTACGCCTCTGCCAGTACTGTGGGCTAGGGTTTGAACAGAAGTTATGCAAGAGCCATAGAAGTTGTAAAATATATATATATATATATATATATATATATATATATATATATATATATATATATATATATATATATATATATATATATATATATATATATATATATATATATATATATATATATTATATTATATATATATACACACACTGCCTGCAATGAGCAAAGGGTGTTTATACAGTAATAAGTACTTCCATGCTTCTTCCAGGGACGATACTAAAGTTTCCAACCCCTCAGTAGTAATGTGCTTATTACCAGTGTAAGCAAGCATGGTCTTGAGTGAGTCACTGGAGTGCCAATACTTTTTCAACAGTAAAGGCAGCAAATACCAGGTAGTTTCACCCTTCTCTGTGGAAGAATGAAAGGGGAAGGACTAGGCCCTCAAACACGGAATGCTTTTTTCTCATAAAGCTAGAAAGGCTAATCTAATGAGATTAGTTTCTCCAACCGCTTGAGGTGCTAGTTATTAGTCCTTAGAGAAAAAAAGGACCAAACTATCACAAGAGACGTTAGAAAATCAGGAGAATCCCTTGCAATCATGGAACAGTTAATCAGCCATACACTTGCTCATTTAAGTAGGGTTGAGAAATGATTACTATAGCTATAGGATATTAATCAGCACATACTCCTGGCAAAAAGTCCTTCAGCCAGATTGGATTCCTGGTTGATGGATATTGGGGGTTATTTATGAAAGGCAAATCCACTTTGCACTACAAGTGCAAAGTGCACTTGAAATTGCGCTGAACGTGCACTTGGAAGTGCAGTCACTGTAAATCTGAGGGGTAGATTTGAAATGAGGGGAAGCTCTGCTGATTTTATCATCAAATCATGTGCAAGCTAAAATGCCCTTTTATTTTCCTTGCATGTCCCCCTCGGATCTACAGCAACTGCACTTCCAAGTGCACTTGTAGTGCAAAGTGGATGTGCCTGTCATAAATAACCCCCATTGTCTTCTTGAGATACCAATATTGGTTTGCAGAACAGACATGCAAGCTGGTGGGAAGCAAGTGTACATGTCTGTGTGCCTATTAGTGGTCTAATATCTACGTAAAGCTTTTAGAGAAAGGATCCGAATTAAAAATTACTACTTATAGATCAATACATTTTAAAATAAAAACAAACAGTGTTCTGTTAATTCTATAAATTCACACGCACCAAGAGAGCATGTTAAATATATGCAGCTCAGTGTATTTAAAACCAAAATTAGGATAAAAAGGAAATTGAACCTACTTCAACATTGCCTTTATCAACAGGTACTATAAAGCAAATAGTTAAAAAACTTTGAAAGTGTATGAGTTCCAATAAAAAAAAATGTGTTTTAAAGTATTTTAAGGCTGGCCAAACACGAGTCATTTTTTCAGTTTAGCCAGTAGATTGAATGACAAAAAGATTACTTGGATTCTCCCATCCAGGCACACAATTTGAATCCCTCCCACTGAGCTATTGTATTTGGACTTCCCCCGCCATCAGAATACACTGATCGGCACCACCGGCTATAGCCGGTGTCTTGCCGAATAAGTTCCTTCGGCGGATAGGTTCCCCCCTGTACTGCGCAGGCGCAGCGCCTGCGCAGTACGTACTATTGTTGGCCGCCGGAGATAGCCGAAGCTCAAACGCTTCGATCAGCTGTACACGGCGCCTGCGCTCTGGGTCCAGATTCCTTCCCCTCTATCCAAGTGGACCTAGAGGGGGAATCTAAAAGTGCCGAGCGCAGCGAGGCCGTGCCCGAAGCGTGGCGAGCGAAGCAAGCCCGCGAGGGGCCCTCTTACAGGCGCCGTGTACAGCTGATTTTCAGCTGTTCCGCTTCGGCTATTTCCGCCGGCTTCTACTGCGCATGCGCAGTAGAGGGGGGAACTAATCCGCCGAGCGGAACTTTCTCGGCAGAACACCGGCAGCACTGATAGAGAGAAAATGTTCCGGTACGCTGGTGGTACACAAGCCGATTGATAGATCTGCTTGTGTACAACCAGCCTGCCCGAAAAACAAGGATAAAATTTGGCCGGATTAATGGACTAGAGAGAGAGCGAGCTAGATATAGAGCGAGCGAGAGAGAGAGAGAGAGAGAGAGAGAGAGAGAGAGAGAGAGAGAGAGAGAGAGAGAGAGAGAGAGAGAGATAGATATAGCTGCAGTCATGCTTTGGTTTTCCTAGCTCACAGACCTTTACACAAATCACAAAACACAGAGTAATCTGAACTTTCTAAAACTGTAAAACAAATGCAAACAAAACAAAGACAAAAATGTACCACCCGAGTCAGATAGTGAAGTAAACATAACAGAGTGAGTATGGGCTAGCAGGGCGGTTGCATACAACACTGAGCTTGCTCTACCTCACCCACACATAAAAATATCTGTCTTAGAGCAAAAACGAGACCTGTATGGTCCTGCAGGCTCAGACACACCTATATTCTACTGAAATAGGAAGCTGACACAAATCTATGTCAACTATTTCACCGTCACCACAGGTGTGTCAAACATATCTTGCTTTGAATTACCGATTATACAAAATTTATAATTTAGTTCTACTAGTACATAACTTGACTAAAAAGGTATACGGTATTTACATACAACTGCAACTTGTTAAATCTTTAACCTGGGGACTTTGCAAGCAATAGGACACAAAACATACCTTCCATTTCAAAAAAGGTAGCCAAATTTGTATGCTCCTGTATTAGTCAAATATTTACCTGAAAATTGCGGTGTCTTTTAAAAATTCATGTATTATATCTTGAAAATATTCTCTATGCAAAAACAGTGGCAGTACAACCTGTATTCTTGCTCAATGAGCACTTTGAGAAAATACAAATACGATTTAACAACTTGGTGTCTGCACAATACAAGTGAAATTCTACCTTAGTACCTCACTTATAATGAATCCCCAAAGTCAGAGTATGCAAACTAAGCGATTGTAAACCTTCATTTTTAAAAAAAAAATAACAAACATAACAACATACATATCATAGTCACCTGCTCCGTGTCATAGTTTTGTGCACGTTCATGCAGGGTATGGAACAGGAAAGGTACTGCAGAATTTTTTTATTTATTTTTTATTTGCCTTATAGGGTCCTTTAAACTATTAAGCCGACAATACATCATGGCACAATCTGACTGTATAACATCTTTTGGCGAGACCATAAATCATGTAGCCTGTAGCTATATACAAGTGGAGTTACCGTATATACTCGAGTATAAGTCGAATTTTTCAGCACATTTTTTTGTGCTGAAAGTGCCCCCCTCGACTTATACTCGAGTCAAGCACTTTTCTGCAGCAAAAAATTTCATTTTCCGAACCGACTTTGGGGCCCCGTATCTCAGGGCCACTTGGGGCTAGGAACCCCAAATTTGGTGTGCAAACCCAGTGGAACTGGTATCATAACATATCCAAAGCTGAAGTTCCTAGCACTAAGTGGCCCCGAGATACAGGGCCCCAAAATCGGTTCGGAAAATGTCATTCTCTGCTGCAGAAAAGTGCTTGATATTTTCTGAACCGACTTTGGGGCCCCATATCTCAGGGCTACTTGGTGCTAGGAACCCCAAATTTGGTGTGCAAACCTAGTGGAACCATAACATATCCAAAGATGGGGTTCCTAGCACCAAGTGGCCCTGAGATACGGGGCCCCAAACCCGGTTCGGAAAATGTCATTCTCTGCTGCACAAAAGTGCTTGACATTTTCTGAACTGATTTTTGGGGCCATGTATCTCGGGGCCACTTGGTGTTAGAAACCCCAGGTTTGGAAATTTTATGGTGCTAGTTCCTCTGGGTTTGCACACCAAATCTGGGGTTCTTAGCACTAAGTGGCCCCAAGATACGGGGCCCCAAATTTGGTCAAATGTGTCCATCTGCAGCAATGTCATTTCGGGACCCTTTGGGTTCAGAGACCCCAAATTTTGGCTGCAGCTAGGGGGCATCTAGGAACTCTTAACTACCGAGTTTAAAATTCGGGGGACCTATGGCTGCAAATGGGCAAAGTGAGGCATGCAAATGGGCAAAGTGATGCTGCAAATGGGCATTGTTGACCCTCTTTTCCACTTACAGTAGCTGTGCATTTCTCACCCTCGTCTTATACTCGGGTCAATAAGTTTTTCCCAATTTTTTTGTGGTAAATTAGGGCCTCGACTTATACTCGGAACGACTTATACTCGAGTATATACGGTACATTAAGTTTTGGTAAACCTAAAAAGGAGACTGTACAATAAGCTTGTAACATTAAGACCCCTTTCACACTAAAAAACGCCTGCAAAGCGCCTCTCCTCTCACTCCAGTATAAAAGCCAAAGTGCTTTCACACTGGAGCGGTGTGCTGGCAGGACGCACACCGCTCCAGGACGCTCAATATATGGCACAAATGTGTCAAAACGTATCCAATATCTATGAAGTCTATAAAAGTTTTATCTTTTTAACTTGGCTATAACCCCTAGAATATATTAAAAGCCAAACTGATAGACCAAAATTGATAGGCAGTTTAAACACTTTTGGCAAATCCCATTTATCTCCTCAGGTTGAGCACTGCACATGCTATCATCTTTTAAGCTCAGCTTGGCTTCAACTAGGAGTTGCTGTAATGGTGAAGGTGAGTGGCAGGCCAGTGCCTGTATTTCGTGGTGAATTGCAGAGACCAGAATAGGTATACTGATCCAACCAACCAGGTACTGTTGGAGTGATCAGTCAGTTACATTCAAAGTCCTCCACACAAGTGACTAATCAAAAAGGACATCAAAAAGAAAACAGCTTGATAGGGCAAGTCGACTGATGTCTGTAGTTCTATATAATGCCTGGTGTTTTAGACAATGAAAATGTTTGGGGGGGCATTTATAGGAGGGGATATTCACGGACTCTGTCCTCAACCCCCGTTTACAGAACAGTCCCCCATCACAGACCCCTCCCCCTTTACAATAATGCAATGGGGACTGCTCTGTAAAAAGGGCACTGTAATGTAAAGGGGAGCTGTGATGTAAAGGGGACTGCACTGTAAAGAGGAAACGGTGATATAAAAGGGGACTGCACTGTAATGATTACAGTGCCCCTAGCGATTACAGCTTCCTCCATCACAGTGCCCCTGCAGTCTGCTCCCCACCCCCCTTTCCTCTCCAACATCACACACTTCTATTCTGGTCTCTGCCCCTCCTGCACAAGACTCCTACCTTTGGCAGGACAGATGTGATCAGTCAGTGTCCTCTGCTGGCTCTCCCGCCCGGCGATGTTATCCTATCAGCAGGGCAGGGGACGGGAGGAGCTCTCTATATCAGCAGTTTCTTCCGCCCCTGCCCTGCTGATATTTATTTATTTATTTCAGGTACTTATACAGCATCATCAATTTACGCAGCGTTTTACATATACCCTGTACATTCACATCAGTCCCTACCCTTAAGGAGCTTACAATCGAAGGTCCCTAACTCACATTCATACATACTAGGGACAAATTAGACAGAATCCACTTACCTACTAGCATGTTTTAAACCAGAGTACCCGGAGGAAACCCACGCAGGCACAGGGAGAACCTGCAAACTCCAGGCAGGTAGTGTCGTGTTTTGGATTCGAACCAGCGACCCTTCTTACTGCTAGGCGAAAGTGCTACCCACTACACCACTGTGCCACCCATAGGATGACATTGTCAGCCAGGCAGAGGAGTCGGGAGGGGACACCGGCATGGCCTCGCAGCAGGAGGGGAGCGGTGACCGCGGTCTGCGATAGCCCTGTGCGGACCCCGGTCGCCGCTAATCTCCTGCTGTAAGGCCCGGGTGTTGGGGACCCCTGTTCTAAACATAATGCTGCTTTACTTACACTGAGTAATCTCCAGGGTTCCACTTATGGTCAGTGCCACCCAAAGGATTTTCTAACCAATGTGTTTATCTCAGATTGTTTACCAAAATGAAACACCTTCCTTCCCTTATCACTTTAATATTAATCACAAAAAGGAATCATCGTTTAGCTGTTATTGTTGCGCAGTGCACATAACTGGGATACATAATGACATTACCTATCCCAAACAACTTCTGGTGACCTCAGAGATGCTCCAATATTTGGACTCCTGTTTCCTCCACCAGACACTGAATGCATACACATCACACATCTTGTGCAGAAAACAGAGGCCTACTAAAGCATGCCACAAATGGGTATAAATGTGGCCATTTCAGCACAGACCAGCCACATTTCCATACATCTATGGCTATTCCCACTCGACAAAAGTTGACCTAACAATCAACTTATGTGGAATGAGAATGTTAGAAAATGTGTTCTCGATCAGCCGACTGCAGCCACTGATTAGTGTTTTGTGACAGCAGAGTCCCACTATCAAAATACAAATGGCAATGTGGGGAGAATTCCTCCATCCACTTTTTTCCCCCCTTTGGCCCACTGGCTGAACAAAGAAAAATAGGATTCATCTATGGACAGCCTTAATTCAGTCAAATGTGCAAAAAACAGTAAGCCATGACAACCATTCATTGCTCACTGATCTGAGTCCTATAAACTGTAAATGCATTGAAGTCTATCGCTGTTATTATAGCTCCTTTTACTGTTTTATTAGACAAGCCCACTAAAGTTATGATTTATTGACCTATGCTTTAAATTAAAACTACGTTGTCAATAACATATCCGTTGAATGATAATGCTAAATACCTGTTAAAAAAGGTAAAAATATTTCAATTAAACACTGTATTATGGTGAAAAATACATGTAAAATAAAATCAATATAATTTAAAAGCAATAAAATGTACTCTAATTAAAAGATATACTCCATGGTATAAATTATTGACAAACTTACTAAGCATTCCAGTTTGACAAATGCTTTAGTCTTGCATATAGTTTAATCTTAGCATCAAAGTCTTAAAAGACAAGACTTCAATTACAAACATGAAATTTATCATCTCAAACCCATAGCCAACTACATTTTAATATTTTATAAAGCCATCCATTTCATTCACTTTCACAGCATTATGCTGTGCCATACAGTATAAAACAGAAATCACCAGTAGAACAAGTTAGGCAGACTGCAATGCACCCGCAAGTGTCAGTGGAAGCCGCTCTTACTACTGCAGTAGGAAAATATATAGATCTCCTGATCCAGTTACTGGTTCTCAGCAACTATGTAATCTAAAACAACAACTTTTCCCTGCATACATTTTAGCATAAAGCACAAACCACATATAAACATGCTTTTTTAGCATTTCTCCACGCTGTCACTTGATTGCAATGCTCCTCCTATTTGTAAATGTGTGGCTGGATGGCGTGAACTCGCTGACAACGTCTAGAACTATAAAAGGCAGGTGGTATGGACGCCAGTGGATGTCACTGGTCTAAGTGATTCAGCCTCATTCTTGGTCCTCCACATTTACACAAAGGAGCGGCGCTTTGTGGTCACATGGCTGCATTGCCTCCAGCCTCTGATAAAGCCCAGTAAGGCGGAGCTTGTGGGCAGTGACATCATGCACATGGAAACAGGGGTCCAACAATAGAGGTCAGCGCACACCCTAAAGGGGCACTGAAGGCAGAGGATTTCACAAAGTTGGAAGTTACACAATGGTGTTGTGGATGTACAAGACCTTACATGTATTATTTTTTTTAATAAAAAAAACAATAAATTATAATTTTATATATATATATATACATACATACACATACATATACATATATATATACATATATATATATATATATACATACATACACATACATATACATATATATATATATATATATATATACATACACATATATATATATACATACATACATACATACATACATACATATATATATATATATATATACACACATACACACACACATATATATACACATATATACACACACACACATATACATACATATTTTTTTTTTTCCCCATTTAACGCTCTCACTAAAGCAAGTGGGAGTTTTATAACCCAATAATAATTTATGTATATATTATTGGAGTGCTGCACCCCCTATGGTTTTATTATAAGAAAGAAGCATTTACAATGCAATTTATACTAAAAACATATGCAGAGCAATGGGAAGGCAACATTTTGAAGTTGGTTTATTGTTTCATTTTCCCTCTACTTTCAGCACAAGCATACAGTATGTCACCTTTGGCTGCGGTGCACAATGAAAAGGAAGGCTACAGGTCATGGATGCAGTGTTTGGCACAGAGACAGTGCCAGCTGCCAGGAGACATAGAAATAAAGTAAGCGTTTATCTGCATTACACCTCCTAGACTAAACAAGCATTAAATCATTAATATAAAGTGCATGTGAGGAGAAGGGGGCGTTTGCGACTAGAGTTTCGCTTTAAAAGCGTAACTAAAGTGTTGAGAAAAGAAAATCCCCTCTTGGTGCAGTACATTGCAAGTGTTTTAAACAAGTTTGATGCAGATTCCTTCCTTTTTCTGTTCTAAAGAAATAGCCGTTTCTCCTTTTCCTTTCCAGACTGATTCCTGAATGGGAGGGTCAGCCTTGATGCACTCTCCAGGGCTGATTTACTAAAGTCAAATAGGCTGTTCACTTTGCAAGGGAATTATCCCCAAGAGCTTAGTGAATGAAGTAAAGCTCTGCTGGTTTCCATCATCCAATCATGTGCAAGCAAAAATGCGTTTTGTTTTTTTGTTTTTTTTTTTCCTTGCATGTGACTGAGTGTTCTTTGCAAAGTGAAATTTCACCAAATTCAGTAAGTTCTGGGGAAAATCCCCTTGCAAAATGAACAGCCAGGTTGCCTTTATTTGTATCAACATTCAATGTTCTAATGTGGAAAGCTGCAGGGCCTGCATTCCTTTCGTAGGCAAGCCATAGGGAGTATCACCAAGAATGACATTTTTACTGCAGACAATGCCTAAAGTTTTACTTCGATCTTCAACCCCATTCACACTTGTGGGATTTGTCTTGCAACTTTGGACATCAACAACCATTCATACATGTGCGACTTTAAACCACTTGCCTATTGTCTAACTGGGAATGTACGTCATGATTTTGACCTTAAATACTGTTGTGGCAGCAGCTAGCTGCCATAACCCCGGTATTGTTTATTCCCTTAGGCAGCCGGCTTTCAGATAAAAGTTTTCCCAGAGGTGGATTCCCCACGAGGTCACTTTTAAAAGGTGGTCAAGCTTACCGGAGCCGTTGGTAAGCCCGGAACCAATCCGATACAGCCGATGGCTAGGCAGGAGGTCGAGTGAGGGCAAGATAGCCCCCACTCGGCTCTATGCCCTTGAAAGACTGGAGCGACCTCCGATGTGACTACAGGTCCTCGGACAGCTAGACAGGAGTAACTCACACAAACGAATGCGCAAGTCGCGCCCACATACGTAAACGGTGTTCAAACCACACGTGATGTATTGCTGCGATCATTAGAGCGAGAGCAATAATTCTAGCACAGGACCTTCTCTGTAACTTTAAACAGTTAACCTATAAAAATATTTAAAGCATCGCCTAAAGAGATTTTTTTTTTAAGTACCGTAGTTTGTCGCCATTCCATGAGTGTGCGCAATTTTAAAGCATGGCAGGTTAGGTATCTATTTACTCGGCGCATCATCATCTTTCACACTATACAAAAAAAATGGTGCTAACTTTAGCGTTTTTTTTTTTTAATTAAAGTGCATTAACCCCCCCCCCCCCCAAAAAAAAAGTCACGTTTGAAAGACCGCTGCGCAAATACAGTGCGACATAAAATATTGCTATATATATATATATATATATATATATATATATATATATATATATATATATATATATATATATATATATATACATATACATACATATACATATACATACATACATATATACACACACATACATATATACACACACATACATATATATATATATATACATACATACATATATATACATATACATACATACATACACATATATATATAATTATTTATTTTTGTTTGTTTGTTTTGGGGTGTCAGAAAAAGGCCTGATCTTAAAGTAGTTAAGTTGCACGACATTGGTCTGATTGTCATGCAACTTGAGGGCCAAAGATTTTAATATTAACCCTCAAAAGTTGCATGAACGTTGCACCCATGTTTTACATGCAACGGTGGTTCAACAGTGGGTCCGACTTTGTAGAGGGACAAGTCACAACCAAGTCACACTCATCCAAAGTTGTGTCAAAATTGTGTCAAAGTCGCACCAGAGAGTCGAGAGACTTTGGAGTTGTACAAATGTGAATAGAGCCTTAGTGCAGACTTCAGAGAAAACTATGAGCCAATCACTCAAGCAGGAAAGACATTAAAAAGGGGCATTATGTACATAACATGTGTACGGAACTCCTCTGGGTTGCCATACTGCATTGCATTTGACAGTTTTAGGCTGCAAAATAAAATTAAAAGATAATTTTAATAACATATTACAAAATGGCTTGTGTAGCAAGTTCTTTATATCCAAATGCAACATGCAAAAAAAGCTGCCAGATAAAAAAAAAAATATGTTTTACGATTTCCAATTATCTGTGTAGAAATATTGCAGTAGCTCATAAAAGAGGTTACTTTGCACTCATATGTTGTATTTTAAACGCTTGTAAACATAAAAACATTTTTTATTTTGTACAGGATAACAATCGTTCTATGGATTTATAGAATGCATTTTTTTTCATATTTAAAGAAAATCACCTAGGTTTTCTTGACAGAGGGAAAAGATTATGGAAGGCAAGTTCTTTACAAAAAAGAAGCTGGCTTGGGGCTGGGCCCACTAACAGGCCAGGTTTTAAGTATTACCTTGGGGAGATGCAGACCAGAATACTGCAATCACTGAGCAGCAAATTATATCACCTGTAATGTATTTCAGTTATCTTGCAAAGCTGGCCTGTTAGTGAGCCCTGGGGACAGGGTTGATGACCACTGCCATAAAGCACTGGGGCTCGGAAGAGAGGTGGTTTCCTGTTGTTTTTCCCAGCCTGAGGAGGAGAAGGAGTATGGAGGATGTTCAGAGGAACTGACTGCACATCAAGCTGCCAACAGACCGCAACTTTAGTGGCAGATGCTGACAGAGCCCACTGCCTGATCAAGGGAAGGTGACTGTGGATGGACATTAACCAGTTGTGCTGCCAGCAGTAAAGAGGGAAATCACCTGCTACCACAGGAGTTGGTGAGGGGATGCTGCTCAAAAACTCCACTACACATTGACAAAAAGGAGGGACAATGTGGCCTGCAAGCATCACAAGGCCAGTGCCTTGATCAGTGCTTAAATGGAGACTATTTTGAGTGCTCCAACAGAGGAATTGGGCCCCAACAAGCTGGCCAGCAAAAGAGGGTATATTACTGACTGCTTAACTGTTATAGTGGTGTATTTCTCCTTCGTTAGAATTTCCCCAGTACAGGGTTTAGAAGGGGTTGTTCTTGACCAACTGTTTTCACAGTATATTTCTTACTACTGTTCAGCATATTTTTCTATTGTTTAACTGTTTGCTGTGTCATTGCAGTTCATCTCTTTTGCCACTAAAGGTACTGCAACTATCTTTAATATTCCCCACTCAGGTGTGTCAGCATGTATGGTGCTATTTACAGAGTCTGTTGAGAAACCAAAACTTCTAGACGTGCATCCTCCTGCTTCCTGCAGCACTTAATGGTTCCTCCCACTGACCTCCACATCAGTACTGGGTCCTGTAGTGACTTAAGCTCTGTACACAGGCCGAATATCAAACAGTATTGGCCGATTTAATAGAAACCGACCGACATTTGGCCCGTGTGTACAGCAGCTGGTCCGACAGAAGCCAGTCAAAAGTCTGGCTTCTTTAGAAGAGGCATGACTGAAAAAGGTCTGCCGATCGGCATCCGATCAGAACTTTCTGCCAATCGCTGAGAGCGCTAACCGGTGTGTGCTCTGATTAGGGGTTGTGCCCCTATCAGAACACAATAGCTCACTGGGAGATCGCTGTACCAACAATAGGATTGTAAGTACAAGATGTCCTCCCGAGCTCTCCAGTTTTGTTTTAGTTCAGCCCGCTGGGTTGAAGGAAACCAAAAACGATAGTGTGTACTAGACTTTAGGGTTAGTCGGCAGAACTACTGAAAGCAGTGATGAACCCGGGAGATAAACACTGCCTAAAGTACAGTTTTCATAGCAGACTTTAGAGGAAGATTTTTCTTTAACAGAGAAGCATTCAAAAGTAAGAGAGGTAAAGTTCATTCTTGTTTGCAAGGGCAGATTTGTGGCCATTTCTTTTACCCGACAGGGTCACTTTAAGTGCTAGTTCACACCAGACGCAGTTCCGTTCAGTTTCGTGCACTTTTATCCTGCACAAAATGCATGCACAGTGTTTTCCATGTATTTCAATGGCTCTAGTTCACACCATGCAGTCAGTTTCCGGTCAGATTCTGCTCCGGAAACTGACTGCATGGTGTGAACTAGAGCCATTGGAATACATGGAAAACACTGTGCATGCATTTTTAGTGCAGAAAAAAAGCGCACGGAACTGAACAAAACTGAGTCTGGTGTGAACTAGCACTAAATGTTTACAATTCCAGATCATTAATAACTTTAAAATGCAAAATTAAATCAAAACTACTCCACACTGGTGAATGAGCAAAATTAAGTTTTTTTTGTGAATGTGCAGCAAAAATATAGGGATTGTCACATTCACCAGGTTATAAACAGGCTAAAACTTTTTCCACCAAGTACAGGTTTCAATGAATGTCGATAAAGGTTGCTGCATTCAGTGGTTGTGCAGGTGAATAAATATTTTATAAAGACTGAATTATTCAGTAGTAAATGAACAGTGAATGTCACATTCACCAATTTATATATGCCAGAAAATATTGGAAAATAACACAAAGAGAACACACCAAGCAATAGCATAAGGCTTTAGTGAATCCCAAAAGGAACTTGTGACAGATATTATTTGGTGTTTATCATGCCAGTTCAATTGTCTGTTTTCTCAAAGACTTTTAAAAGCAGAATCTAAAGCATACATGAAATCAAAACTTTTTTTTTAGTTTTGTATGAAATGTAGAAGAGTTTGAACCCCTGTCAGTTGTTAACTGCTATTTGTGTACCCACTGGTAGTCACCATTCTGCTGATCCTGGTGACAATTGTATTTGATGCAGAAAGTGATTAGAAAACCAACATTTCTGAGTTCTCACCAAATCAGGTTTATTCATTCAATGGAGGGAACCTGTTCATGTGACAACTGTCTAAAGATGGCCACACACACACACACACACACACACACACACTATACAATCAGATTGTACAATCTCTGTAAATTTGGTTATAATATACCAAAACTATGTAGTATAAGAACATACCTAAACAATCCATTCAATTAGTATCCAATCAGATAGGCTCTTGCACTTCATAGGTGATGGTAGATCTAAAGGAGATTGTACAATCAGATTGCATAGTGTATGGTCTGCTTAAGAGGGGACCGGAGTGAAAGAAGACATTGCCAATAGAAACAGATTATGAAAGAAAAAAAAACCCACACACCTAACATAAGTCTCTACTATCTAAAAACAAGATAGGACTTTTCATACAGTTGGAAGGTTATACTTTTATGTTACAGTCATCATACCTTTCAAAATGTATACATTCTAGTTATGAGTAAGTACATCAATGCCTCTGACTTGTTCTTTGATGGAAGGTCTGCATTTCTACCTGTTGAACAAGAGAGGACATTCAATTTTCCATACAACTCTGTATGTGAATTAAATTTATAGCATTTCCATAGAGAAAAGAAGAACGCAGTAATGTAAATCTATTGCTCTAATGAGATAAAAGCTCTTCCCAAGTCATGAAATTTACATGTGAATGTATAATTGTCTCTTAACATCCACCAGCTCCATGATGTCGTCATGGAGGACGAGTGGAAGAGGACTCCAGTGGCAACCTGTAAAGCTCTGGTGAACTCCATGCCCAAGAGGGTTAAGGCAGTGCTGGAAAATAATGGTGGCCACACAAAATATTGACACTTAAGTGCTGGTTCACACTGGTGCGATGCCAAACATCGCACAGACATCGCATGTAATTTGCAGCGCACTGCCGTTCACATTACATGCCATGTCTGTGTGGTGCGATATCAGCCATAGAGATAGTATGGCGGATATCGCACCGCATTCGGTGCAAACACGCACAGGACCCTTTTCTCTGTTCGGACCAGAATCGGATCGCATGTGTGTTCACACATACGCGATCCGATTCATGTCCGAACTGTCAGTTCGCAGTGCGATATGTAAGCTGAACTGGGGGTGTCGTTAACAATGTATTGACACTCCCCAGCGATTCGCATATGGCAGTGTGAACTGACATGCGATGCGGGAACACGCAGTGGATTCGCAGTGTTCTCGCATCGCACCAGTGTGAACCGGCACTTAGGCCCAATTTGGACATTTTCGCTTAGGGGTGTACTCACTTTTGTTGCCAGCGGTTTAGACATTGGCTGTGTGTTGCGTTATTTTGTGGGGACAGCAAATTTACACTGTTATACAAGCTGTACACTCACTACTTTACATTGTAGCAAAGTGTCATTTCTTCAGTGTTGTCACATGAAAAGATATAATAAAATATATACAAATGTGAGGGGTGTACTCACTTGTGAGATACTGTACATATACAGTTGTGCTCATAAGTTTCATACCCTGCCAGAATTTATGATTTCTTGGTCATTTTTCAGAGAATATGAATGATAACCCAAAAACTTCTTTCACTCTGAAGCCATTTATGATAAATCAACGGTGTTTACTCTTTTTAAATCATAATCACAACAGAAAATACCCAAATGACCCTGATGAAAAGTTTACAGTTCTTAATACCAGGGCTTTTTTTTTCTTAGACAATAGGTGCAGAAACTCCCCCTTTGCGGGTCACCCCTTTTTTCCGTCCCTACCCACCTCCGAGCACCATCCCTTGGTTCCATCCCCTACCCACCTCCCAGTACCGCCCCTTTTAGACAATACAGAACCAAGTATCATTTTGTGTTGCCAAGTAATTTTTATGGAATTTGGTAATGATATCAAGAAAAGGAGTAAAACAGATCCCCTGCAGCCAGAAACAATAGATCCCCCTAACAGCAATGGAGCAAACCACAACAAAATCCCCAACCCCCCCCCAGCAACAATAGACTCCCGCCAGCATCAACAATAGACCCTTCCCCCCAACAGTAGATCTCTTTCAGCAACAACTGACCCCCCAGCAACATAAGACCCACCACCAGCAACAATAGGTCCGCCACCAGCAACAATAGACCTTCTCTGCAAAAATATATCCCCTCCATCTAGAATAGATCCCCCAGCAATGAGCATCAATACCCTGCAGCAGACCCCAGCACCTCTTACCATTACATAAGTCAGTCCAGGGGGTGCCAGAAATGCGTTCCCCCGTGTTCCCGCTGAAAAAAAGCCCTGCTTAATACCATATATTGCCCCCTTTAACATCAATGACAGCTTGAAGTCTTTTGTGGTATTTGTGGACGAGGCTCTTAATAATCTCAGATGATAAAGCTGCCCATTCCTCTTGGCAAAAAGCCTCCAGTTGCTGTAAATTCTTGGGCTGTCCTTGCATGAACTGCATGTTTGAGATGTTCCCAGAGTGACTCAATGATATCGAGGTCAGGAGACTTCACTTTATCCTGCTGTAGCCAATGACAGGTTGACTTGGCCTTGTGTTTTGGATCATTGTCATGTTGGAATGTCCAAGTACGTCCCATGCGCAGCTTCCTGGCTGATGAATGCAAACGTTCCTCCAGTATTTTTTGATAACATACTGCTTTCATCTTGCCAACAATTTTGACCAAATTTCCTGTGCCTTTGTAGCTCACACATCCCCAAAACATCAGCGATCCACCTTCGTACCTTTCATCATAGGCCTTGTTGACTCCTCTACAAATGTAGCGTTTATGGTTGTTGCCAAAAAGCTCAATTTTGGTCTCATCACTCCAAATGACTTTGTGCTGGTCTCTGCGCTGTTTGGCATACTGTAAGCGGGATACTTTGTGGCATTTGCGTAGTAATGGCTTCCTTCTGGCGACTCGACCATGTAGCCCATCTTTCTTCAAGTGCCTCCTTATTTTGCATCATGAAACACACCACACCACACCACATGTTTTCAGAGAGTCCTGTATTTCACCTGAAGTTATTTGTGGGTTTTTCTTTGCATCTTGAACAATTTTCCTGGCAGTTGTGGCTGAAATTTTAGTTGGTCTACCTGGCCGTGGTTTGGTTTCAACAGAAGAACCCCTCATTTTCCACTTTTTGATTAGAGTTTGAACACTGCTGATTGGCATTCTCAATTCCTTGGATATCTTTTTATATCCCTTTTCCGTTTTATACAGTTCAACTACCTTTTCCCGCAGATCCTTTGACAATTCTTTTGCTTTCCGAATTTGAAAATGCTCCCTGTACTACTTTGATCCGACTTCAGTGATATTCAAAAGGGCTGAAGTAGGAACAAAGGTCAGACCAAAGTCGGATTGTGGTCTTAACTGATCCGACTTTGGCATGTGACTTGTGCTCTGAGTTCCCCTTCAAGATCATCAAACGCCAAATAAAAAAAACCAAAACAAAACAAAAAACGGCATGGGTTCCTCTCCAAGAGCATACCAGGCCCTTCGGTCTGGTATGGATTTTAAGGGGAACCCCCATGCCGAAAAAGGGCGTGGGGTCCCCCCCAAAGTCTAAACCAGACCCTTATCCGAGCATATAGCCCGGCAGGTCAGGAAAAATGGGTGGAGTCGAGCGAGAGCCACCCCCCCTCCTGAACTGTACTAGAACGAAAGCCCTCAACATGGGGGGGGATTGGTGCTTTGGGGCACGGGGGCGTAATTAAGGCAGCTCCGCTGTCTTCTCCCCTCCCATGCTTTTCTGCCTCCTCAACTGAGGTCTTCTGCCTCTGCTGGTTCTTCTCCCTTCTCTGCTGATGTCTTCTAGCCCTCTCCCGTTCTTCGCTCTCTGTCCGCTGTCTTATGCCTCTCCCAGGTCTTCTCTGCTGTCTTCTCGCTCTTTTTCTGGGTCTTCTCCGCTGTCTTCTCCCTCCTGTTCGTCTTCCGATGTTGACTCAATGCTCTCTCCCGCTCGAATGCTGGGTGCATGGTGTGCCATTACTACTGGCATGGGGCAGGGTCACCAGGTGATGTTATCCGGAGGCCCCACCCCTTATGTCACCACCCCATTATGCCCCAGGCGGTGACATCACAAGGGACGGGGCCTCCAGATGACATCACCCAGTAACCACGTCCCATGCCAATATAAGCAGTGGCACACCGTGCACCCAGCATTGGAGTGGGAGAGAGCGCCGAGTCAACGCCGGAAGAAGAACAAGAGGGAGAAGATAGCGGAGAAGACCCAGCAGAGGCAAAAGACAGCGGACAGAGGGCCAAGAACCAGAGAGGGCTAGAAGACCCAGAGAGGGGAGAAGAACCAGGAGAGGCAGAAGACATAAGCGGAGGAGGCAGAAGAGCCAAAGAGGGGAGAAGAGAAGAGATCGGCAGAGACGCTGGAGCTGCCTTAATAAATTACTTTAAAAATGTGTGTAATGTGTTTTGACACTTTTTTTTTTTAGGTGAATGGGTACGGTACCCCATACTCATTCACATAGGGTGGGGACCCCTTGTTAAAGGAGGCTTCCAGAATCTGATATGCTCCCCGCCTGCAGACCCCAAAACCAATGGCCATTATGATTTAAAAAGAGTAAACATGGTTGATTGATAATAAATTGCTTCAGCCAAACACTAACCATGAGTGAAAGAAAACCTTGTGTTATCAATCATATTCTCTGAAAAATGGCCAATAAATCATAAATTCTGCCAGGGTAAGTAAACTTATGAGCATATATACACACACACACACACACACACACACACACACACACACTAATACCTCGGATTGTGAGTAACACGGTTTACGAGCGCTTCACAATACGAGCTATTTTTTAAAATCCTGACTCGGTTTGCGAGCGCATACAGAGTGTACAGATCATAGGCTAACGCGTTTCACACTTGTCCAAGTGCTTACTCATTAGCTATGAGTAAGCACTTGGACAAGTGTGAAACGCGTTAGCCTATGATCTGTACACTCTGTCTATGATGTCCTGTATCTGATGTGTTCCTGATTTTAAAATAAAGAAACTTGGATTATTACTTCCTGGAGTGCGGCTGTCCAGATCTTCTCGTTTGCACATAGTCTCTACTAGCATGAGCCAGCACCTGGAACCTCTCATCTCTGGAGAGCAAGATCAGCTTTACACCTGGTGAGACCTAAACTAGTGCGGGAATAACTTTTGTAATGAGGTGTGCAGTACCACGTTCCCGAGTGTCTCAGAGTGTTTCTAGCACCCCCCACCTCTGGTCGCATGCGGTACTGCATACAATAGCATTCACTGTGGAACAAATTATCTGAGTTTCCATTGACTCCTATGGGCAAACTCGCTTTGATATACGAGTGCTTTGGGATTACAAGCATTCTTCTGGAACGAATTATGCTCGTAATCCAAAAGGTACCACTGTATATAAAAAGCGCTGTGTAAATTGACAGTGCTATACAAAGTACCTTTAATAAACAAAACTAAAAAAAAAAAAAATAGTGCATACATTTATACTGCTTGACCACCGAGTGGTACTACACAAATCTGCTAAGTATTACTGGGTCATCAAGAGAGACTCACAGTGACTCCTAATACAAATAATTTATATTGATTGTTATGATCATTTCCAATGATTGATATTAGGATTTGTATTTTAAAGGGCTTACGACTCCCCGCAAGCTACCTGCGAGGCATCAACAGGATACCCATCACTGGGTTAAAGGTTAGGAAGCAATTTTCTCCCCAATAGCTCAGCTTCCCTCACAATTATCCATATTCTTAGACTGTAAATGGAAACCAGCGATGATGGATATAGTCAAAAGTATGCCTATAGTTTAAATGAATGAACTATACAATAGGTTTGTCTTTTTGTTTTGTGGTATTATGTATATTTTTGCATTATCAGGTTATTCTAATTGTATGTTTTTTCAATGCCTCCTAATAAAGTTACTCTATGAAACGTGTTGAGGCACTATTCCCACCCTCGTGGTGAATTCACACTGTATGCAGAGACAGAGGTTTTACTGCATTGTAAAAAGGTCTGTCACCACAGGGACACACAGAAAAGGTTTCCTATGTGTCCTATTCACATGGCAATGCATGCTGCATTCTATCGCAGTGCACCGTGCTGAATTGCATGGAAATGTACAGTAATGCAACGCATCACACTGCTTTACATTGCTGTGCATGAAGTGTATGTGTTGTACAAACTTTATTTGAAGTGTACAAAAGAAAAAAGGGGGGAGCCATGTGATGCACCACACTGCCCCCTACCTCAGCTGGCAATCGAGAACTGAAGGAGTGGTGAATCGTTCTGCCAGGTCTCCGTTGTAGTGTAGATTCAGTCTTAGCATAATGCAATCATCATTGTGTCACACTAATGAAGCTCTTCTTTTTAATGTTACAATTCAAGATTGGGGGGGGGGTGGATTGTAATTTTATGTAATAATTTTCCAGTAAAAATACAAGGGCACGTAGCTTAGCCATGTGATAAAAAGCAGCATTTTATAGTTTTTGATTAAGTCAAGTTTTTGTCACCCAGGTCCCATTTAGGACATTTCCTCTGACTTCCTGTCTGTGATAGCAGGACAAGAAATGGCAAGGGGTCTGTGTCACCAAACAGTGTGAACAATAAAAGCAGATGTTTTAACCCTTCCCCATGTAGCTAAATAAAAAAGGTACTTTTATTACAGTCACCACTTGAGATATTCCATTGCTTCCTGTCCTTATTACACCTGCCACTGGGACAGGGAGGCAAGGCAAATATTTCTAAGGGAGCTACAGACAGAAATAAAAACCGGACATTCCTCCTACATAAACTCAAACATAGTTATTGCTGGAGTTTGATTTTATTTCCGATTGTAGGATTAAAGCCAGTCATATTGATTAATTAGATCTGTTGAATATTTCACATACAAGATAGTGTAAAATGCACATAGAAATAAGCTCCTCTGGTTAAAAGCAGATGTGCCTCAGGTACACTGCAATAGAAAGCACAGGGTGTGGAACTTGGTTATTTGTAGAAAGAACTCATTTAAAGCATCAACTGCAAGTACAGCTAGGACTTTAAGACCTCAGTACATTAAAAATAGCAATTACATTAGCAACCCAGGCTGGCATATTTGAAACCAGACTCCACATAGGGATCATATTTAGGGCCAAATCAAAATATTGGTTCAGAAATGGGTTTCAGCATCAGATTTACAGTATAAATCTGCTTTTAACCCACAACACTTGCAACCCCCGTAACAACCCTAAGAATGACATAGAAAGACTAGAGTACCTGTACTGCAAATCCTTGTCTATGGTTTCCTCAGTAGCTATAGGCTGTTGGTGGTGGACATCATCCAAAGCACACTATATTGGCTGCTGCTTACACAGGCAGTAAGGATATGTACAGAGGAGTTGGACAATGAGAAGTCCCCAAACCCCCAGCATACAGGTAACGCTTTTTACATTTTTAGAATTGCAAGTCAAGGTAGGAGGACTTCTATGGCTACAAGCGTACAAAAATGTGTGGTAAGCTTGCAGCAACAGGGCCCTCCTAACCCTCTTGTATTGAATTGTATGGTCTTCCTTTATATTTTAAAGGGCTGCGCAAACTGTTGGCGCTATATAAATCCTGAATAATAATACTACATTTTTAGCACAAAGCTGCAAATTCACTGTACAATTTTCATTACAAGAAAAAAAAAAAATTCTTTAGGAAGCTAAACAAGAAATTTCCACTTCCCCTTACTAAAAGGGCAGTCACACAGCTCTAGCATGAATAATGTACACATTTATTTCTCCAGAATTTCCTCCATTTAATTGCAACAAAACCAACATAAATTATTCATACATTTTTACATCAGTCTGATCTTTCATCACAAAGTTTCATTATCACACAATGGATTCGACCCAAGATACTTCATTCTACTACCTACTTTAGTGTGCGTTTTCACACTAATCTAGCACAAACGCACTATGTTAGATTTTAGAATAAATTGTATTTTGAGGTCAAGTATCAACTTATCTTAATGCTATTCCATTTTAACTATGGGGAAGTTGCTCCAGTGCAGAGCTAAAAGAAGAGAACAGCTCTGTACAGGGGAGAAACCATGCAGAAAAAAGGTCTTTACTGGAAAGTGTACAAATAAAATTTAGGTTAGGAACCACAGCCTGCGCACAAGTGCATATGCATGGACATGCACTGGCGATGTATATGCGGTGCCTCAATGTTACAATGCACACCAACACAACACTTTACAGTGAACTATCAAAAAATAAAGAACACAGGCTTTTTCCTGCATGCACTGGGACTGCTGTTGACCAATGCAGCCCAAAGAATATGGTGTATGAACCCTAAGCATTCATGTCCTGCCCTTTTTGTTATTTTCTAGACCTAGGTTTACAACTCAATATCTCTAAAGTGTCAGTGTGGTCACGTGACAGCCTGCCGCTCCCCTTGCCCAATCTGAGGACTAACGTTGGAGGGGCTGAGACTCCCCTCTGACGTTAGCTGGGAGGAGAGGAAGAGAGTGGTGGTGGTCACGTGACCGCACAGTGGTGCTCTGCAATAAGGTATTGAGCTGCATCATTTTTTTAAAACAGACATTGTGCACCATAGCTTCATAAAACAGAGGGGATTCTAGTAAGTAGGCAATTATTTTACACAGAAAGCAGCAGGAGGGGGGAGGAGCAGATCGGCACTGACTCAATAGCCGACAGGCAGGGATGGTGGGGTGGTGGGGTGGGGGTGGGAGAGGGAGAGACTGCGGGCTGACGGAGGCACGTAAATGGACCATGGTATCATGGATCAGCAGCCATGGTTTCCATGGTCAGCACACACAGGGGGACAAAGCAACAGGCAGGATCAACCAGGTATTTAACAGCACAGAGAAGGACAAATGACTAAACACAAGCACTATGCTATATATTGCGATTTAAAAAAGAACAGGATTTTGTTTAGGGTTACAACAGCTTTAAATGTTTTTCCAGTATTACCATATTTTTATGCTTCATTTACTGTTAGAAAAAGGGAACAAAAGAAAAAAAAACACTATAGATACAAACTGTTGACAGAACAAGTCAAGGTACATGAGCTTCCACTAGTAACACTAGCAAGTTTCTCGACAGTTTTTTTTGTTTTGGGTTCCCATCATGAAAATTCTTCTGTACCATGTGATCAAATTGACCAATCACAGATAGCAACACACTTGTATACAATGGATGGCATTAAAGGAAGCCGTCCATTTGGTACAACCGTCATGTGACCTGCTTGGATTTTTCCCCGCGGTCACATGGACCTGATCAGTCATTAAATTAATTAGGAAGGTCTGCGCTTAGGACATGTGTGAAGGTTGCAGCCTCCCCAATAAAAACCCCCGTAAGAGATTCTAGAATATAGAAAGAAAGAAGAAGATGTGAAGGGGCGAGTGGCGCTACCTATATGTCTAATAGTGCTCTACCAAATCACTCTATAGTGGCTAAGTATTAAAAGACACAGTGTTATTGTCAGGGCCGGATTTCCCACAAGGCCACCGAGGCCAGGCCTCGGGGCGGCAGTGGTACAGGGGCGGCCCGGCGCCGCTCCTGCAATGACTTCTCGGCCGCCCCCACACTAACCTAGCAGCATTCAGCGCACCCGGGCACCAGAGAGGTGGGGGCGCTGAAGCGCTAGAGTGCTCCTCTCCCTCCTCCTACTCTGTGTCCAGACGCGGCTCCCTCCGCTGCCGCTCCTGTTTCAGCCTGTCCCCCCTCCCCCCTCCTGTCAGAGAAGGAGAGCAGCCTCCGGAGATCGGAGCGGCTGGTCTCTGTGCGGGGGGGGGGGGCGCGTGTTCTCTTGTGTCTCTCACTCCCGCCCAAGCCTGTCTCCATCTGTTCCATCTGTTCACTTTTGGAGGGGGAGTTGTCCTGGGAGGGGGGGTTGTCCTGGGGCTCTGTACTAGTGAAGGGGGGGGGGGGTTGTCCTGGGGCTCTGTACTAGTGAAGGGGGGGGGGGGGTTGTTCTGGGGCTCTGTACTAGTGAAGGGGGGGTTTGTACTAATGAAGGGGGGGGGGGTTGTCCTGGGGGTCTGTACTAATGGAGGGGGGGGGGGTTTGTCCTGGGGGGGTCTGTACTAATGAAGGGAGGGGTGGTTTGTCCTGGGGGGGTTTGTACTAATGGAGAGGGGGTTGTCCTGAGGGGGGTTTGTACTAATGGAGGGGGGTTGTCCTGGGGGGTTTGTACTAATGGAGGGGCGTTTGTCCTGGGGGGTCTGTACTAATGAAGGGAGGCGGGTTTGTCCTGGGGGGGGTCTGTACTAATGAAGGGAGGGGGGTTTGTCCTGGGGGGGTTTGTACTAATGGAGAGGGGGTTGTCCTGGGGGGGGTTGTACTAATGGAGGGGGGTTGTCCTGGGGGGTATGTACTAATGGAGGGGCGTTTGTCCTGGGGGGTCTGTACTAATGAAGGGAGGGGGGTTTGTCCTGGGGGGGTCTGTACTAAGGGAGGGGGGTTTGTACTAATAAAAGGGAGGGGGGTTTGTCCTGGGGGGGTCTGTACTAATGAAGGGAGGGGGGGATCTGTACTAATGAAGGGAGGGGGGTTTGTCCTGGTGGGGGTCTGTACTAATGGATGGGGGTTTGTCCTGGGGGGGGGGTCTGTACTAATGGAGGGGGGTGGTTTGTCCTGGGGGGGTCTACACCCAGGAAAGTACACCCAGGACTCCAGAGGGAGAGGGCAGTGCTGAGGGAACACCATCAGAGAGAGAACCCCGCTGCCCTGCGCCACCAGAGGGAAAGCCACACAGCCTGGCGCCATCCCTGGCGGAGAAAGGAATGGAGTCATTGCAGGAATACAGATCTGGGTGCTACCCAACAGACTCGCCACAGGCAATTAAGAGTGAGCCGACTCCTGATCAGAGGGAACCGTTGCTGTATCGCTGGGTCAGGTGAGAGGGCCTATCGGCCATTATCTACTAATGTCCATAGGAACTGCAGTCTCTGACCGTCTCCTGTATCATGTCTGCAATCTCTGACCATCTCCTGTACTATGATTGCAGTCTCTGACCATCTCTTGTATCATGTCTGCAGTCTTTGACCGTATCATGTCTGGGGGCTCTTTCTGGTGGTGTGTGTGTGTGTGTGTGTGTGTGTGTGTGGGGGGGGGGGGGGGGGCGGCATTGAAGGGCCCGGCCTTGGGGCGGCAAAAGGAGTAAATCCGGGCCTGGTTATTGTGGAATAAATTATAACAACACAGTTTCCATAAAGGTGATAGTGTAATAGTTATCACACCTCACCTACCCCAGTAGGTGAGTACTAAAACCCTCTAAGTGTGGACACCATCCTACACAGGAGAAGTTAATCACTAAAAATGTAATGGCTTAAAAATTAGTGTATAAAAACATCCAAACATGAATATCATGATAGTATAGTGATCCTCCGCCTATAACAGTGCCTATAGTATCCAAACCCAAAAAACAAATCCAAAGAATGCAAAGAATCTCACCAAAAAAAACAAACAAAAAACAAACAAAAAAAAAAATAAAACCCCTGTTCTGGGTTCCATTGATTAGAATGGGCACCACTGAAAATGCGATTTCCATTGTCATGCAGCCTAAGTCGCATCAGAATTCGCACTATTGTGAACCAGGCCTTAAAAGGGCAAGTTCACTTTTTGTATGTATGTATATATATATATTTTTAGTTTTCCCTAGTGTAAGTATTGACCCTACAATATGAGTATTGTATGATTAAAGATTACGTTCACCCACAAGAGTTTTCAGGTTTATAGAAGGGGATAGGATGAGAACCTTGGTCTTGATTTTATTGCTGGTTTTATCACCATTACAAAAATTTGCCTTCACTTCCTGTATTTAGTTTGAATGAAGTCTACATTAATGCTTTTCTATTTCCTGGTACATTGAGGAACCAACAACCTAGCCAGGGCCTTCTGGGAAAGACATCACCAGTGCCTTCCAGAGACATCTGCGATGCAAATTGTGCAAATACCAGATCTCTTCTAGAACATGCCTGCTCATGCCCTGTACTAGATCGGTCATGATTTGCTATTAGACAACATTATACCTTAACAGGTTTAACCCTGGTTCACAATGGAACTGGCAATGAAACTGTTCAGATCGTTGCGACTTTGAAAAAGGTTCCTGCACTATTTTTTATTGCAATCTGTATTGACTGTATGTCTGTTAAATGAAGTCGCAGTGAAATCAAGGTTCAAGATTGCACTGATCTGAGCTCTGAAGTTGCACGATTTTAAAGGCGAACTGGTGTGAACCAGGGCTTAAGCTTAAAATGAGTCTCTGTGGCTGGAAATGCATAGTTTTCTTTCTCTCCAAGGTCGGCCATATATGGATCAAATTTCGAAAATCTTATCTAAGGAATTTTTGTTCGAATTTTGCACCATTAGTGGGCTGCAGCAACGGCCGATTTTCGTTTGGCCAGATTTGTGAGTGATCGAGCATGCTGGAAATTTTTTGAAAAACAAACTATTTTCTAAATTAATAAAATGGGAGAACCATGTGAGAAGTATAAAAAAAAAAAAAAGGAATGCACATGAGTGCAAGAAAAGAAGAAGATTCCCAACCACGAAAATTCTTTTTTGTAGCAACATGAGGTGAAAATGAGGGCTTGGTTGGTTGAGTTTAGATAATCAATGATGGCACCATCAGATTACAAAAATGTGCAAAATTTCAGATTTTCGAAAGAAAATTTGTTTGGAATCAGACCTACGTATGGCTTGCATAAATTAGAATAAATTTGGATAAAACTGGAAAAAGGACTTTAAGCCTGGGTTCACATTATTGCGAACCAAGACATCTCATGTGATTCGTACCGCTATGCTGTGCAGATCACATGCGATGTCTGTGTGATGCAAATTCAGCCATACAGTTTGTATGGCTGAACTCACATTGCATTTGCACGAAAATGCTGCAGGGACCTTTTTTTTTCACGCACCCATGTGATCCGATTCCTTTCTGAATTCAGAGTTCACACTGTGAACTGATCTAGGGGTGTCATTAAAGGAGAAGTCCAGCCAAAGCTCATTTGGCTAGACTTCTCCTATGGATCACAGGAGTGTAGTTCATTTTGCACTCCTGTGACCAGTTTTCAGCAGAGAGCGGGTTGAAGTGCGCTCTCTGACGTCATGGATGTCAGTCCAGGCACCATGTCATCGTGAGAATAAAGTCTGGTTCGACCAGGTGCCTGGACTGACACTTGGCTCAGCCTCTCAGAGAGCTACTGAGAGCCTGAGCTGGCCGCCCCAGCCCCCACCATAGCCCAGCACTCAAATGAGCGAGGGGGGAGCAGAGAGCTGTGACTGAGTCTACAGAGTTTGATCGCTCGGTTCTCAGTGCAGAGGCACCAGGGGACAATTCAGCATCCACCCAAGTATAAAACTCTACCTCTATTTTAACTTTTGTATTGACACCTGCAGCGGTTCGCAGAGGGCAGTGTGAACTGCCTGCGAGGAAGATGCGGGAACCAGCGCGATTTTAGTGCGGGTTCCCGCATCGCAATAGTGTGAACACAGGCATACACTTCATGGAAAACCTACTTACCAGTATTAAGAAACACAAGTACGGTATATTCTATGTAACATATAATTCAAAACTACCATGCAATTACTTTGTACCGAAAGCAAGAGACTGATTTGTGGGTGTAGGAAATCATTTGTACTTGATGCGGTCTAGATGAAAAATAACTGTTGGAACTTGAAAAAACAATTAAATATAAAATTTACATGCCCATGCTGTAGATAGGCTTGTTACAATATTTTTGCACATGAATAACATCCATATGTGCTCTCCTGGTATCCCCAACAACCAGAATACTCCATTGTTGGCATACGAGTCCCTGCTGCCCTCCAGAGAGTTGATGTGGGTCATCATATCACCCCAACTGTAGAACCAGGCAAAGAGCAAATCTATGCTAATTTTCATACCCAACTTACCTTCCTCCTCCTTGCTAATGCCTCTGTAAATAATATTGGTGGCAATTTAATGAAAGGTGGTCTCCATTTAGCCAAGCTACGAGGATCACTGCTTACCATATCCCTTCACATGTTACTAAATAGATTCTTACCTTATGTGTCACATCTTCATAGTAACATGGTGACAGTTACTGCCCTATTTTTTTATGAGGTTATGTCATAGAAATGGCAAACACAAGTATTTTATTAACCACTTCCCGCCCGTAGGTCATCATAACATCCTGGAATTTGAGTGGGGATAGCTAAATGAGCAGCTACAGGCATCCAGATATCTTTTTTCAGCCGGAGATTCTGTGCACCGTAAGAACAATCATAGCGGCAGTTCAGCCGCTTGATCATTCTTACATGCGGCGGGGGGAGGGGGGGGGAGGGAGCCCTCCCACCGCCCCCCTGGTGCGTCTCCTGGGTCGCCGCTGGAAGTTGAACATAGAGATGACTGGGGACCATCTAGTCACTGGAAATCTCTATGACCCTCGGAGGCCCGGGTGTGACGTTATGACGTTGCGTCTGGACCGATGGAAGTAAACAATGCCAGGGACGTGGCTGGGAGGAGAGGTGTTTTCCCCCGATCTCAGTCTTTACAGCCAGGAGAGATGTAGGGTCTTATAGACCCCACATCTATCCATGAAGAGGACCTGTCATGCACTATTCCTATTACAAGGGGTGTTTACATTCCTTGCAATAGGAATAAAAAAGTGATAAAAAAATAAATAAATAAATAAATAAAAATAAATAGAAATAAAGAATACAAAAAAAATAAAAAATTCACAGCACCCCCGTGTGCTCATGCACAGAAGCGAATGCATACGTGAATCGTGCCCACATATGTAAACAACGTTCAAATCAAACATGTAAGGTATCGCTGCGTGTGTTAGAGCAACAATTCTAACCCAAGACCTCCTCTAACTCTAAAACAGGTAACTGTTTAAAACGTCGCCTATACAGATTTTTAAGTACCAACGTTTGGCGCCATGCCACGAGTGTGCGCAATTTTAACCTATTATTTCATTACTCGCCATGACATCTTTTACATTATACAAAAGAAAAAAATAGGCTAACTTTACTGTTTATTTCGTTAAAACTTTTTGGGGGGAAAAAAAAACAAAAATAAAAAAACAAAAAACCACCACACGTTTGAAAAATCGCTGCGCAAATACCGTGTGACATAAAAACTGTCAATGATCGCCATTTTATTCCCTAGGGTCTCTGCTAAAAAAAAAAAAAATTATATAATGTTTAGGGGTTCTTTTTTTTTTTGGAGAAAAAGAATATGATTTTTGCATGTAGGAGCGAAGTGCCAGAATTGGCCCGGATGGGAAGTGGTTAAAATCTATAAGTTTTTAACTAATTAGGTTTTAACAGAATGCATCAATAGTAACTTCTATATCTTTCCCTTACCTCACAGATTTCATAACTTTATGACACAATCAGCCATTCCACTGAATAAGAGGGTGGAGCTGTAGAAGTAATCCGTGTGTAAAGTGTGAGTCACACAGCGATATCATATCCCTATTTCCAGTTACTGCATGCTGGAGAGGACATGACTTTAGTGTAGGGATAGGCCAACTTTACCATGGAAGTGCACTTACAACTCCACTGTTACTCTGAAGCACCATGGGAATGTAAAAAATTACCATAAAAGCACACAGTGACTGCTCTGGCCTAATTAGAACGACCATCTCACATACATACATTTTACACGTACAGAAATAATAAAATCTGTATTTTATAAGAATCTAGATTCTACTTAACCATTCGCACATCATCCTGCAGACAGAACAGTGTTCTGCCTATATAAACAAGGCAGATCGCCATTCTGATATGAAGGAAGAAATGAAGTGTGTGTCCCTGCAATTCATCTCTTTCCCTAGTAAAACACTGGTTAGGCATACAGTTAACTCTTTGATCGCCTCTGATGTTAACCCCCTTCCCAGCCAGTGTCATTAGCACAGTGACAGTGCATATTTTTTAGCACTGATCACTGTATTCAGGTCACTGGTCCCCAAAGTCAAAAGTATCAGTGTCCGAATGTCTACCGCAATATCACAGTTCCACTATAAGTTGCTGATTGCCGCCATTACTAGTTACATTTTTTTTTTAAAGAAAAATATCCCATATTATGTAGATGCTATAACTTTTACGCAAACCAATATACGCCCATTTTTTTTTTTAACCAAAAAAACACACTACAATACCAAAAGTATTGGGACACCTGCCTACACACACGAACTTTAAAAAGGCATCCCAGTCCAAGAGCCCTTTCACACTGACAGCGCAGGGGCATCAGCGGTAAAGCGCCACTAAAACTAGCAATGAGATTAAGCTGTAATGACGCTTTATTTTCTTAATAAAAACGTTTCTGTTAAAAAAAAACCCAAAAAACTAGCAGCGCTTTACTGTCATATTAGAGGTGCTTTTCGGGCACTAGCAGGGCACTTTTAACCCCCACTACCACCAAATAAAGGATTAAAAGCCCTATGTCGGCGCTGCCCATTGATTTCAATGGGCAGGGGCGCTTTAGGAGCGGTGTATACACTGCTCCTAAAGCGCCTCAAAGTAGCCGCTTGCAGGATTTTTTAACGTCCTGCCAGCGCAGCGCCCCAATGTGAAAGCCCTCGGGCTTACATACTGGTATTGCAGACATTTTTCAGGCACTATTTTTAGCGTTTAAGTGCCTGAAAAATGCCTCCAGTGTGAAAGGGGTCTTAGTCCGTAGGGTTCAATATTGAGTTGGCCCACCCTTTGCAGCTATAACAGCTTCAATTCTTCTGGGAAGGTTGTCCACAAGGTTTAGAAGTGCGTCTATGGGAATGTTTGACCATTCTTCCAGAAGCGCATTTGTGAGGTGAGGTACTAATGTTGGACAAGAAAGCCTGGTTCACATTCTCTGCTCGAATTCGTCCCAAAGGTGTTCTATCGGGTTGGGGTCAGGACCTTGTGCAGGTCAGTAAAGTTCCTTCACTGCAAACTTACTCATCCATGTATTTATGGCCCTTGCTTTGTGCACTGGTGTGCAGCCATGTGGAAACAGGAAGGGTCCATCCCCAAAGCATTCCCACAGTTATCCAAAATGTCTTGGTATGCTGACCCCCTTCCCTTCACTGGAACTATGGGGCCCAAGCCCAACCCTTGGAAAAAAAAAAAAAAAAACCCCAAATCATAATCCCCCTTTACCAAATGATTTGGACCAGTGCACAAAGTAAGGTCCATAAAGACATGGATGAGCGAGTTTGGGGTGGAGGAACCTGACTGGCCTGCACAGAGTCCTGTCCTCAACCCAATAGAACACCTTTTGGATAAATTAAAGCAGATACTGCGAGCCAGGCCTTCTCGTCCATATCAGTGCCTGACCTAACAAATATGCTTCTGCAAGAATGGTCAAACATTCTCCTAAACCTTGTAGGCAGCCTTCCCAGAAGAGTAGAAGCGGTTATAGCTGCTAAAGGGTGGGCCATTAAAGTTCATGTGTGCGTAAAAGGCAGGTGTCCCAATACTTTTTGTAATATAGTGTATGTAGAATACATATTGGTCCAAATATTTATATAAAAAAAAAAAAAAAAAGGATTTTTTTTATTGGAGGTGTTTTATAGCAGAAAGTAAAAAAAAAATTAAAAAAAAAAAAAAAGTTTTTTTTTTTTTTTTGCAAAATAGTATTTTTTGTTTTTAGCGCAAAAAAATTAATAATAATAAATAATAATGCAGAGGTCATCAAATACCACCAAAACAAAGCAAATTTGTCGGGTTAAAAAGAAAAAAGATAAGTGGGGACATAAATTTCATTTGGGTACAGTGTCAAACCACCGCGCAATTGTCAGTTAAAAGTAACGCAGTGCATCATCACAAAAAAATGGCCTGGTCATGAAGTGGGGTAAATCTTTTGGAGGTCAAGTGGTTAATAAGAATCCAGATTGTATTTAAAAATCAGGTATATATAAAAACCACACACAGTAATGTACAAAAGTCTAGGCACTTTTGAGTGCGCCAAAAATTTTGACTTTTATGGTTATTTTAGTCCTTCCTGGCAAGCATTCCTTTTGCAGAAATTGAAGCAATGCAATAAAAATGTGAATGTTCGTAAAGCTGAATTATAGACAGATAAAAAGACAATTAAAGACAGGTATGCAGTCAATAAAGCAGAATAAAAGCATTTTTTTCTAATAATAGCACTGAAACTGCAAGTTAAAAATTGTACAATTGCACATGCATAGTTGCAAATCTGTTGCCTGGCGCATTATGCATGTTTCACATCATGTATAGGTCTTGTTCTCGCAGTATTAGAAGGAGGTGATGAAGGGGTGCTACCATCTGAGGGAAGTGATGTACTCATCCCCTCACAGGAAATGCTCTACAGGAACTCCCTCCTGCTCTTTTAAAGATATTTACTCCTTGTTTCTAAGCTGAACTCCAGGATAAGCAAATATAGTCTAAATACAAGAGTCGTGCGTATTTTTACCCGATTCTTGACGTGCTTTGTGTATTTTTTTCAGGTTTATACAGTAATGCAGTGCAAAACTTTCACTTCCTGTAGCAGCATTCTGTAATAAAGACTGGTCACTGTTGTTCTCACTCCATGTGCAGAGTGACTGGTCATGTCTCCACCCCTCTCCTGTAGGTTTCTGTAGGCAGCCCTAAATGGGTAGACATGCTGCATCCCAGCACAGGCTATGGGCAGCACAGTAATGATGTCACTGCTGCTTTTATAAGTTAGATATGTGTTTACAAAACCCATTTAGTGCACACAAAGAAGAATATTTTTAAATGAAAGATTGTGTCCGAAGGTCTCTGAGGAGCCATACCTATCTCTGCATTAATGGTGTCTGCCCAGTTAGCAAATGTGGCCAACCTATGCCATTGCACCTGTTCAGCTGGCAGAGCTAAAGACATGAGGTTGTACAGAACCCCAGCTCCTGCACAGCTGGGTAACCTTCTGGAATAAGCCACATGACACATAGGGGTTGATTTACTAAAACTGCAGCTCTGCATAGAAACCTTCCTATTCAAGTTTTTTTTCTCAAAGCTTAATTTAACAAGCTGAAGTTAGAAGCCGATTGGCTTTAAAATAAATAAATAAATAAAAATAAAAAAAATCACATGTACATAAGTATTCACAGCCTTTGCTCAATACTTTGTTGAAGCACCTTTGGCACCAATTACAGCCTCAAGTCTTTTCGAGTATGATGCTACAAGCTTGGCACACCTATTTTTTTGGGGAGTTTCTCCCATTCTTCTTTGCAGGACCTTGCAAGCTCCATCAAGTTGGATGGGGAGCATCGGCACACAGCCATTTTCAGAGCTCTCTAGAGATGGTCAATCGGTTGTCCCATAGCCACTCCTTTGTCATCTTGGCTGTGTGCTTAGGACTGTTGTCCTGTTGTAAGATGAACCTTCTCCCCAGGTCCAGTGCGCTCTGGAGCAGATTTACCCATGCACCTGAGCTCAATTTTGGAGTGGCATGGCAAAGGCTGTGATTACTTATGTACATGTGATTATTTTCTTTTATTTTTAATAAATTTGCAGACTTTAAACAGACCTTTCACGTTGTCATTATGGGGTATTGTTTGTAGATTTTTGAGGAAAATAATGAATTTAATACATTTTGGAATAAGGCTGTAACATAACAAAATGTGGAAAAAGTGAAGCGCTCTGAATACTTTCCGGATGCACTATGTATTTTTATGTGCATTTAGCAGTTTTCCTGAAGTTCCGTTTCAAAGAAAGAAACAAACAAGTGCCATAATGTACTAAATAGAATAAACAGTGCTGTAGACAAAAATAAAAAATAAAAACTGTGCAAAAGGATAACCATAACTAAAAAAGGTGAGGTTGTGGCAAGTCTAGCAGGAAGTAAAAATGTGCATAGAGTGACAATACATCCTGCATCAAGGACTCCAAAGCAGAACATTTACCATATATGCTTGTTTCTACAGATAGGGCCATATATATCTGGACAGGCACAATTTTTTTTTAATGGTATTCACCAAAATATAGTCAAGCTATAGTCATATAATGGAAATGGGCTGAAAGGGCACCCTCTCAGGTTTGAGGGTATGTACACCAAAATCGGACGAAGGGTTAAGGAATTACAGCTCTTAAGAATAGCCATCCCCTCCTCTTTCAAGGGACCAAAAGTTAGGGGTGCATCAAAGTCTCTAACCATCATGTCTGCAATCTCATACTTAAACTTTAACACACTGCTTATAGTATTAGCAAAGTTTCCATTTGGTGCACCTCTAACAGACATGATACAGGAGATGGTCAGAGACTGCAGACATGATACAAGAGATCAATGCAGCCTCACAGTGCCCAGATCAGAGCGGCGATCTCCCACTGCGTCATGGAGCTGGATTTAAATTTCTCAGGCCGCTGCATTAACAATGTCCCGGCATGGTATCAGTGTGCAATCTATCACAGGAGATGAGACATTGTTACTGTGGCCACCCAGAGGAGGAGGAGGAAAGAGGAAGAGCAAGTGAAACAGGCCATTGTAAGGCTTCAAAAAGGAAACAAATCCATCAGATAGATAGCAGCAACATTAGGAGTGGCCAAATTAACAGTTTGGCACATTCTATGGAAAGAAGAATGCACTGGTGAGCTCAGCAAAATAGAAAAGCCTGGACGTCCATGGAAGACAACAGTGGTGGATGATCGCAGGATCCTCTCTAGGTTAAAGAAAAAAAACTCATTCACAACATCCAGACAAGTGAAGGACACTCTCCAGGAGGTGGGCGTATCATTGTCAAAGTCTACAATCAAGAGAAGACTTCATGAGAGAAAATACAGAGGGTTCACCACAAGGTGCAAACCATTCATAAGCCTAAAGAATAGAAAAGCCAGATTAGACTTTGCCAAAAAACACCTCTAAAAAAGCAGACCAGTTTCAGAAAAGTATTCTTTGGAGGGATGAAACTAAAATTAATCTGTACCAGAATGATGGGAAGAAAAAAAAAAAAAAAAAGTATGGAGAAGGCTTGGACCAGCTCATGTTTCAAAGCACAAAACTTCATCTGTAAATCATGGTGGAGGCAGTGTGATGGCATGAGCATGCATGGCTTCCAGTGGCACTGGGTCATTGGTGTTTACCGATGTGACAGAAGATAGAAGCAGCCAAATTAATTCTGCAGTGTTTAGGAGACATATACTGTCAGCCCAGATTCAGCCAATTGCAGCAAAGATGATAGGACGGCGCTTCACAGTACAGATGGACAATGATCTAAAACACACTGCAAAAGCAACCCAGGAGCTTTTAAAGGAAAAGAAGAAGTTGAATATTTTGCAATGGCCGAGTCAATCACTTGACCTCAACCCAATTGAGCCAGCATATCACTTGCTGAAGGCAAAACTAAAAAAGGTCAGAAAGACCCACAAAGAACAACTGAAAACAGCTGCAGTTAGAGCCTGGCAAAGCATCAGAAAGGAGGAAACCCAGTCTTTGGTAATGTCCATGGGTTCCAGACATGAGGCAGTCATTGCCAGTAAAGGATTCTCAAAATATTACAAATTAACATTTTAGGATTACATTCATTTGTCCAATTACATTGGGGGGGGGGGGTCTGTGTATAAAAATGTCTGCAGTTCCTAAAATGTGTACTTGATATTTAAATGTTCAATCCCTTTCATTTAAAGCTGAAAGTCTGCACTTCAAAATTCATTTGGATTGTTTCGTTTTAATTTTATTCTGGTGGCATACAGAGCCAAAAATATGAAAATTGTGCCTGTGTCCAAATATATATGGAACTGTATATCCACTATCCAGGGTCCTCTGCATGAGCACAAACAAGCAGGGTTGAGAAGTGAAGTTGCAGCGGTCAGCCAATGAAACAGAGTGCAACACATGAGAAATACACTGGCACTGAGGTAGAATGAAGAACACAGAAAAGGTCTTCATGGAATGGCGACCACAAAGCCATCTCTCCAAGATAGATATAAAGTCAAGCAACATTAGAAACAAAACCAAAAAAAGTTTTGTGATGCAGGCAAATGACAGAAGGTGGTCAGAACTGAGGATTAAGTTATAGATATTTGTCACTAACAGAAGTTTGTCCACCCAAGGGCTATTGAACTGTACATGGGTAAAAATCTGAAGGCAAAAAAGGTAGAGATCCCTGCTGGCTTGAAGCCAGTGATTTGGCCCCTTACTGCTGAAAAGTACACTGGGGAGGCATCCTGGTGTCATAGTTTCAGAATGAAGATGAGACCTAATGACCCCAAATGCAGGTAAAATCATTACCGAACACACTAAAACCAGGGAATTTGCAGCAGATGGCCCGGCCCCTAAAAAAGAGAGTCTGAATCTCAACATTAATGAGCCAGGCTGGGATGGAACTGTGAAAAGTTATTTTAACTTTGCACAGAGTACTTTCAAAAACTGAATGAATTTAAGCTGCTTTTTGGTCGGAGCAAAGATCATTTTAATTTTGTTGGAAGAAAAACGAATGGCGACATTTTTGTTTTAAACCCTTGAAGGTTTTACAGCTTTTTCCAGAAGTGCCCAAGATTTTTGCATACTAGTAAGCAGTTTGTTTATCTATAATCTGCATATGATCAACGGTTGAGGTTTTGGGTCAAATCCACACTAGCCCCTTCTTAGTGCACTGCAGCCATATTTATTCCTATGGTGAAGCTGTATTCCAGGTGTCCTGCTGAATACAGTTTACCCATAGGAATGAATAGGGCTATGACGTGCATGCGTACTAGGAAGAGGAACCGGCAGGCATAATTTTCAGAAGACAGGCTGTGTGGTGCTGAGCAGCTCCAGTATATGTGGCCTTGTACTTTCAGCAGAAGACATCTCAGAAGTGATGGTTTTCCTGTGTGCTTCAGCAGAAGATTTCCCAAGATCAGAGTGGTGCTTAGTAGGAAAGAGGAGTAATTAAGGTCCTCCCATTACAGGTATGGCTTGCTTTACTTTGTCACTTTAACAAACCAATTACATTTATTAAACTACCTGTTGTCCTACTTTGTGTGTCTACTATAACTAGTGAGGTTTGCTAAGCAACAACAAGACCCGCTAACCATAGCAACTTCACTGATGACAGCTTAAGCTGACACTTTGAGATCACACCTCCTTGTAGGAGCCCTGTTTGCTAGGAGGCAGCAAGATTTTGGAATGACTCACAGAATCATTACTGGATTCCACTGCTGGCAGACCAGAATTAGAGGACACCGGTTTTGTGAGATTTGTCTCGATAACCCTGATGAAGTTCTAGAAAACAGTGCATCCACGGCATCTCAGTGTGTGCATGCTTCCAGTCCCCTGCAGGGCCCATTCCCAATAGTCAGTGAACCCCTTAAGGTGCATGCACCCTTGCATCTTTGAAGTATGCCATGTTGGGGGTGGAAGGGTAAAAGGTGGAGAAATGTGCTTTGTGCACGCCTGTTTTATACCTAAAGCCCTAGACTGCTTCAGAAGATTATAGATTCTGCTATATTTAAATACATTCTAAATATAGGTTTGTCAGGAATTAACACTAGATTTCATGAGAAAAATGTAAAGTCACTAGCTATTCTTCACAGATGTAGGTGTAATTTACACACTCATGTCTCTTATGACATGAAATTTTTAATTCATGATTCACGTACTTGCCAATTCCTTTTTAGTCCATTTGTTAACAGGCCATTTCAATATCTCCCAAAAAGAGACTTGGCAAGACAGGAAGTTTTGAGGTCTGGTCAGAACGATTTGTGATTTGTCTGCATATTTTTCAAGCTACTAAGCTTTGTTCTAGAAGTGATGAATTTCCTTCTGAAAGTATGCATTTCATTAACAATTACAAGGCTGAATATTTAAGCAAAAAAAAAATAACAGAAGAAGGGAAGACGACGACATTAACAATTGTTAAAAGGAGAACCAAAATGATTTTAACCGCTTGCCTACCAGGCACTTACATCCCCTTCCTGCCCAAGTCATTTTTCAGCTTTCAGCACTGTCGCACTTTGACAATTGCACGGTCATGCTACACTGTACCCAAACAAATTTTTTATCATTTTCTTCACACAAATAGAGCTTTCTTTTGGTGGTATTTAATCACTGCTGTTTTTTTGTAAAGCATAAAAAAGACCAAATATTTAAAATAAATAAATAAATAAAAAAAATGTTTACTTTTTTTCGGTCAGTAAATTTTGTAACCAAGTAATTTTTCGCCTTTACTGATGTGCGCCGATGGGCACTGATAGGCTAAACTGGTGGGCACTGATAAGGAGGCACTAATATGCCGCACTTATGAGCATTGATAGGCGGCACTGATGGGCATTGATGGGTGGCACTGATGGGCGACACCGATTGCCAGCACTGACTAGCATCGCTAATGGGCACTGATTGGTGGCACTTGTGGGCACTGTTTTACTACACTGTAATCAGGGCACTGATGATCAGTGCCCTGATTACATTCCTACATTTCCCCCTGCGCCGATTACCAGCACTTCCTTGTTTATATGTGACCGGTTGTGATTGGACATAGCCGATCACATGGTTAAAGAGCCGCGGACGCGGCTCTTTCGAGAGATCGGGGTCACGCCGTGTCCTAGCAACACAGAGCGGCCACGATCGCCCCACTGCGCGCCCCCGTGGGCCTGCGAGAGCGGCCGTTCTGGGACGCCGTCATATGAAGTCATCTCAGAACGAGAGCCACACCGCCCCCATTAAATATAAATTTTTTTTTTACATGCATATCAAAAGAAGTCACCTGAAAGCCTCTCTCTCCCCCTTTACTAAAATTCACACCAGCATGAATGTCTACAATATACACTGATCGGCCAAAACTTTATGACCACTGACAGGTGAAGTGAATAATATTGATCTTGTTACAATGGCATATGAAAGTTGGTGGGATAGAGATCTAGATAGAGATGAGATATACAGTATACATCTCTCAACAAGTTCACACTGTTAATGAAGTTGACGTGTTAAAAAAAATGTCCATCACAGTTTGTTGTGTATAGGGCTGTGTAGCAGACCGCAGAGAGTGCCCGCGCCGACCCCTGTCCACAGCCAAAAGCACCTACCGTGGGCACTTTGGCATCAGAACTGGACCATGGAGCAGTGGAGGGTCCAATGAATCACATTTTCTTTTACATCATGTGGATGGCTGGATGTGGGTGACAACCAGCATTCAGTATGGCAAAAAGGCGTAGGAGGCAGTGTGATGCTTTTGGAAATTTTCTGCTGGGAACCTTGGGTCCTGCCATTCATGTTGAGGTTACTTTGACACATACTACCTTCCCAAACACGGTTGGTGACCAAGTACATCACTTTTTTTAAATGGTATTTCTTTATGGCAGTGACTTCTTTCAGCCGGATAATGTACCCTGTCACACTGCAAAATGGTTCAAGAATGGTTTAAGGATGGTTTAAGGAACGCAACAATGAGTTTGAGGTTTTGACTTGGCTTCCACATTCTCCAGATGTCAAGCCAATCAAGCATTGGTGGAATGTGCTGGAAAAACAACTGATCCATGGAGGCCTCACCTCACGACTTACAGGAATTAAAGATCCTACTACTGACGGCTTGGTGCCAGATACCACAGCATACCTTTAGCAGGTCTAGTGGCATCCATGCCTCAATGGTTCAAGGCTGTTTTGGTGGCAAAAGTGGGACCTACTCTATTTGGTGGATGGTCATAAAAGTATGGCTGATCGGTGTATATATTACATATACATGTCCACCCTTTCAGAGCTCCTCATTGCTTTGCATTCACTACAATTCATATATTATTACTTTCCACCAAATTGTGTATTGTGTTCACTTTCACTAGGTTCCAACCAGGATTTTAAAACCTGTCAGCTCTGTTGGGGTGGACATGTAGTATGGAATGCATGTCACATTCATTATGCCCATTGTAAATATACAAAGAAGAATAGCAGCTACTTGGCACAGCACCCAGAAGACTGCGCTGTTACTGTAATAGCCCGGACTACTTCAGTGATCTACAACTTCCACAAAGGCCAATCAGATATTTCATATGCATTCTTAAAAACGGAATTGCAGTCTGCTCACATAATTTGTAATAAAAACATCTTTGCCATTCTGAAGCTTCCCTCCAACTACTTTGCATATTATTTTATATATAATACACTGCGATTCTGTACTTGCCAAATATGCTGCTGAAATCTCTCTACCGAGTCTGGCTGCAACCATTTTAACTGTGGGCAGCTGAAGCTGCTGCCTGTTCACTTTCTGGATTTACACGGACAAACACCTCCAGCTCTCTAGCTTTCATTGGCCCTCTTATCCCCCCTCCCTTGCAAACTCTCACAAGAGAGAGAGATGTGCATGATGTCATAAGCCTAGGCTATTTACCAGACAAGAAACAGGAAGTGGGCTGTAGAAGGTATTTACTTGCAGAAAAAAAATGTTTTACTATCCAAAGTTAGGGCAAAGGATTTAATAGATGGAGAGATGAAAAAAATGACTGAAGTTTTGCTTTAAAATAGTGCCAAACTAGCCCGATGTAAGTTTGCAAAATATGTCATCCCTGGATTGCAACTTTCTTTTGTGTTGCAAAATTCTTAAAGTGTAACAGCAAATAATTTTTGATCAGGTAGAAAAAAGGTAGGATTGAAGCAACTACACAACAAATGTTAAGGAGAATAAAAACAGACATTTGGAACAGCATAGGTATAGATACGGTTTATGGTTACAAGTGTCTAAGAAGCCAATATATAAAGCAAAAAAGAAACAGGAAAAACGGAGGATAAAAGAATCAAAAAAAGGAAGGAAGGAGCATGACATAGGAAACATGTTGCTGCTATGACTGTACTGAAAACAAAGCTCTAGTTAAATATCTCAAGTTGGCCCCTGGATAGCATAAATAGTATACACACAAAAGTAGTAAACAGTTACACATTAACAAAACATAAAAAAGGGCCCAAACACGGCGTTTTATAATATACACATTCCAACATGCCAAAATGTGTTACGGTTCCCAATAATTAAGATAGCATCTGCTCCCATCACAATGGTGTAGTATGTTTAAAACAAAAAAAGTCTATTATTTATGCGCTATTATGCACGCGGGCAGAACGATCAGGTCCACCTGTCAGTTTTTCCAGGCAGACCCGATCGGACCATCTATTGCCCTCACGGCAGATGTAAACGGATCTCCGGACCGCCAAAAAAAAAAATAAAATTGGATTTTTGTACTCACCGTAAAATTCATTTCTCCGAGTTCATCAACGGACACAGCGCCTCCTTAATCTTGACCATTAAGTTATCGCCTCCGCAGGAGTAGGACTAGGCAGAACAAAACACCTGGCTACGCCAATGGGCTGTCCTCAGTCAGTATATAACCTCCTCCCTGCTCTAGGTATTCAGTTTAGTAGCAAGCAGTAATAGAAGTATCAAACTCCATAGAGGGGTGGGTGCTGTGTCCATCAAACTCAGAGAAATGGATTTGACAGCGAGTACAAAAATCCCATTTTCCCTTTCGTTCGACGGACACAGCGCCTCCTTAATCTTGACCATTGGGACGTACAAAAGCAGTGCCAAAGAAGAAATGAGGGGTGGGCAAAATAACCCAAGGCTAACCACAAGAGCCCTAACCAGTACACAGGAGCCTTAACTGGGTCACAGGAGTCACATCTGAAATAAAAACATTTTTTAAGAAAAAACGCCCCTTAAGAGGCAACCCCCCTCTTAAACAGCAGCCTGCAAAACCTTGCGGCCAAAAGAAGCATCCACAGATGCCAAAATGACTGCTTTATGGAATTTAGTGAAGATATACACTGACGACCAAGTGGCCACCTGCCAATCCTGTGATATTGACGCTTGATAACAGAAGGCCCAAGAAGTACTAAGCGCTCGAGTAGACTGTGCCGTGACAGGGAAAAGAGGAACCTGACCCTTAGGCCCCTTTCACACTGGGGCGGGAGGAGCGTCGGCGGTAAAGCGCCGCTATTTTTAGCGTAGTTTTAGCAGCGGTAATCGGCCGCTAGCGGGGGGGGGGGTTTACCCCCTCCGCTAGCGGCCAAGAAAGGGTTAAAAACCACTGCAAAGCGCCTCTGCAGAGGCACTATAGTCGCAGTGCCCCATTGATTTCAATGGGCAGGAGCGGTGTATACACTGTTCCCTCGCGCTCCAAAGATGCTGCTAGCAGGACTTTTTTTCTCGTCCTGCCAGCGCACCACTCCAGTGTGAAAGCCCTCGGGGATTTCACATTGGAGACAAAGCAGCGGCACTTTCAGGCCGGTTTGCAGGCACTATTTTTAGTGCAATAGCGCCTGCAAACTGCCCCAGTGTGAAAGGGGCCTTAAAAGAATAGTCACAGTCTGTCTGATCCATCTGGAGATGGTAGCCGAAGAAGCGGCCAGCCCTTTCTTTGGTCCCTGTGTAACAAAAAAAAAAAAAAAAAAACACCACAAAAAAAAAGAAAAAAAAAAAAAAAAGTCTGACCTCCGGAAGGACTCAGTGGCTGTCAGATACACTCAAAATCGCACGAACCACATCCAAGGTATGCAAAACAAATTCCTTAGGATTATCCGGCAACACAATGTCCTCATGCAAATGGAAGTCAGAGACAACCTTGGGCAGAGACGGTGGGCAGGGACGAAGAACCACTTTATCCCTATGGAGTACTAAATAGGGACTACGACAGGATAATGCCACCAACTCCAAAACCCTGCGGGCCGAGGTAATAGCCACCAAGAATATCACCTTCTGGGACAACGTAGGTAAGGGAATCTCCCAAATATTCTCGAATGAGAGGTCTCTGGAGAACCGATAGCACCAAGTTTAAATCCCATGGTGGCAAAAGAGACTGTACATGCGGAGCCACATGCTGGACTCCTTGAATGAAGGTACAAACTAAAGAGTGAGTGGCTAGGGGGTTGCTGAAAGAAGACTTCTAAGGCAGACACCCGGCCCTTGATGGTGCTCAAAGCCAACTTCTGCTCAATGCCCCGTTAAAGAGAAGCCAAGATACGAGCCACGGAAAAGGATCGAGGATGAACGCCGATCTACTCACACCAAGAACTGTCCGCTTTCCACGTACGATGGTATATCTTACTAGAAGTCGACTTCCCCGCCTTCACCATAGTAAGGATCACCGATCCTGACAGACCTCTATCTCTCAGTACCTGTCTTTCAATGGCTAGGCCATTAAAACCAGTTACTGTAAACCAGAATGGCATCTCAGTCCTCGGTACAACTGGTCCTCTTTGAGAGGTAGCTTCCAAGGGACGTTTACGCCCATCAGAAGACTTTCACCCTCGGTTCTTCTCAAGCACCCCAGAAGAGGAAGGGGTTGGCCCCGCAGTGGCACTAGGACGACTGCGGCGTATACCAGTGGAACGCGCGAGATTGCCATGAGCCTCAGTTACATCCTGTTGAGCTGAACCTGCTGAAGGGGCCGACAGTTGAGAAGAAAAACTACTAACCTGGTCAGCATTCACTCCAAAGTCAGGCCCAGGTTACCCAATTTCTTTGACGGCGCTAGAGGTAACCATTGGTAGTTCGGACGTCACCCGAACCTTTACTGGAATTATACCCAAGGAGACACAGGGCCTCCCTAAGTGGACAAATTCTGTCCCCCTTCTTTGGTACCCCCAAGAGGTTCAATTTGTGGACCCCCTTGATGCTCACGAAGGTGGTCCATGAATCTGGAAACCAGCAAAGATGCCGCCACACCCCAGCAATGGGTGAGGGCAGACCTTCATGCTGAAGGAGTCTTGTCAGTGGATCCGGGAAAGCCTGCTCTAGGCTTACCAGACCAAGCTTGCTTGGAACTTCCCGGGGAAGACTTGAGAGATCGGTTTCCTTTATCTGCAGTCCCGGGAGCCTAGAAGAATTTCTTATGGGCCGAGAAGGAAAGCCCTTAATGTTTTGGAAGGTCCACAGAAGTCAATGGCAGTGCATCAAAATGCATAGAACATACATAGAAAGAGAAATCCCCAAAAAAAAGCCCCCCCCAAAAAAAATTTTTAAAAAAAGAACACCTCTGCGCATAGATCTAAATGGACTGTTTATCTTATCTATGAAACTTTTGTCACAAACTGACCCCCCGATTCAGTTTCAAGGCAAACATACATTTGGCCATAGTATAGCATACAAGTATTGGCACACACTGTATTCAACTCGTGTAAAAATCAATAAAAGACGGGCTTCAGTTTAAATCCCCACCTATCGTTCATCCCTCTGACACGTTTCACCCCCCATTGAACTTTATAGTAGAGGTCTGTGTTTTGAGTAAAAAAAAAAAAATGTATTAAGTTGGTGCCAACCTCTGGGACAACTGTAAAGAATGACTTCTTAGGGTACCCATTGGCAGAAGAGATGCTCACTTTTGAGGACTGCTTACAACAGCCCTGCTGAGTTTAGGTTTGTTAATCTGCCATTTACTCAATAACTAACACAACAAAATGCTTTCACACACTTTTGTTTAGCACATATAGGACCCCAAAACAAAAAAAAGGGGTATGGACCTGGGAACTCGATCTCAACGAAAATAGCGGGGAGTGCCGCCAACACTTAAGGGGAGGGCGTTTTTGTATATATGCGCATACTATATAAAAACGAGAGAAAACAAAAATGAAAACTATATACCACCCAAAAGGATGCTACCTCATACATTTATTAAAAAAAAATATTGTATATAATAATACAATATAAAACAGCATACAAAAATGTAGGATAAGAGAATCCTCCCTCCTACCTAACCCCTCAAACACTCCCCATAAATGTATACCTATCCACACCCAACACCCTAAAGCCCTCCCATAGGAAGCTGGGACAGAGGTGACTGTATGAACTAGACCCCCCCCCCCCCTATATAGACCTGCACGCTAGAGGGACCTAACGTCGATATGCATAAAGGGACCCAAATAAATACAGAACTCCTGTATGTGGGGACTCTGCACCTTAAAGCCACAATGGGCGAATGCAGTGCACTATCAGCACCCAGATTATCCCATGGGGGATGTTATGGCTAAATGATGAATGCAATAAGTATCATGAGAAAAACGCAGCCCATCCAATGTCCTCAGATATGAGTGATACAATAATAAAGCTCAAATGAGAGCTATAGTCAAAATGTAGACACCTTCAGTCCATAAGTACACCATGAGCCTGGACCTCTCCAGAGATTAGCAAGATATACTGACCATGGTATACTAGAAACAGATGGATAGACCATAGTATAGACCAGGGATATGCAATTAGCGGACCTCCAGCTGTTGCAGAACTACAATTCCCATGAGGCATAGCAAGACTCTGACAGCCAAAAGCATGACACTAAAGGCAGAGGCATGATGGGACTTGTAGTTTTGCAACAGCTGGGAGATCCGCTAATTGCATATCCCTGGTATAGACCATGGTATACTAGAAACAGATGGATTAATCTCAGCAGGCAGAGCAACAGTGGATTCACCTTGTATACAGAGAAATCAGCTAGCAATGACTCCCAGTACTGTAGCTGGCATGGCCAGTGCTACGCTTGTGTCCCAGCCATTGTGGGCATCATACTACACTGCCACTAGAGCCAGTCTACACGTGTTGGCTCTACTCACATATAACGTATAACTCACAGTTCCGCTGCAGCTGTCTCATGGTTCCAGTGTGCATCAGTCTTCCAGGCTCTTTAAGTCCTGGCAGGTAGTAATGACAGCTTGTATCTCATGGATGGTCAATAGTTGCAATAGTTCTCAGTACCTCCCAGGATTTCTGGTGTGGGATCAGATGGTATAATAGCATGAAGTACATCAGAGGTGATATGTAAGGGGGGTGACTCATGTCCGTGTCCACATGTTTCGACCCACCCCCGGAACTTCGTCAGGACCTATGAGCTTCCTTCCGGTCACTGAATTATATCTTAGTCAGAGCACCGCCTATCAGCTCAAGCTCCTAAAGTGATATACCCTAAAAAGGGAAAAGCCCCATCTAGATTTGTGTATAATCTGGGACTCCACTGCCCACCTTTCCATTTTAGTGAGCACAGGGCAATATGTAATCCATTTCCCTGTATACACAGGGCTTATAACTTCTAAAAAATACTAATGCCGCGTACACACGATCAAAAATTCCGTCAGAACAAATTTGGATAGTTTTTCCGATGGAATTCCGCTGACGCTCGCCTTGCATACACAGTCACATAAAAGTTCTCTGAACTTTTGATCGTCAAGAACGCGGTGGCGTACAACACTACGACGAGCCGAGAAAATTAAGTTCAATGCTTCCAAGTATGCGTCGAATTGTTTCAGAGCATGCGTGATTTTTTGCTCGCCCGAATTGTATACAGACGAACATCACTTAAATCCCTTTGTTGAGGCACCATGCTCGTCTCTGAAGTGTATCGCCACTGGGGATTTATCATCTTCTTTGATAATATTGGTCAAATGCTCACCCATTCTTCAGTGCAATTCCCTTCTAATTTTTCCTATGTATATTTTTCCACATGGACAGGACAATTGATATACAACAAAACTAGAGGAACAGTTAACGAACGATCGAATCTGACAGGTACATTTTCCCTCAGTCACTGAAAGATCTTGTTTTTAGTACGTATTTATATATGCTGCAATTGCTGCAGACATACATCCCATTCACCAGGCCCTTAACTCAATGGGAGCATCCTGTGCTCTTTTGTACTTACATATTCGCTTTGGACAAAGAGGTCACTATGGTTGGTGCTCTTTTTGCTATTAGATCTGGTTGGGGGCCTAGTATTTGTTTTAATCTATGGTCAAGCAAAAAAGGATGTGCCAATGTTTATTCAACACAGTTTTAAAGGTGTTCCCAGTGGGTACCGTAATGCCCCGTACGCACGATCAGAAAGAACGTACGGAAAATACCGCTTTCGAAGCGATCGCACGATAAGCGGATCTTTAGTACAGAGCTTGCGAGAGCCGATCATGACAGTTCATCCGATATTATTCTATCGGACATGCAAGAAAACAAAATTTTGTACGATGCCAGTTTGTACGATTTTCGTTTAAGAAGTACAGCTATCGTTCAAAAATGAAATACAAATGCATTACAACACATGACAACACTTCCGAATTTTTTTTCTGTTGTACGGGAATTTTTGTGACTTTAGTAAACTCATCAGATTCGATCTGTGATTACCATGCAAAAAAAAAACGGACGATCATTCGTCCAATAATCTCATCGTGTTTACGAGGTTTAAGTTCAGGTTTGATTGGTGACCTCTGAGTAGTTGCGCATCGACTGTTTTAGGCCTCCACAGAAGTCTGCATACAGTTCTCTCAAGGAAATCAGAATGACCTCCAGAGGGTGCTACAGCTTTAAGCAGTGAGGAGGGGGCAAAGAAAAAAAACAGCTCCTTCAACCAATTTTTGTTATTCCTCTATTTTCCAAAGAAATTGTGTTTTACAGCCAAAGTAAGTAACATAAACATAATAAATTACAAGTAGCAAAAAAGGTCACACAATTAGATCTACATATCAGACACAGCAATACACAGTATGGGTGGTCACGAAATAGCACAGTTTTGAAAATAGTTGTCAGTGCATAGAGTCAGGAAGGCATACTGGCAACTACATGGGAGACCCAAAATAGATTCACAAATGCAAAACTGTGCAACACAATAAAAAAAAAAACTTACAGTATAAATCGGGAGGCAAGGCATCCCGACTGACAGCTGAGCCCAGGGATGGGACACTGAGGAAGGGATAATGTAAACGAGGATATTCACAATATCTGAATAATACAGCCCACAACTGAGCCAGGTATACAGAGAAGGGGGCAGTCAGAGGGAAGAGGATTAGGGGATCAGGTATTTCTAGTGCGAGAGAGGAACAAGATCAAGAACAGAGAGAAAGGGAGTAGACAGGTAGTGCCTCCCGCCCAGGGAGTAAAACTAAATCCAGGTGGTCAGACTGCAAAACCTCCCAGGGATAGACGTCAGTGTACACAAAATGGTGCCAGGGTCTCCAGGTCTCACACAGATCTCCTCCTGGTTGTGCAAGGTAGCAGTGAGATCCTCCATATCTCAGTTCTTTCACTTTAGAAAACCACAGGGATTTTGATGGCGGTTTCTGTGATCTCCAACAGAGGGGAATGCATGCTTTTCTCTGCTTAATCAAAATAGATCAAAGAAATCAGCTGAAGCATTTCCAATCATATACCCAATGCTTGTCTGATGGATAAAATATACCTTCCCTAACCCAGAGCAAACCTGTAGATAAGGGCTTCTGGCTTTACTTCCGTGTCAACGTCACAGAAAGCTGTGAAAGCAGATGGTGAGCACAGCAAACAGGTAAGTAGCATTTTACAACAAGGTCAGCAGTGGCAGCTCCCATAAATCTTTTAGACACAATTCACTTTAATCCTTCCTTCTTTTGTAAATTATATCCATCTTTCTATAAACCTCAGCCAGATACCCAGCTATAAAATAGCTTTTTAACAATCCATACAAAATCTGCCCAGGGTTCAACCCCCATATGCAGCTATTTAGAATAGGATGCAATATATTGCAGCTTACCAAACTAACAATAAAGCGGCTGCATTTATTCTCTTGTTTCAATTTTTTCTCTTTTATTTTTCACCTGGTGAGCCCGCCAGTGACATGCTTCCTGTCCTAGGGCTCGTTCACAAGTGCGGCAGGCACTGCCATTCTTTCGAAAAAGGTCCATGCTTGGATAGTTTTTCAGAGGAGTTCGGCAGGCGGTGAGGAGGCAATATGTTGCCTTCTCATCGCCTGATTTAACCCTATATTTGCCGTACGCTATCCCGCAATTGTGGGCATTGTAAGCACCCAGTGTTAAATAGTTTGTTTCAATCATTTTACCTGCCACTGTTGCCAGCTTGGTCTAGCTTCTGGCTGAATCTCCAGGTGAAAAATAAAACGAATGTCGCCATCAAATTTATGCAAAGAATATGAAAACCCAACATTTTATATTCCTGTGATTGTAGTATCCTGAACTTGTGTTCAAAGTATCTTGTTCTCTCTATTGCTTCCTTTGTGTGAAATCCCTGGTGTTCCTGCCAGTCCCTCTACTTTCCTATTAAAAACTGATCACACTAAGCAGGAGAACACATCATGGTCAGTTCTCTAGCTGTGCTGGGAATTATATATATATATATATATTATATAAAATTTTCCCTCTATACAAAAAGGTTTTGCTTTTCATTTCTATTTTAAAATGGGCTCTTTTACAAGGCGAGTATATACACAAATTTTGCTTTTGAGTTTAGGAGGTGTTAAAATACACTGTACCACCCAAGCCTTAATATCTTTATCACATCTTTATTTAGGCAGCGTGCACATCTAGTTTACAACCGAAAATGAGATCTTAAAGCGCAGTTTGGATTGGGTTAATTATGGAAAACAACTTCCAAGCCCCTCTTTAGGCTTTATGCAAACTAGTCATATAGCCCCCGTGCATGAGATTCCACTGAATCAGTTTGGGTGGAAGGCATAGGTGCCGTGCCCAGCCCCTCTATTAGAAACATGTATAACTACCAGGGGCTAAAAGCTGCACCATGTGGTACTAAGGTTTAGGGCAGTATATGCCCAGGAATAAATGCATGATCGCCCAGAAGGCAGCAGGATATTTAGGCACGTAAACAACATTTTTTTACATTTTTATTATAAGTGACTATGAATGAGAATATAAAAAGTAGATCATTCAGACGTATACATCTGCAAAATCATATGGCTGAGTGTCACCATACGATTGTTATGCCAGTGGCCTGCTATAGAACATCATTTCACAAAACCAGACAACCACCACGGCCTTGATTATAACTTAATATTTTCTGTCCACTCTGCTCACATTTCACCAGATCAGTGAGCCCTTTTAAACCAGCTTTGTATCTGTACAGGGCCCATGCCTGACTCTTTGGGAACATGACTTAAGACGTCTTCTACGCAGGAACAGTGTTGGAGGGTTTTACATTTCTCCTTAAAAGCCTCAATTTGCACTAATCTTCAGGAGACCAATTTCAAAATCCTAACCAGGTGGCACAGGGCCCCATTCGTTGTACTTAATTTCTACCTTATGGTCACAGATTAATGCTAATGCTGCAACTTGGAAGTAGGTACTCATATCCTATATTCTGGTTGTACCTCACAATGGAAACCTTCTAGGAAGAAGTCAAGGCTATAGCTCAAAGATATACAAACCATTTGATTCTAAAGGACCCGGCCTCCTTCCCCTACAAAGCTCCCACATGTCCCTCAAATTTTATTGTAGATCAATTCTCCGGCACCTACTGAATGCAGTAAAGGTCCTGCAAAATGGAAAAACCCCTCCCAGCCTAGGATATTTATGTGACTTAAGTTTGGGGAGATCAGGAAGATAGAGGACCCTTTTCCTCTCTTCCCAAAACAACCATGAAATAGAAATTCATACATGGTTCTACTAAAACATTATTGGGAGGTGGGTAAAGCCCTAATGCTCAGTTCCAACTAAAACACATCTCCTCAGTTTAGCTTGGGGATCCCTGTTCAGCCACCTTTACCCTTCCCCTTTGCTCAGCCAGACCACCTGAACCCACTAGTTCTCTCACCCCCACCGCATATATTGTCTTTCTTCTGACTCTAACCTTTTGTTCATACAAATCCTAACCCTGACCCTGCCTGGGAAAACATCCACCAGAGTTTTGCTATTCCCATCAAAAATGTTACTCTTTGCAATAGGTATCCAAATTATATCCCTGTTAATCTTTGGGGTTTTTGACAAAGGTCTGAACTGTTCTTAGAACATGCTCTAACAGATTCACATGTCCAATGTTTCTACATTTATCTTGTCATTTGAAGCTTATATGCTTTACTAGTAAAAAAAAGGGCCAAAAAAGTTGTACTGAATGCTTGCATATATTTCTTTGTTATGTATTGTATTTTGTATTCTGAAATGCGGATAAAGAATTTGGCAAAAACACAAAATGCAAAGTAACAAAATGGCATTAGCCCACTTAGCTGTTGAATGATAACACTTCTTTACCGTGAACTATAGTAAAACTGTTTCACATCTGAATAAGCACTGAAAGATCAGAATCCATTTAAGACTGCTTGTATTGCACTCTTTTCAAATAAATATATTTACAATCATTTCCTGTAAAAAGAGACCATCAACCTGGGACATAAAGGGCTGCAGAGGTGCATTCCTCTCCCCAAAGGACGAATAGTGCGTACTGAAGCAGAACCAAATTCTCAGAAGTGCTCAGTGATACGTTCTGATGTTCTTGCTGCATATTATGCATTGTCAATGACAACAGTAGAGCTTTAATGTTTTTCAGTATAAAAACAAATTCTTCCCACCTTGATTACAGCATCACTCAGTAATCTCGCTCCGTGACTACACACCTCATATAACAAGAATAATGCAATAAATGCTGGAGCCTCACCTCATTTCAGAATAAACTGCTGACATCTAAATGACGCTTAAAACATTGAGTGAATAGCCATGTACTCTCCATTTAACCCACTGCTTTGAATTCTTTTCATAGATTTTTTTTTTTTTTTAACATCCTGCCCTTCTGCTGGTAAAGAGAGATCAAGCTCATTGTAAATAATCTAAAGATCTGAAAATCAAGAAAGCAATGAGACGGTTAAATATATCACCAGTGATAATGTAGACCTGTAAACTGAGGCTAATCAAATCCCAGAAGGCATGTAGCCAATATATCTAGAAGTTATAGCTAACCTTCCAGGGTCTTTTGTAAAGACCCTGTCACACCGATGCCTCCTGTTTCGATCAGCAGGGGGATCTGTCCCCTGCCTGGAGCACAGCGAGGAAGATGACAGGTCCATGTCCGCTCAGTTTATGCAGAGTGGACATAGACAGACTTTGCTCTATGGGCAGCCAGCAGTAAACGGACTCCACTCTCGGCTGCCTCCAATCCAGTACACCCAAACTGAAGAGAACACAGTCGTCCTCCTATTTTTTTTTTTTTTAAGTTGACCTGATCAGACCTCGGAGATAGGTGGGTGTAAACAAACACAAGTCAGTTTACACCCGCCAGTCCATAGGAATCCATAGACATTCCAATCAGGTCTGCCTGAAAAACTGACAGGGGGACCTGAACAGATTGTCCGTGTAAAAGGGCCCTTATGTGTCAGTGGATGACATAAGTCTCCTTACTCCTTTATCTAGAGCCGAACTCTTAATTGAATAAATAAATTGAATAAAATGTTACGGTAATCTTGCAAAAGGCCAAATTCTGTTCAGCCAATCTTGTGATCCATGCACTCATGTGAAACAGTATAGCCAGGAATACCACCACACTGTTCATTAGGAACAAAAAGTCACTGACAGGATAATACACTGAAGTCACCGCTCACTTAATTTCCTCCCTACACTCCCTATCCGGTCCCCCCCCCGGTGTCACATTTAGCACCTTTCAGGGGGGGGGGGATACCTGTCTAATACAGGTATTTGCTTCCACTTCCAGCGAAAGATCGTTGCAGTAACTGTGGCGATCCATGCCATGCCCGGCCCCTTCTCCGTCCCATCCCCCCCCCCCCCCCCGCTGTCTTCTGGGAGACAAGTCCCAGAAGACAGCAGGGACCAGTCAGATCGCGCAGCATGACTCACGCATGCACTGTAGGGAACCAGGCTGTGAAGCCGCAAGGCTTCACCTCCCGATTCCCTTAAGATGCCGGTGCCTCCATCCAGTTCGGCTTCTGGTGAGTACATCGCGGGCACCCTGGACAGGTAAGTGTCCTTATTTTAAAAGTCAGCAGCTGCCCTCAAGGTTTTTCACCCTAACTAATGCATTCTATGCATTAATGTGAAAAACCATTTGTAGTGCAGGAGCCCCTCAGAGCCCCCCCCCCCACCCCCCTTTACTTACCTGAACCCGATTGTTCCAGCGACAAGAATGAGCCCAGCAGCTCCAGACGCTGTCTCGGGTTCTTACTGGATAGATTGATAGCAGGAGCCATTGGCTCCCGCTGCTGTCAATCAAATCCAGTGATACGGGTCCGAGTCCTGTTGTCTGTCAATGGACGCAGCAGGACTCTGGAGCGAGCCCGCATGAGTGCCCCCCATGGAAAGCGGCTCTCTGTGGGGGCACTCAAAAAGAGGAGGAGCCAGGAGCGCTGCTGAGGGACCCCAGAAAAGGAGGATAGAGGCCGCTCTGTGCAAAACCCTTACACAGAGGAGGCAAGTATGACTTTTTTAAAATAAAAACAAACACACACACACACACACACACCTTTAAAGGAATACATAACTGGACTTACAGCTCAAGCTCCTAGTTTGAAGTGACCGGCTCCCAAGTGCTACATTAATACGTTTATCCCTGGGTTACAGTACGGCCAACAAGGAAAATACCAGACACTTGTAGATGTGAAAGGGACTTTTGGCTTTAAAGGAATCCAATAGTCATAGCATACACTTTCATTTTATAACATCAGCATTGTAATAACATTACAAAATATTTGACGACAATCCTATATAGATATACTTGAAATCTTTTTTCATGCTGCGAGTTCTGCCTGTCTACTGGCCATCTCTAGTCACAACTTCCTGGATTCCCTGCATGCTTTGCAGCTTTTTCTGAGCGGTTTACTTTTGATGCCTAAGGACGACCTATCCCATGGTACATTTCTTTCTGCAAGCAGTGCTTCCTGTACTGACCTGACCTCCGGAAACAGCAACTTTGTAGTACTGCAGGCATGCTCTGAAATGTGTGACACAGCAATGCCCACTCACAGGACATAGTGAATGCATTTTACAGAATTCAAGGCAGTAAATGTGTGGGGATCTTCACAAAGTAGGTTAACAAAGTTCAAGATTGTGCAGAATAGTAGGGAGTGGGTTACAAATAATTAACATTCAATGTAGAAATTAATACAAATTCACATTTGACCATAGATTGGTCAAAAGGTTGTTTTAGATCTAGTATGCCATTATATAACCCAAGGTTAGGCAACCCCCGGCACACGAAGCTTTTTTGCTGGCACTCCACTCCCTCCCTATCAGCAGGGCAGCATAGGGAAGTGTCAGTGAGACACTAATGCATTCCAATTTCAGAATTTCCCCACACCGCACCTGCACTGAGGGAGAGGCACTCAGCCCCCCACACATTGTAAAAGATGGGAAACATTGTTTGGATCTCTAACTTTGCTATAGCTGCGATCGTCAGCTTTTGTGTTGGGGAAGAGATTGGGTGCAGTTCTGCTAAGGGGGGATGGGGGGGGGCAGTCCCCGTTTTCAGGAGGACTGTCATTGGCCACTGTCAAAGCCAATCAATCACAGTCCTGCTAGCCCTGCCCACCATCTGGAAGATGATGACTTGCTTGGTCGCCACTACCAATCTCAGAAAGAAGGGATTTCACTGTGATTGAGAAAACCAATCAGGTGACAGTTTGTGGAATTACTGTTGTGCTTCTGGGAACTTTGTTGAAAGTATTTCTGAACCTTTGCATCACTTACTACTGAACCCCGGCACTCTGTGTCCCTTTAAGCCACAGCCAGTATTCAGCGCAATGAAAATCACACGCAACTTTTCCTGTGGCGCAGAGCACCGCACTTTTTCTCAGTTGCAGGGGCCCAACTTATGAACCTGTACACAGGCTCACTGCTTATAGAAAATGCCCCTGACCTGAGCATTCATTCCAGATGCTTGTATGTGACATTGGACGCAATGCGAGAGTTGATCCAACTGAATGTGAGAGTTGGATCAGCAGGATGTCAGCGCCAGGACACGTAAATGTGTCATCTCTGCTTCCTTTCACCACGCTGCATATTATAGATGAGAAGAGGGTTCAGCGGTGGGGAAAATGGAGCAGGGGGGTTCAGTGCTGGGCCAGATGAGCAGGGGGGGGGGTTCATTGTTGGGCCAGATGAGCAGGGGGGGTTCAATGTTGGGCCAGATGAGCAAGGGGGAGATTCAGTGCTGGGCCAGATGAGCAAGGGGGAGATTCAGTGCTGGGCCAGATGAGCAAGGGGGAGATTCAGTGCTGGGCCAGATGAGCAAGGGGGAGATTCAGTGCTGGGCCAGATGAGCAAGGGGGAGATTCAGTGCTGGGCCAGATGAGCAAGGGGGAGATTCAGTGGTGGGCCAGATGAGCAAGGGGGAGATTCAGTGGTGGGCCAGATGAGCAAGGGGGAGATTCAGTGGTGGGCCAGATGAGCAAGGGGGAGATTCAGTGGTGGGCCAGATGAGCGGGGGGGTTCAGTGGTGGGCCAGATGAGCGGGGGGGGGGGTTCAGTGGTGGGCCAGATGAGCGGGGGGGGGGGGTTCAGTGGTGGGCCAGATGAGCAGGGGGGATTCAGTGGTGGGCCAGATGAGCGGGGGGGATTCAGTGGTGGGCCAGATGAGCGGGGAGGTTCAGTGGTGGGCCAGATGAGCGGGGGGGGGTTCAGTGGTGGGCCAGATGAGCGGGGGGGGGGGTCAGTGGTTGGACAGAAAGGCAGGGGGGTAGAGTAGTGGGGCAGATGTGAAAGGAGGTGTATTGGTGGGACAGATGAGCAGGGGGTTACAGTTGTGGTGCAGAAGAGCAGGGGGAACAGAGGTGAGACATATGTGCAGGAGGTACATTGGTGGGGAAGATGAGCAGATGGGTTCAGTGTTAGGACAGATGAGAAGGCAATTCAGTAGTGAGACAGAAGAGCATGGGGATGCGGCGGTGGAGCAGATGTGCAGGGAGGTACAGTGGTGGGGAAGATGTGCAGGAGGCACAGTGGTGGGAGGGATGAGAAGGGAGTTCAGCGGTGGGACAGAAAAGCGGGGGGGGGGGGTACAGTGATGGGGCAGATGAGCAGGGGGTTACAGTGGTGGGAAAGATGAGCAGGGTGGGTTCAGTGTTGGGACAGAGGAGAAAGGAAGTAAATTGGTGGGACAGATGAGCAGAGGGTTACAGCAGTAGCCCAATAGAAATATCTCCTGCGCTCAGGTGTCTGGTTCCTCAACATGTGGTGTGACCAACTTCATACAGTAGTATCTGCCAACTTGCAGCCCTCCTCAGAATAATGGGTATTCACAGGCTAAAGAAAAAAAAGAGAAAAAGGAGGGCGCACCGACCTAGTGCATTACTACTGGTAAAGCTTTATTAAAGCACAAAACAAAATGTATACTCACAAACGAGCATGGATAACAGGCATTAGCAATGTTACAGGTTCGCAGTTCTGAACATCGACAAGTCAGGACCTGATGTCAAGTGGATATAGCGATGGCTGACGCATTTCAATGGAGAACCCCCTTCCTCAGAGCCTAAGCGATTCTCCCCTGAAACGCACCAGCCATCGCTATATCCACTTGACATCAGGTCCTGACTTGTCGATGTTCAGAACTGCAAACCTGTAACATTGCTAATGCCTGCTATCCATGCTCGTTTGAGTATACATTTTGCCGTTTTATGCTTTAATAAAGCTTTACCGGTGGTAATGCACTAGGTCGGTGCGCCCTCCTTTTCTCTTTTTTCTTTAGGCTGTGGTTACAGCAGTGGAGCAGAGGAGCAGGGGGGGGTACAGACATGGGGCAGATGTGCAGAGGAGAAAAGGAGGTACATCGGTGGAACACATGAGCAGGGGGTTACAGTGGTGGGACAGATGTGCAGGAGGTACAGTGGTGGGGCAGATGAGTTCAGTGCTAGGACAGATGTGCAGGGGGTTACAGTGATCTGAGGTGTGAAGGTGCAGGAATTGGGGCTGATCTGAGGCGTGAGAGTGCAGGATGTTAATTTCTCACTACTGAAGTAGTTTACAGAATTTACTTTATAAAAAAAAAAATAATCTTTTTCGTGAGTGTGAAGTTGACATTTTTTTGTTATAAAACCGGCATGCTCAATTGCTTTGAAATTTTTTTTCGACACATTGTGCTCAAAAGGTTGCCTACCCCTGATATAACCCAAGCATAGGAGGCTTGTGAACCCTACCAATAGCTACTGCCCTCCATTATAAACCCAACCCTGCTAACTGCACAGAAATGTGTGATCGTGATACCCTCAAGTATGCCTGTGAACTAAAAAGCTGGATCATGAGGTTGATTTGGATATGCACAATTAGAATGTTATGCAATGGTAATCTTCAGCACAGCTGGACAATTCTGGCCACCATAGCAACAGGAAAAACTCTGACCGTGTCATTGGGAGGTATTTCTGGTGGGGAGCTTAAAGTAGAACTAAAAAGTAAATTTTCGACCCCCCCCCCCATGTTGGATAGAAAAAGGGAGAGAGAGTTATAACCCTGGTTAGATTTTTTTTTTTTCTGTTTGCCCATTGGAGAGATTTCCCTTCACTTCCTAGCCAAAACAAAAAAGTTAACGGAAATCCTTCCAAAAAGGGGTCGCTAGGGTTACCAGAACTGGTGTCCTCTTTGGAAGATTTCCACTATTACTGTTCTGGGGACAACCCAAAAAGGTGGGATCTTCTTCTACTTTTAAAGGATAATGGAAAATATGACAAATAGAAAAGGGTGCATACCCTTATCGGGGCAGAGACAGCAAAAAAAGCCTGACAGGCATTTTAATTCCTTTCCACTAATGAAAACTAAAATAAAAAAAAAAAAAAAAACACACTTTAAATGCAAAAAACGCCAGAACTGTATGAGAACATAGCCAATAAAGTAGAATTTCATCCAAAAACCTCTAAAATCTTCTAGCAGCCACATTCTAAGACTTGCCTATCTAACCCTGTAAAGTAAAAATCACTATACATACCTTTTCTGCAGCCAATCAGGTCCAGTCTCCAGCGTCAGAAGCTGTGTGCAGGAAACAGCCAACTTTGAAATGCCTGGGAAGTGACATCATCCATAGAGTTACAATGGGGCTTTCGTTGTTGGCTGCCTCTCCTGCACAGGCCTACACAGAGGCTGCCACTAACAGTTCAATGTGGGACCAGACCAGCTGCAGAAAAGGTATGTATAGCGATTTTTGCTTTACAGGGTTAGATTAGTCTTCGATTAGAATGTGGCGGCCAGTAGATTTAGAGTGGGTTTGTTTTTGGCTAAACTTCTACTTTAATATGACTGTACTGACAGCCAGTGTAGTGCTGAACAAACTTATGTAGCCAAGTCATGGCTGCTAGAGAGAAAGGCAAACTTATTTGAGTCTGTCCCACGCAACTCTGGTTCTCAATATGGTCACATTAGCTGCAATGTTCTTACCCAACAATACCTCTGGCATTTCAGTTCCTGCCCACCATCAATGATCATATCATCATGTTGGAAAGAAATCCCATGCCCAAATGTTCCCTCTCCTGTCTGAAGCAGACATTGGTTATTTCTAAGGCCAGGATTTGTCTACGTTGTGAGGAACAGGCACATACATCACAATGTAGGAAAGCCACAGGAACATCTGGCATAGTTATTTATAGTTTAACCTTTGTACTAATGGTAAAGTTAGTGAGGTTTGTCCAGGCCTAGCCTAAGGAAAACATGCAATGAAAGAATTTGGATTCCCACCTGAGAATGCTAGCTGCCTGGCTGTCCGTGTTAGACTATATCAAAGCCAGTGTTAAGTCACTAACCGTAAACAAGTACACAGATTAGTACAGTCACAGTCCTTATCTGTATACATGTGCCAGGTCAGAAAATGAAACATCATCATCATCAGCGTGACATCCAGGCATGTAACATTTTCAGAAAATGCTGCTTGCAATCAGTGTTAATTTTGATGTCAAAATTTCGATTCAGTTTTAGCTCTAATCTTTTAACTAAAATGCCATTTTAGTTTTATTGTCTTATTTTAGTCAACTAAAATCTCCAGTGCATTTTAGTTGCCTAAAATCTAATGGGTTTTGTTAAACTGTAACGCATTATTTAAGCATTTCTATAGAATTTCCAATCTTATATTCCTGGAGTATAAAGTCTAATAACACGATGAAGTGGGGATGGGGAAGTAAAAGTGAGTGAGGGAGTGCACAGGGCAGAGAACTGGTCTGAGGAGGCTGTTACATTACACAGTTCTAGGCACCGCTACCTTGCTGGAAGGGGAAACACTCATCACGTGGTTTGCAGGGCATTGTTCCAGAACTCCTAGGCAGTAGGCAGACAGGGGGAGTCAGAAAATATAGTTTGTCGCTAGAGTCAGGGGGCTGAGGCTTTAGACCAATGGTTCTTAACCTGGGGGTCAAATGATGATTTGCCAGGGGTCACCGAATCCTGGGCTGTTCTGATGCCCGCATCCCTCTCCCAGCCTTTTTGCGATTGCCCAGCAGGGCTGTCCCTGGAGCCCGTGACCGCCCACTCAGCCTCTTTGCATCCGCCCATTCAGTTTACGCATGGCTGGGGGGCAGAGACTAGAAGTCAGCTGACTGGTGAGGAATGTGAAGTGGGAGGGGCTGGAGGAGACCCTATCTCCTGATTTCATAGGTGTCACTGCTACGAGACACCACAAGTCGGAGACAAAGTGAGTAAGACTACCTGTGATTATAGTTGCCATTAAAAGTCCCCACTACAGATAAGCAGATGACCTTGATCAAGAGCACCTAAGTTGGCTGATGAGAACTCCCCCCCCCCCCCCCAGCACTGCCACTGATCCCATTCCCCCCACGAAGGAGTAAGAGAAGGAATAAAAATAGAGAATACATGGAAGGGAGAGGAAAAGAGGACGGGGGGGGGGGGGGGGGGGGAGAGACAAAGAAAAAGGGAGAGAAAGAATAAGAGAAAGAACAAGAAAGAAGGCTAGATAGAGAGATGGGGGAAAAAAAAAAGAAATTAGGATAGATAGATAAAGAAGAACAAAGAGAGAGGGGTACATCCTAAAATGTACCATGAGGTGTTTTAATACTGGACGAGTGGAAGGGACTCGGGGAGCGCTAAATGTCCTTGGGTCAGTGGCGCAAATTACTTGCCTTGGGTGCCGACAACCCACGCTACGAAAATAATTTTACTGTTAGGGGTCCCCACAACTTGGGAAATTTTATCAAGGGGTCAGGGCACTAGGAAGGTTGAGAACCACTGCTTTAGACAGACAGGCGGAGCCCAGAAAAAAGCGGAAGTTCAGGTGGGTAAACATCCCTCCCCTCACATTTTCATTCATTGACGAAAATTGGAATTGATTTTCTTGATAGTTTTCGTCAATTGACTATATTCAAATTTTAGTTTAGTCACTGAAAACATGCAGCAGACAAAAATTATGCTGAAAAGATTTGTCGACTAATTTAACACTTCTTGCAATGGCACCATGTTTCTCATGAACAGTTGCACTTTGAAGAAGTTTGGTCTATTATGAGTTTAAAGTACTCCAGAGGGGAGCCAAAAATGGAGCACACGTTTCTAATTTGCACAGGAATATTATGTTTTAGGTGAAATCTACCTTAGCCCATCTCCAGGAAACTGTGCCAGGTGGTAAACATGAACATTATTTTATCTTTATCTAGACAGTCCTCTATTTTTATGGTATGGCCATTATCAATCATGTTATCTACTGCTGTACTTGGACCCAGAGCCACATCTTCCTATATGACAGAGTTACTGTAATCTTTAACTAACAGAAGGTGGGGGGAAGGCAGTGACTCAGCAGACCATAGGATGCTTTGAGACCAGCTAATTGTTAAACATATACTGTACATGCACAAACCATTCTGTGACTACATCATCCATTTTTATTAACAATTTAATAGAAAAATTAAAATGGATTTTTTCCCCCACAATGGTAATACAATTAAAAGTGCACACCACCCCGCCTTTTTCCGTATATTTCATTTAGCACTCAACGTTGCAGACCAAAATCAAGACATTTCCTTTTCACAGACGAAAATAGAACTTTTTATCTAAATCAAAACAAAGTGAATTTTCAGACTGAGCCAGACAAAGTCCAGACCTCTTTGTATTTGGAGATTCAGTTCATGTTATACATTTCTGCAGAAAAAAAAAAAAAAAAAAAAAACACACAAATAGAGCTTTCTTTTGGTGGTATTTAATCACCAATGGGTTTTTTATTTTTTGCGCTATAAAGCAAAAAAGACTGAAAATACGGTAAATAAAAAAAAAAAAAAAAAAACCTTGTTTGTGTTAAAATTTATTACAGAGTATTGGCAAGTATTGGGAGAGTTTTGCAGAGTATTGTAGTGTTGCACAGTATTGGCAGAGTATTGCCTAGTGTTGCAGAGTATTGGCAGAGTGTTACAGAGTATTGCAGATTATTGGCACTGAGCAGCGCTGTGGGCACTACACATCCAGCCCACAGCAATCTCTCCCCCTCGCACTGTACCGATCAGTACAGAGAGGGGAGGGAGGAACCGGCGTCATGTCATGTTTGTTTACAAGTGATCGCTCTGTCATTTGACGTAACGATCACGTGGTAAACGGCCGCTATCAGCGGCTATTTACCGTGATCCGTGATGCAGCGGTCACGGATCTTCCTGGGTGCGCGCCCCAGGGGGTGCGCAGGAGCAACATTCTGGGAGGACATCCCACGGACGTCCTCCCAGAATAAGCCGACCGCGCTGTAGCCGTCTTTCGGCCCGGTAGGCAAGTGGTTAAAGTGGTTGTAAACGCTGTTACACCACTTGTACCTACAGGTAAGCCTATAATAAGGTTTACCTGTAGGTACTGCAAATATCTTCTAAACTTAGGAGATATTCACTATATGTGCTGCTGCCGCACTGAAGAAACTGCCCGCTGTTGCCATTTTTTTTTTCAGGGTCTGTGCCATGACCTGTGGCTCCCGCGCGACATCATCATCGCGCCGGAGCCCGCAAACTCGGTAGTAATTCTGGTGAAAGATGTTGGCTGTAGGAGCAGAGTGCGGGCGGCACTGCAGGGCATCGTTCTAAGTATTTCATATGAATGACAGTTGCGGTCGTGCTACACTGTACCCAAACACATTTTTTATCATTTTCTTCACACAAATTTTCTTCACACAAACGCTTTCTTTTGGTGGTATTTAATCACTGCTGGTTTTTTTTTTTTTTTTTTTTATTGGCAGAGTGTTACAGAGTATTGCAGATTATTGGCACTGAGCAGCGCTGTGGGCACTACACATCCAGCCCACAGCAATCTCTCCCCCTCGCACTGTACCGATCAGTACAGAGAGGGGAGGGAGGAACCGGCGTCATGTCATGTTTGTTTACAAGTGATCGCTCTGTCATTTGACGTAACGATCACGTGGTAAACGGCCGCTATCAGCGGCTATTTACCGTGATCCGTGATGCAGCGGTCACGGATCTTCCTGGGTGCGCGCCCCAGGGGGTGCGCAGGAGCAACATTCTGGGAGGACATCCCACGGACGTCCTCCCAGAATAAGCCGACCGCGCTGTAGCCGTCTTTCGGCCCGGTAGGCAAGTGGTTAAAGTGGTTGTAAACGCTGTTACACCACTTGTACCTACAGGTAAGCCTATAATAAGGTTTACCTGTAGGTACTGCAAATATCTTCTAAACTTAGGAGATATTCACTATATGTGCTGCTGCCGCACTGAAGAAACTGCCCGCTGTTGCCATTTTTTTTTTCAGGGTCTGTGCCATGACCTGTGGCTCCCGCGCGACATCATCATCGCGCCGGAGCCCGCAAACTCGGTAGTAATTCTGGTGAAAGATGTTGGCTGTAGGAGCAGAGTGCGGGCGGCACTGCAGGGCATCGTTCTAAGTATTTCATATGAATGACAGTTGCGGTCGTGCTACACTGTACCCAAACACATTTTTTATCATTTTCTTCACACAAATTTTCTTCACACAAACGCTTTCTTTTGGTGGTATTTAATCACTGCTGGTTTTTTTTTTTTTTTTTTTTTACAAAAAACAAAAAGGGAAGAAGGAAAGAGGACCAAAAATTTTGAAAAAAAAAAAAGGTTTTTCACACTTTTTTTCTGTCAGTAAATTTTGTAACCAAGTAATTTTTCACCTTTACTGATGTGCGCTGATGAGGTGGCACTAATAGGCTGAACTGGTGGGCATTGTTGAGGCGGTACTTATGGGCACTGGATTAGATGGCATTGATGAGGAGGCACCAATATGCCGCACTTATGGGCACCGATAGGTGGCACTGGTGGCCACTAACAGGCAGTACTGATGGGCGACACTGATGGGCAGCACTGATAGGTGGCATTGATTGCCAGCACTGACTGGCATCACTAATGGGCACTGATTGTGGGCAGTGGTGGGCACTGATTGTGGCCACTGATAGCCGGCATTGGTGGGCACTGATTGGTGACACTTTTTCTTTATTGTAATCAGGGTACTGATGATCAGTTCCCCGATTACATTTCTACATATCCCCCTGTGAGGAGATACCGCTGATCGGCTCTCCTCTCCTCACACTCTGTCAGTGTGAGGCGAGGAGAGACGATTACCGGCACTTCCTTGTTTACATGTGACCGACTGATTGGACACAGCCGTTCACATGGTTAAAGCGCCGCGGACGCGGCTCTTTACAGAGATCGGGGTCGCGTTGTGTCCTAGCAACACAGCACGGCCGTTCTGAGACGCCGTCATATGACGGCGTTCCAGAACAGGAGCTGCACCGCTTCGCCGTCATTTGACAGTGGGCTGGCAGCAAGCCATTAAATAGATTTCCTTACACAAAAAGGAACAGCATGTAAAAAGAGGTCAGAAGAAAATTTTAATGCTAAACTACAAAGTGGAATTATGACCATTTCAACTACATTATAGAGATATATAAAAGTGTTTTTATGTTTTTTTAAAACAAAAACCATGTCATACTTACCTGCTCTGTGCAGTGGTTTTGCACAAAGCAACCCCAAGCCTCCTCTCCTCGGGTCTCCTGCCGGCGGTCCATGCCCTTCCCTCCTGCCAATTACCTCCAGAGCAAGCAGCTTGATATGGGGGCACCCAAGCAGGCTTACCCCGGAGCAGCTGCTCTGCGAGTCCATTCACACACAGAGCGCGACTCCCCCCCCCCCCCCCCCCTCTCTCTCTCTCCTAATTGGCTAACTGGCTGTGATTGACAGCAGCAGGAGCTAATGGCTCCGGCTATGGTCTCAGCCAATGAGGGAGAGTCCCCAGAGAGCCGAGGCTCTCATGCACGAACGCTAGATCGCAATGGGGCTCAGAATGCATTGAAAAGAAAAAAAAAAACACAACATCACACACACACACACACACACTTCTGCTTTTAGAACCACTTTAAATTTAAACCTAGTAAAAGCAAAATGGGCTGAGCCACAGTTTTACAAAGCTGAAATTTGAAGCGGTCGTAAACCCTCACATATACCCAGTGAAATGACTGGCCTCAGGTGACAAACAGATGAAAAACAAATCCTCCTACATAAGTTATACCCGTTTGTCTGCAGTCTTCTCTACATCCCTGAAATTTATAAACCTTGTCTGGACTGTCAGGAAAAAGGGGGGCAAATAGCTGAAGTTACACTCCAGAGATCCCTGAGGAGAACACCGAGATCCCTGAGGAGAACACCGAGAGCTAATTGGAGTGGAGACACCCCCCAAAACTGTCAATGTGCTGCAGGTCCGTTCCCTGTCACTTTATCTCTTGGCGTCAGGAAAACTTGTCAGAAGTGATTCATGCCGATAGTGGAATGAAGAAGCAGAAAGAAAATGACGCTTCGTGCTCTTAAAGTACACACTATAGAGGGATACGATTTGTTCATATTTCATGTCTGAGGTTTACATACATTTTAAAGTGTAACTGTACATGACAGTTAATATACATGAAAGACACCAGGTTTTATTTTTGTGACAATACAGTTAGCAGCATGCTAGTTCAAACTGAAGCAACAGGTCAAAAACCAAACCATCTTTACATAGGATTTGTACAGGAGATAGCTCAGTCACGGTGCTCATAAAACAAAAAGATTTTTTTCTTTGCAAGATATGGGACGATCCAATGTCTATAGTGCAGCCAACAAAGTCCTGAACAAGCATTCCTGGGAGCATAGCAATCAGTTAAGTTACTGTTCCCAATTGGTCCTGGCTTCCTATCCCGCACCCACTGCCCTACACAAGAGTTGCCCTGTGACTAAATAAAGCAGTCTTTTGGGGGGTGGGGACGGACTGACCCCAAAGTCATCCTGAGACAGTCAAATTGTGCACACACAACAACTCATTAATATGATGGCCAGTCTGAAGGAAACCACTCAAAAAATGAAAAATTATATAATATATTATGAGGGGGGGGGGGTGAATCACTGCTGACATCCGTTCAAAAAGCTTAATTTCCTGGCTGTTATGCTGATTTCAAAATTTTGTGTCAATGACCTAGAAGAAACATGAAAATCACAAAAGGTTATTATTCCAGGTCAGGGGTTCAAAGTATTTAAACAAGAGGGTCAAGCACTACCACCATTTTCAGGACAGGACTGATAAAAAGGTACCCTCTTCCTCTCATGATTGGTTTCCTTAAAAGATAAGGTCCTTATCCAGATGCTTGCTCTAAAAATGTCACCAGATAGAAAAAGGGTATGGCCCCAACATGGGATTAATCTTGGGGGGGGGGGGCATTTCTAGCTGAAAATAAGTACACAGACTAAGACTTTATCTTTGCCTGTAGCATAAAGTGTGGAAATATAATAGAGACACCAAGATTTTTAGAAATAATCTCTGGTTAATGCTGTACTGAATTCAATGGTAGAGGCTGTGAAATAAACTCCACAGTACACCAAAGCTGAGTGAATCTCAAGAACAATGTAGGCACAGCTGGGCAATACTTGCACCACATCAGTATTATCACCCAGAAACCCTGCATGGTTGTTTAACCTGCCACTCTGCAGGAAATCGCACATAGCAGTTGGTAAGAGAGGGAAACTCTTCCTAGCTCCAAAGCCAAGGTTGAAACCTGGGTAGAGGGGGGGCCTCACTCCACGCTGGGCACCAATCTGATTCTGGGGAGAGGAAGTGGTAGTACAACCCCTGGCAAAGTCCCTGAGGATGTTCCTTCAGTTGTTTATTGTTGTAGAAAAAAAAGCAGATCACAGACATGGCCAAAAACTAAAGGCATTTCAAATGGCAACTTTCTGGCTTTAAGAAACACTAAAAGAAAATCAAGATAAATAATTGTGGTGGCCAGTAACAGTTAGATTTATAGAACAAGCACAGGGAATAAATTATGGAATCACTCAATTCTGAGGAAAAAATTATGGAATCATGAAAAACAAACAAAATAACACTCCAACACATCACTAGTACTTTGTTGCACCACATTGACTTAATGAGTGATAAACAGTACTCTTCATCAATCTGGCTCCAGCCTTCTCTGATTGCTGTTGCCAAATCATCTTTGCAGGATGGAGCCTTGTCATGGACCATTTTCTTTAACTTCCACCACAGATTTTCAATTGGATTAAGATCCGGACTGTTTGCAGGCCATGACATTGACCTTATGTGTCTTTCTTCAAGGAATTTCACAGTTTTTGCTCTATCAAGATGAATTATCAGCTTGATAAATGATTTCATCATCCCCAAACATCCTTTCAATAGATGAGATAAGAAAAGTGTCCAAAATTTCAATGTAAACCTGTGCATTTATTGAAGATTTAATGACAGCCATCTCCCCAGTGCCTTTACCTGACATGCAGCCCCATATCATAATTGGCTGTGGAAATTTGCATGTTTTCTTCAGACAGTCGTCTGCATAAATCTCATTGGAATGGCACCAAGCAAAAGTTCCAGCATCATCACCTTGCCCAATGCAGATTCGAGATTCATCACTGAATAGGACTTTCATCCAATCATCCACAGTCCACGATTGCCTTTCCTTAGCCCATTGTAACCTTTTTTTTGTGTTTAGGTGTTAGAGATGGCTTTCTTTTATCTTTTCTGTATGTAAATCCCATTTCCTTTAGGCGGTTTCTTACAGTTCGGTCACAGATGTTGACTCCAGTTTCCTCCCATTTGTTCCTCATTTGTTTTGTTGTACATTTTCTGTTTTCAAGGCATATTGCTTTAAGTTTTCTGTCTTGACGCTTTGATGTCTTCCTTGGTCTACCAGTATGCTTGCCTTTAACCACCTTCCCATGTTGTTTGTATTTGGTCCATGTTTTAGACACAGCCGACTGTGAACAACCAACATCTTGTGCAACACTGCGTGATGATTTACCCTCTTTACCTACATACTAACAAGCAGATTTAATCTGATGCCGGTGTTAGTGTTTGTAATGAAAATTTACAGGGTGATTCCATAAATTTTTTCCTCAGAATTGAGCGATTCCATAATTTATTCCCTGTGCTTGTTCTATAAATCTAACTGTTACTGGCCACCACAATGATTTTTCTTGATTTCTTTTAGTGTTTCTTAAAGCCAGAAAGTTGCCATTTGAAATGCCTTTAGTTTTTGGCCATGTCTGAGATTTGCTTTTTTTCTACAACCATAAACAACTGAAGGAACATCCTCAGGGACTGGTGATTCCATCATTTTTGCCAGGGGTTGTAGATGGGAAAGAAGAGATGCTTGAGGGTTTCTAAATTGGTGCTGAGGGAGTTGCCTGAAAGTTTCATCATATCGCCCTTTTTTTTTGCCAAGTTTGGTCATTTGTTGATAACACATTGTCACAATTGTCCATTTGCTGTCTGCATATTGTAATGATGGCCTGTTTGCTGCCCATGTATTAAGATACAGTACATGGTCTGTTTGTTGGTCAGACAATTTATTGCTTACATACTGTCAAAGTCATAAATGTTTAAGGCCCAATTCACACTAATGCGACTTTTCTTGTGCCTGCTCTCGCACGACAAATGGAAATCACATTCTCTATGGTGCCTACTCACATCAATGGAACATGGTGCAGTGTGATTTCTGAAAGGGTACAGGTGCTTCTTTTGGTGCAGCATTATTTTTGGCCCCACAGACTTCAATTGAAACACATGAAAATATGCACGTACATGCATTTTTGGTAAGGTTTTGAGTTGAGCAGCTAGTCTCCCCACCATAAAAAAAAAAAAAATTTTTAAAAAATACATGAAGCATGAAAATGTATCAGAAAACTTGAAAAAATGCATGATTATGCAGCATTAGTGTGAATTTAGGCTTGAAGAACTGCAGCGTTTCCTCCCCAAAACAGATGCAACGTGCATGTAAATTAATCACAACCCCACCGTCAGTGTATGTGCAACTTACCTCCTTTAGCCGTATAAAGCAGATTTCTGCGTTTGTGATGTTACTCCTGCTCCTGGCTGAATTTCAAAGTTCTGACTCCCCGTTTCCTTCCTTTACTAGTCCTGATACTACATGTCCCATGATCTTTTGCGTCTCTGTACTTTGGGACATTTGTCGCATGTAGGGAAGCCCATTTAAATGCAGGTTCATGCTTGAAAAACGCACAAAAAAACTTGAGTGAGAACTTTCACTACACTGAGGTGTGAATGAAATATGCTTGGAAGGAAGTTTTTAGGGAGCAAGAATGACTAGGTAGGAGAAGTGAGGGGAAAAAAAAAAAAAAACCAAACACCACACTGATCCATCAAAGTTGCACAGGAATGATAGTCGAGCTGGAAGTCATGTGATGCTAGTGTGAACCAGGGTCATTGATTTAATCCCCTCCAGCATCAGGACAGCTAGCTTTCCCAGTAGGGTGTAATATATATATATATATATATATATATATATATATATATATATATATATATATATATATATATATATATATATATATATATATATATATATATATATACACACACACTACATCCTTCTTGAATAATGCTGTGATCTGTGAGGCGGGACTTGGGAGGTTTGGACTCTTCCTGTAGACATGTTTGGGTGGGACTGAATGACAATTAGGATGTATTCCATCCCCACCCACCATCAGAGCTGTAAATACCATCAAAACAAAGCTGTCTAAAAAATAAAAAATATATTATATAAAAATGTAATTTGGGTACAGTGTTGCATGGCTGAGTAATTGTCGAAGTGTGACAGCGTTGAAGTTTAGGCCTTGACTGGAAGAGGTGAAAGTGTTCGGACCTGTGGTTAAAGCCACATCTTCTGTCTGGGTAAACCCAATTATAAACTGCTCCAGTCATCTACTGTCATTTTTTCTAGCGATTGCACCTAGCTGTACATAGCAGCAGCATTTATTATACTGGTCGCACCTCAGAAGCAATATGCTTGATGTGAGAATAAACTGTTGCTGTATACTGACAACTGATCACTACAGGGAGGAATGGCATTCACTAAAAACTCCATTAACACTTCAAGTCTCACTGAACACAGCACGCTAAGGCCTAGGAAAGTACAGACATGCACATGGTGTTAAAGGGTTCAAAGTTTTTTGTTTGCATTAACTGGTTTATGGAGAGATAGAGATTATATATATATATATATATATATATATATACATATACACACACACACATATATATATACATACATACATACATACACACACACACATATATATATATACACATATACACACACACACTACGTTCCTATTATCAACATGCAAGTGAAGCCTGCATCAAGCAGCCACTAAAAATAAGATTCTTGTACAGCTAAGACACACACAATCAATCTTCTCTTACCGATACAGCTGTGAATAGTACCCAATCTTTGTGCGCTCCAGTTTTACTAAATCTCCCCTATTGCATCTCCCATTACTCGTCTGCTCATGACCAAATAATTACTCCAGGCACAAATTCAATAGCCACGGAGGTTACAAGTCAACTATAACTCAACTTTGTGTGCAACAAACATCTTTGCAAAACAGATATTACAAGATAAAAAGAAGCAGTGACAGCATAACTGTCCTGCACATACAGTGCATCCGGAAAGTTTTCACAGCGCTTTACTTTTTCCACATTTTGTTATGTTACTGTCAGGGCTGGGCTCAGCCTTTCCTTCTCTGAGTTGGCCGCTCAGCTGTCAGCTAATTGCCAGCTCCTATCTCTCCACAGTGAATCACTTGTTGATATCCTGCTTGTCAGTACTGCCTATTTAAGCCGTCCAGCCCAGATGATCTCTGCATTCACCTTGGTCAACATCACAGAGACCATCTCCTGCATTCCTGTTTAAGACTTGCTTGGCTGACATTTTCTGGCTCCAGATCCTGCTTGCTGTTCCACTATGCTGATCCCTGGCTCCCCAACTTTCTGTCTCGTCTGACTATCCGTTCCAGTTACCCAACTTTGGCTATGTTTTGACGACGTTTGTTCTATTTACTTTCATTATTAAACAAATGTGATTTAACTTTTACTTCTGTCTCGGTCTGATTCATGGTTTCTGACAGTTACAGCCTTATTCCAAAAAAAAAAAAAAAAAGGGGGGGGACATGTACACAAGTATTCACAGCCTTTGCTCAATACTCTGTTAAAACACCTTTGGCACCAATTACAGCAAGTTTTTTTGGGTATGATGCTACAAGCTTGGCGCACCTATTTTTTGGCAGTTTTTCCTCATTCTTCTTTGCAGGACCTCTCAAGCTCCATCAGTTTGGATGGGGAGCTTTGGTGCACAGCCTTTTTCAGATCTCTTCAGAGATGTTCAAAATCGGGTTCAAGTCTGGGCTCTGGTTGGACCACTCAAGGACATTCACAGAGTTGTCCCAAAGCCACTCCTTTGTTATCTAGGCTGTGTGCTTAGGGTCATTGTCCTATTGGAAGATGAACCTTTGCCCTAGTCTAAAGGTCCAGAGCAGGTTTTCATCAAGGATGTCTCTGTACATTGCTGTATTCATCTTTCCCTTGATCCTGACTAGTCTCCCAGTTCCTGCAGCTGAAAAATATCCCCACAGCATGATGCCACCACCATGGTAGGGATGGTATTGGCCAGGTGATAACCAGACATGAGGCTTGCCATGCAGACCAAAGAGTTCAATATTTGTTTCATCAGACCAGAGAATTCGGTTTCTCATGGTTTGAGAGTCCTTCAGGTGGGCTGTCATGTGCCTTTTACTGAGGAGTGGCTTCCATCTGGCCACTCTACTATACGGGCCTGATTGTTAGAGTAGAAAAAAAAACAGCAAAAAGGCGCCTCTTAGTTAGATTGTAGTATTTAACCACTTCCCTACCCGCCTATAGTCAAATGACGTCCACAGATGGGATTTCCTATCCTGGGTGGACTTCATATGACGGCCTCGGGTTCCCGGCCGCCTAGGGGGCGCGCGCCGCGTTGCGCGGGACCCGATGCCCGCCGGGCACCCGCGATTGCCCGTTAACCGGGCCGGACCGTGGATCTCTGTGTGTAAACACAGAGATCCATGTCCTGTCAGCTCAGAGGAGAGCGATCTGTGTTCCCAGAACGGAAGAACACTGATCGGTCTCCTCTCCTTGTGCGTCCCCTCCCCCTACAGTTAGAAGCATTCCCTAGGAAACACATTTAACCCCTCCCCACCCCCTAGTGGTTAACCTCTTCACTGCCTGACACATTTACACAGTAATCAATGCAATTTTATAGCATTGATCGCTGTATAAATGTGAATGGTCCCAAAAATGTGTCAAAAGTGTCCGATGTGTCCGCCACAATGTCACCGCTTTTACTAGTAAAAAATAAATAAATATTTTTTTTTTTTAAAATGCCATAAATCTATCCCGTATTTTATAGACGCTATAACTTTTGCGCAAACCAATCAATATACGCTTATTGCGATTTTTTTTTTACCAAAAATATGTAGAAGAATACGTATCGGCCGAAACTGAGGAAAAAAATTTGTTTGTTTTTTAAAATTGGGATATTTATTAAAGCAAAAAGTAAAATATATTGTGTTTTTTTCAAAATTGTTGCTCTTCTTTTGTTTATAGCGCAAAAAATAAAAACCGCAGAGGTGATCAAATACCACCAAAAGAAAGCTCTATTTGTGGGGGGGAAAAAAGGACGTCAATTTTGTTTGGGTACAACGTCGCACGACTGCGCAATTGTCGTTTAAAGTGCGACAGCGCTTTTGGCAAAAGAAAGGGAGACCAAAGATGAGGGAATGGTTTAATAAAATTAATGAGATACAGTGTCTGGAGTATCTAAGGTTCAATGAAGGGATAAAAATGGGGGCCTACGAAACAAAATGGAAAGAGTGGGAAAAATTTAAAGAATCCCCAAAAGCGTTTGAGATGTGGTCCACGTAACCCAGAAAATGGGGATCATCGCCCTAGGGCAGGAAATGGAGATACATCCAAAGCGGGAGTAGACAGGAAGAGAGAACGGGAGGCCAGAGGAGAGGAACGTAGAGGGATGGATGGGGTACGGTCTCGGGGGAGGGGGGTATTGATAGAAAGGAAATATTAGTAAACTTCCGAATGAATATTTATTTGTGTTGTTTTGTAATATATTGATTTGCAAACTCAAAGCCACGATGATGTGAGGATAAGATGGGAAAGAAATTTGAATTTTAAATAATTGAAAAATCATTTCCCGGGAGAAACTTTCTAACTGAAGTGGCAAAAAAAAAAAAAAAAGAAAAAAAAGAAAAAAAAAAAAGTGCGACAGTGCTGAAAACTAAAAATTGGTCTGGGAAGGAAGGGGGTGAAAATGCCCGGTATTGAACCGGTTAATGACAAAAAGGGCATTAAAAACACTCACATTTCATGACATGTTAGTCCGGTGCAAGGGATAGCAGTGACAGCCATAGGTGATCTCTGCAGTAGTAGGTGGAAGGAAGCCTTGTTCTTCTGTGTTGTCTGCCGTTAGTAGAGCGTATACTTCCGGGATCCGACCGGGATCTAGAACGAGGCTTCTAGATGCCTCGTTCCGGGATCTAGAAGTATACGCTCTACTAACGGCAGACAACACAGAAGAACAAGGCTTCCTTCCACCTACTACTGCAGAGATCACCTATGGCTGTCACTGCTATCCCTTGCACCGGACTAACATGTCATGAAATGTGAGTGTTTTTAATGCCCTTTTTGTCATTAAATACTACAATCTAACTAAGAGGCGCCTTTTTGCTGTTTTTTTTTTTCATATATTGCTGTGGCTTCACCTCCCTTTGCAAGGCTGCCCTACATATAGGTACTGTACATCTCTCACCAGGAGATGCAATATTGCTCAAAGGACTAATGTGATGATTTGCACTGGGTTTTCCATTTATATTGTAACCTGCGCTGCTTTTTTTGTATATTTATTTGTCACGTTATTCTGATTGGTGGAGTGCTGCAGAGATGGTTCTTCTGGAAGGTTCTCCTCTCCACAGAGAAACGCTGGCACTCTGTCATAGTGACCATCGGGTTCTTGGTCACCTCCATGACTAAGGCCCTTCTCCCCCGATCGCTCAGTTTGGGAGGGCTGACCTGCTCTAGGAAGAGTCCTGGTGGCTCCAAACTTCTTTCATTTATGGATGATGGAGGCCACTGTACTCAATGGGACCTTCCCCAGATCTGTGGCGTAATACAATCCTGTCTCAGAGGTCTACATACAGACAATTCCTTGGTCTTCATGGCTTGGTTTGTGCTCTGACATGGACTGGTAACTGTGGGACCTTATCTAGACAGGTGTGTGCCTTTCCAAATCATGTCCAATCAACTGATTTGACCACAGGTGGACAATCATGTAGAAACATCTCAAGGATGATCAGTGTTAACAGAATGCACCAGAGCTCAATTTCATACTTGTGATTTTTTTTCCTCTTTATTTTTAATAAATTCACAAAAGATAAAAAAAAAAAAACTTTCACGTTGTTATTATGGTGTATTGTTTGTAGAATTTTGAGAAAATAATGAATTTAATCAGTTTTGGAATAAGGATGTAACAATGTGGAAAAAGTGAAGCGCTGTGAATACTTTACAGATGTACTGTAGCCTGTGCAGAGCTGTGGGAGGGTCCTTGTAGGCCCCAACCACTACAAGCTGCCTGCAAAAAAAACTACAGGAGGGGTGGAGACAAGACCAGTCACCCTGCACAAGAAGAGAAACTGGCAGTGACTGGTCTTTACTACAGAAAGCTCCTTCGCAGAGGCAAAGTTTTTTGCTCGATTACTGCACTGACCTGGAAGAAATACACAAAAACACACCAAGATTCAAGTAAGAATACACCCGGTCTCTTTTAAATTAGACCATTTTCCTAGAGTTTTACAGAGGAAATAAAGATGTAACAGTTTAATGTATTTTAATGTGGTTACAGTATCTAAAAACACAGAGAACCAATCATTAAAAAAAAAAAGCCAGAGGACGTTTCTTAGACTCTTGATCCCGCTTCTCTTATCAATAATAAAACACTCCGGAGACCTATTTTTAGCCCAGTGAAAGAAAAGTCACCAGCAGGAGGTGAGTAGGTAAATCTAACTCTGTACACATCCACCCAGACTGTTTAGTAAACATGGGCTCCAAAGCCTTGTAGAGTGATGTGGCAGAGCACTAAGACGTTAACAGCAAACAGACTCCAACACAACTGAGAAAAGCAAACAAAAGAAAACCATGTGTATATGCAAACTTGGCATAGTTCAGGATTAGGTGTCAAGTCTACACCTTACAATCATACAGGAGAAAGACGCGTTTTCTCTAACCTGTGTGACCCTGAGCAATGCTAAGCATTTAGTCAAAATGGCATCTCCTCTTAGCCAAGAGCATTAATTAAAGACATGGCCAAACAATCATCAGTAATAGACGAACAGAAATTTCCACTGGCTTCCTCCTCAAGCATTCCTGGGACAGCTACATGATGCGAAGGCCATTTGAAAATAAATGTCGAAACTAGAAACTTTGGTGTACCCATGTGAGATGCTTGCCATACCCCTGAAAATAAGCCTACTGTTCAACATCACACAATGGTTAGTAAAGCTGACCATAGACAATTTAAGGCTGGGTTCACACTTAATATGGATGCTACTCACAGCAGGAGTTCGGTGCGTCCCTGTTCTCCATTTCAGGGACGAATCGGGCACAAATTTTTGCCTGAATTCGGACCTGAAACTGAGCCAAAGACTCACAGGACACCTCTGCAATCCGCTCTGCAGCTACCCTGGAGATGTGTGAACCGGCATCATTGAGAGCCGGTCACAATCTTCTGTCATGTGAATTGGATGTGGGGAAGTGTGGACCAAGCCTAAATCTCGGCCGGTTCAGCAGGAATTGGCCAAGAGTCGAACCATGTATGGGCTGGCGGAATGCACCCAAGTTGATCGATCAGATTTTACATGCGATGATTGCTAGCGACTGTTCTAGCTGATTGCAGCAATTAGTGTCTTCTCCCAGCGGGGACAGCTTCTCCTGCCGGGAGAACACAATGGCTCCATAGGAAAGATTCCCCCATCAGCACCGACTGTTGGGGGAATCAGATGATTTTCAAAATTGCTCTGTCTATGGCCAGCCTTACAGCTTGTGAAGCTAGGTCTCCATAAACATATGCTGAACATGCCAGTTATTAAGAGTGTATATAGCAGTTCTGACCTAGAGCACCAACTCCTAAATTATGTCCAAAAGAGCAAGGATGGAGCTGCACAGCTTCCAGGAGACCACAAGTTTCTGTATTCAACTAATTAAACGCAATTGATGGCCTATCCATGCCTACAGTTTGAACCCAATAGGGGTAGGCTGGTACAGACTATCAATTACTGTATTTGTATAAGAATATTCTTAAGAACTATTGCAAAGAAGTTAGTCACAATTATTATCGTGACAATGTCAATCTGTAGTGTTAAGAAAATCCCTTCAATAAAAATCTATTGTTTAAAAAAAAAAAATGAATTAACATTTTCTGATTTCCGAGAATCCACCCGGTCCATGCTCCGTGTGACCAAGCTCCGGACAGTTTAAAAGGAGTGAAGCGTCTGGGATGATTTGCTGTCTAAATAAAGTCCAAGGTTTACAAAAGCATAAAAACACACACACACACACACACACACACACACACACACACACACACACACACACACACACACACACACACACACACCCCAAGAGAATTTTTTCTTTTGCTCTACCAAAGGACTATTAGGTGAGTGGGGCTACAAGCTCCAGTCTATAAAAGCAGGTTCACAGATGTTCATAGCAAGGCTTTTTCAGTATCCAAGACGAGAAGAAATTCAAAAATAATTAATAGTGTCCCTATATGCACATTTAGCCACTAAGCCTCTGCTTGCCAAAAAAATTAAAAACCTAATCTAAAGCGGGCCAAAAGATAAATCCATAGGATTCCTTTCATTCAATCTGTGGGCTTAATTTAAAAAATAAATACAACAGATTCCTTCAGCCACACTACACAGCTAAAATAGACTAATCTCCTGCTGTGGCTACTGTATTCTGACAGTTGGCATCATCAGCTGTTGCAACACCCGGACAGTGCCTGCATCTGATTGCTGGCCAAACAGTGCCTGCATTCAATCTTATTCCCGGCTTGGGCAGAGCAGTGTTGTTGACAGAGCCACCCACTAAACACATTTTTTAGAAGCTGGCTGAAACTTGCTCAGTGTATGGCCAGTTTAACACCTAAAATTAATTCTTAACCTCCTTCTATTACTCACCCAGCAACCCAACCCTAAGCCCGGGTTCACACCTATGCGAATTAGATGTGCGTTTCCGCACATCTAATTCGCATAGCAGGAGAATGTGACTGGCTCCCTATGGAGCCGGTTCACATATCTCCGGGGCAGCTGCGGTGCGCACTGCACAAAAACGCTGTGCGTCTTTGGCTCCATTTCAGGGCCGAATTCAGGCATAGAATCGGCCCCGATTCATCCCTGAAATGGGGAACAGGGACGCACAGCGCTCCTGTGCGATCCGCAGCGCATTATAGTGTGAACCCGGGCTAAAACTTCTGATGAAAATACCCTGTCCCCTAGCAACTTTTTGCACTGGGCTCAGAAGAAGTAGGTTAAAGGATGTTGGCCATTAGTTTGAGAGACATCTAAATGGCAGAAAAAAAATACTGCTGGTAAAAATCTCTGAATTGAAGAACATTGCAGCAAAAGATGGTTATGAGGTCATTTATTGAGCCTTTCAACGTTTGTCATTGTTGGCTGGCGTTTTGCTTTAAATATACTGTAAAATTAAAAGGGTTTTGATATAGATGCCAAAATATGCCTGTTGATCTCCCAAAAATCATCTGAGGATAGCTTCATGTGTTTATTTTGAATGGTACCACAAACGCACTTAGGCAATGCATCTGCTTCACAACGAGTTCCAAAAAAAAAAAAAAAGACAAATCTGATTTTCAGCTCATTAGAGTGCATTGGCAATCTTTTCATCTCAACAAAATGTGTGGACTCACAAGCAATAATGCCCTGCAAAGGAGTGAGACCCTAAAAGATATAAAAGTGGCTCAATAATCCAGAAACATCAGTTTTGATTGCACATATTTTTTTAAAACAATGCTTGAGTAACAAGCAAGCATCACATAGCATTTCAAACTTACTCAAGATGCAACATGCTTGCATCTTTATTTCCGTCAACTTGTGGATGGTCACCACTGAAGATTGGTGGAATAGACCATTTGATTTTTTATTACTGGAATTAGGAGTTGGTTTACTGTATATATTATTTTTTGGGAACATGTTTAGTTCATTTTTTTTAGCACATTAGTTTCAATATTTACTAATATGGTGCAGTGCCATTTTACATATAAAAAAGGCAAGTATTATTTCTTCTTATAAAAAGAAGAAAGGTGACCAGTCGTATAACAAAATATCAATGGCATGCTTCCATCCCGGGTTAATATAAAAAAAAAAAGGAAAAAAAGAAGGGCAATTGGGACTTTAAATGAAGCATGTCAATTGAAAGTATAGTAATGAATACATGTGAGTAGGTAAAATGATTGGATTTAATTTATAGTCAATAACCCCTGAGGGTAGTCCATGATTTTAATTCATGCATTTCTGTTATGAACTGCATTTATGTATGTCCATTGATTTGTTTGCACTACTGAGTCTTTAATGATTGTTACTGCTAAAAATGCTTATATATCTATTCATGCAATTATGTCTGTATCTATACTACTTTATTGGTACTGTATGCATCAAAATCATGGACTACCCTCAGGGGTTATTGACTATAAATTACCGTATTTATCGGCGTATAACACCCACCCCAAGTTTAGGAGGGAATTTTAAGGAAAAAAACAAAAACTTACATTTAAATGCCCATCAATGCAGCCTCATCAGTGTTCATCTGCAGCCTTGTCAGTGCAGCTTTGCCCCAGTGCAGCCTTGTCCCCAGTGGTCAGTGCAGCCTTGTCCCCAGTGCTGCCGACATACACAAGTTTAGTGTGTATTTTTAAATAATGCGCCGCGGAGTTCGGAGGGACTCGGCGGTGCTCGTTCAGCTGAACGAGCGCCGCCGAGAACACAGTGACTGGGCGGAGCCGAGATACACATAGCCAAGGGTTCTCGGCTTTTCTCTGCGCCGTTCACAGTCACGCCCAGTCCCTATGATGGACATAACAGAGGTCCAATGGCAGGACAGGGCGGGACTGTGAGCGGCGCCGAGAAGAGCCGAGAACCCTCGGCTATGTGTATCTCGGCTCCGCCCAGTCACTGTGTTCTCGGCGGCGCTCACGCTATGTGAATGTCGGCGGCGATCGCTCCGATATATCACAAAAATAGCGGGGATCGGCGTATAACACGCACCCATGATTTTCCCCTGATTTTAAGGGGAAAAAAGTGCGTGTTATACGCCAATAAATACGGTATATCCAATCATTTTACCTACTCACATGTATTCATTATTATACTTTCAATTGACATGCTTCATTTAAAGTTCCACTTGCCCCTCTTTTTTCCCTTTTATATATTTTATTCTTGTTTTTTTTTAATTAATGCATCAGTTTGCGTTTGGGGGAATAATTGTCATGTCAGAGCCACCCACCTGATGACTGCTGGTGGGGCAATCGTCAAGATGCAGAATGCACAGATTCACAGAATGAAGGAAGCAGGGAATTTTTTTTATTCTGGTCCAGTAAGCCCACAAAACAATGAGTGACATCACCAAGTCTCACGATACCAGCAAATCAGAGGCAGCGGTATCTAATGCCGCGTACACATGAGCGGACTTTACGGCAGACTTTCCCGGCGGACTTTGATGGACTTTCTGAATGAACGGACTTGCCTACACACAATCAACCAAAGTCCGTCGAATTCGTACGTGATGACGTACACCGGACTAAAATAAGAAAGTTCATAGCCAGTAGCCAATTGCTGCCCTAGCGTGGCTTTTTGTCCGTCGAACTAGCATACAGACGAGCGGACTTTTGGACCGGACTCGAGTCCGTCAGATAGATTTGAAACATGTTTCAAATCTAAGTCCGTCCAACTTTTGAGAAAACAAAGTCCGCTGGAGCCCACACACGATCAAATTGTCCGACGAAATTCCGTCCGCTGGGCAAAGTCTGCCGTAAAGTCCGCTCGTGTGTACGCGGCATTAGATTCGAAAACAACTTCCATACATCTATGGAGGCACAAGGCATAGTAAGTGCACTGCTATTTTTTCCAGAAGGAATTCAAAACAAGTAGCAAATCCTTCAGTACTGCATAGGCACAGTTAGCAACCCTGGGATTTTCCCTATTAGATTACAATTTCTAAAACTTTTTTTTTTAGCGGCATAAAAGCACCTATAGGACTTTGACATGCTAAGCAAGAAGCATGGATTGCATATGTAATAATCAAAAGTCTTCTTGTATGTCTGGCTAATGGACATATTAGTGGCAAGAATGTAAACCAGACATTCAGTTTACCTCAAGCTACACACTGTTGCACTCTTATGCCCCGTACACACGGTCGGACATTCCAACAACAAAATCCTAGGATTTTTTCCGACGGATGTTGGCTCAAACTTGTCTTGCATACACACGGTCACACAAAGTTGTCAGAAAATCCGATCATTCTGAACGCGGTGACGTAAAACATGTACGTCTGGACTATAAACGGGACAGTAGCCAATAGCTTTCATCTCTTTATTTATTCTGAGCATGCGTGGCACTTTGTCCGTCGGATTTGTGTACACACGATCGGAAATTCCGATAACGGATTTTGTTGTCGGAAAATTTTATAGCAAGCTCTCAAACTTTGTGTCGGAAAATCCGATGGAAAATGTGTGATGGAGCCTACACACGGTCGGAATTTCCGACAACAAGGTCCTATCACACATTTTCCGTCTGAAAATCTGACCGTGTGTACTGGGCATTAGAGCCAGTTCACACAGGGGCGACTTGGGATCAGACTTAAAGTTGCCCCAAGTCGCGCGACATGAAAAAAAAAAATCAATCTTAGTGAATGAGAGCCGTCTTAATGTACACTACTGAAGTCGCTCCCACTTCAGAAAAGGTTCCTGTACTACTTCAATCCGACTTTTAGGCGACTTGTACCCATTGATTTCAATGGAAGTCACCTCCAAGTCTGATCCCCGTTCATAGTGAGGCAACTTTACAGGAAGCAGAAAGGAATTTACTCAGGTACTCTCCACTAAACAGGCATGATGTCACAAGAGCTGATAAGCACTGATTGGCCACTGGCAAAGTCCCCTGTGCTGGAGGCGACTTAAAGTCGCGTTGTAAGTCGCGCCAAGTCACGCTGTGGTTCACGCCCAAGTCGTATCCAAGTCGCCTCGCAAAGTCACGCTGTAAGTCGTGTCGCCCCGTGAACCGGCTCTTATTGTTCTGTTCAGATTGGGGGATACACGGCACATCTAAAAACGTTTAACCAGCATACTTTTCATCTCAAAACACAACTGTGAGGTTTATAAAAGTAGATATTGTTTATTCCTCCAAAACCGTGCCCAACCCAGCTCCCGGTCATTTCTAAAAGCTTATTTGTTTAATACATCACAGGAGCAACATAATCTATTCGGTGATCAAGACAGAGCCTGATGTTGGGTATGATAGATCAAAGAGGGGAAGGATCTCAGTAACTGGAGGAAAATGGCCTGGAAGAGCTGTGTAAATAATCCTATTTTAGTTATGTCCTAGATAAATCTAACATTCTTCAAGCACAATCCCCACATTAAAACCACATGTTAAATTCCACTAGTGTCCAGCTGCAAAACATGATCCTCAATACCAACCCTTTCCTAGATGGTTTCAGTTTAATTGGCTCATTTGTCTTGTTACCCTAGAATAGACAACCTTTCAGGGGACCAGTACGGAAGCCGGCCAGTTGCCCAGCTGTCATGACAATCATTACATTTCTATTTGAGTCCTAGAAAAAGACTGACATCCTTGCCTTTCCTGATCTGTATACTTGCTCCAGATTAGTTAAAGCAGTTCTTCAGTCATCTTTTGAAAAATTTAAAGTCAGCAGCTACAAAAACGGTAGCTGCTGACTTAAAGCGAAGCTCCACCTTAAAAAAAATTATTAAAAGCCAACAGCTACAAATACTGCAGCTGCTGACTTTTACTAAATGGACACTTACCTGTCCCAGGGTCCAGCAATGTCAGCAGCCGAAGCCGATCGATCGCTCGTCTCTCGGCTGCCCGCGCCGCCATCCTCGGTCAGGGAATCAGGAAGTGAAGCATTGTGGCTTCACTGCCTGGTTCCCTACTGCGCATGCGCGAGTCACGCTGCGCGTCTTCACTGGTCCCCGTTGTGTTCTGGGAACTGTGTGTTTCCCAGAACACACCGGGGGGGGGGGGGGGGGGGGGGCGGGTATCTGCGGCTATCTATGCCCGGAAGTGGGTGCAGATACCTGTATTAGACAGGTATCTGCACCGCCCTCCCCCCTGAAAGGGGCCAATTGTGGCACCGGAGGGGGGAGGAATCCGATGAGCGAAAGTTCCCCTTTAGGGTGGAGCTCCGCTTTAATAAACAGACACTCACCTGCCCCAGGATCCAGCATTGTTCTCACCCAGCTGGTTTCTTCGGTCCCTGGCGTCGGTATACTAACTGTGGGCAGCTGGCTGTGACTGCGTGCAGCTTCACAGCCTGCTGCTCACTGCACTATATGAACAGTCCCGCAGCTTTCTGGGACCCGTGACGTATGCGTTACTTCCCTTTTGCTGAAGTTCCGCTTTAACCACCTCAATACTGGACACTTTTGCTCCCTGCCAAGGCCAATTTTCAGCACCCTCACACTTTGAAAGATAATTACTCAGGCATGCAATACTGTACCCAAATTTAAAAAAAATATTTTTTTTTTGTTTTTGTTTTTTTAGACTGATGGTGATTTTTCTTTTTGTGGTATTTAACCGCTTCCCATCCAGCCTATTGCTATATGATGACTGGGTGGCGGGTCCCTGGGTTTTTTTCTTTATTCTTTGCTACATTTTAGAACAAATAACCCCAAAAGCAGTGTATTGTCTATTGGAAAGTTAAAGTCTGTTAAAGTTAGAGACTGGTTATATACACCAGACAGACATTGTATCTTGTGAATCACACAAATCAACCAACTGTATCAAAACCAATGTACTGTACGTCTCTGTAAGAGTGGTCAGGGAATATAGCATCACCTATAGTAGTCTCTTTTCCTAAAAGACAAGCAAGCCAAGCCTACTGGTAGCCCTCAGGAATGCCATATTTACTGGCCAAGAAGTACAGGAGGCTGAAGAAAGGGGAAAAAAAAAAAAGTCCCTTTGGTTTCGGGAATCCATGCGTCTGCAGGAGATGGCTGGGGCTGGTGTATCGCAGGAATGTAGTTAGCGGGATTTACAGATGAGTCCGTTTAGGCCGCAGACAGAGACATGGTCAGCAAAAAGGCAAAGGATTGGTCCAGGCAATAGGGAAAAACTGGTCGAAACACTGCACTAGTGTGGTGGTGATGAGGAAAAATATTTCTGGCTGGTATGGCGACACTAGAAACTAGCGTGGCAGCAATCAGGAACACTGCTGCTGACTTACACTGGTATGGATGTGGCGACAATCAAAGGACATTGTTGCTGGCTTACACTAGTGTGATGACACTACGACTGGTGTGGCAGGGATCAGGAAAAAAAAATATGACTGGTGTGGTGCTGATCACAGACACCAAGGGGTGTGGCGGTGATTAGGGACACTGACTGGCAGCTCTGATGACTATGTACTGCTGTAGCAGTGATCAGAGATAATGGCTCCCAGCACTGACAAAGTGATATCAGAGCAGCCAGCTATTGCACATGATCACAGCAATATGAGATCACCATAGTGGCGCTGCACTTGCTCTGGTGACAGTATGTATATATTTAACATCCTGAGCAGTGCAGTGTTACTATAGTGGATACTGCACTACTTCTACAGAGGCGACAGATTTTGTTCATTTAACCACTGAGAACTACTAGTGATTGGCCACAGCTATCCCATGGTACAGGACCGTTTGTGATTGACCCTGTACCATGTACTCAGAGCAATCACAGTAGTTCTCAATGGTTGTATGGATAAAAAGCAATTGTTTACTACTGCACATGTCGATCACATGGTTCTAGGGTGGAGCACAGCTGCCCGGTATTCTGATCAGTGATCCGTCAGAGGTATGCACCACTGCGCGCCCCTGGGCAAGTCTTCCCAGAATTATGCTTGCCCCGCCCGGTCATATATGTATAGTGGCCGGCTGGGAAAGCAGTTGTAAACCCTCATATATACCCAGTGGACTAGCATTAGGTCTTACACAGAGATGAAACAAATCCTTCTACATACGTTGTATCTGTGTATCTTCAGCCAAGAGGATATTTGCTCATTCGAATTAAAGCTGATCTCCAGGAAAACGAAAAGTCCCCTCTCGAAGTGGGGCAGCGCATCTGCTCCAAGGGTTAGAGGTTTGTTTATGTCTAGAGAGACCGTGTACAGCAGTTTTACTTAATCCTCCATTACCACAACCACCTCAGCGCTGCTAGACCAGCCTTTGTAGCCTTTTCTGCCCTTCACTAAAGCAGTCTAAGCAACTCTGAAATCAAGACCGATGAAGTGCCCAGAGCCTTGCACTGGACAGGAGAATGCAAAGGGACAGTCTGCTGCTGTGAGGAAGCGCTAGGGGAGTTGAGATCGGGCAAGAGCCATTTTCCCGTCCCCTGGACAGAAACAGCTGCAAGACAGGCCTTATTGCTTCCCTGAAGTGTGGCTTTAAGGTTTTGAACATATGAGTATCTATTGCATCTTACAAAATAACAAATTTGGAGTATGTTGTAGGTTTTAAGAAACACATTTATAAAACCTTAAAAAGGTTAATGGTTTTGGAATTATAAAAGTTGATCTATTAAAAGTACTTATTAGGGTCAGCAGTATAAAAAGGAAGAGTATGCAATAAAATTTCAGATCCTCACTAAATGCTGAAAAACATGCCTTCTAATTTTTAGCTAATAGGGCAATTTGTGTTGGAACATGCAGCTCTTCTCTAAATGTTCAGAATAATTACCTGTGAGCAGGTAGGCAGTAAAGATATTTGTGCAAGGCATGTTACAACAGGATTAGTTTGCCTTTTAACAACTGCTACATTTAAACTTGTTAATAACCAAACCACTGAATTAATAGATGCAGATGTCAGAAGTGTCATCTGAAAAGTAAATCTGTTTATATTTTGCCTTCCCTGGCTCCTTCATCAACATGCTAAAAGATTTGTTTTGTTTTTTTTTATAAAAAGGAGCCGGGGCGACAGGGTGTTGAACAAATTAGTGCATTCAGAGGCCCCAAGAGCCACACAAAAAGTGCCAAAGGGCCATATGCTGGTTGGGCACAAAGGATCTAGCCCCATTTCCCCAAGCCTAACTGCCCCTGGTCAGTGCCTCTTCATTGATTGGATTTCAGTTCTTTCAATCATGGAGGCTCAGCATTAGAGGTGGGTGTTACTTAGAGTGGTCTTCATGCAAATGTAATTGAAGGGACCCAGAGGCTGGATGGGAAAGGGTTAAATAGTCATATTTTTGGCACAATTTCCAGGATACGCATCTAATAATGAAAAAGAATTCACAAGAAAAATAATTGTATATAGTACCTCCTGTTTCTGAATTAAGCCCCTTCAAGACATTACCTTCACTTAAAAAGAGTAATGCCCCGCACACACGGTCAGATTTTCCGACGGAAAATGTGTGATAGGACCTTGTTGTCGGAAATTCCTACCGTGTGTAGGCTCCATCACACATTTTCCGACACACAAAGTTTGAGAGCAGGCTATAAAATTTTCCGACAACAAAATCCGTTGTCGGAAATTCCGATCGTGTGTACACAAATCCGACGCACAAAGTGCCACGCATGCTCAGAATAAAGAGATGAAAGCTATTGGCCACTGCCCCGTTTATAGTCCCGACGTACATGTTTTATGTCACCGCGTTCAGAATGATCGGATTTTCCGACAACTTCGTGTGACCGTGTGTACGCAAGATAAGTTTGAGCCAACATCCGTCGGAAAAAATCCTAGGATTTTGTTGTCGGAATGTCCGAACAAAGTCCGACCGTGTGTACAGGGCATAACTCCTTTTGTTGAGAAAATAAAAAAAAAAAAAAAAAAATTATTCCCCTCTGGGTGATCCATGTACATTGCAAGGGTTTTAACAACCTTTTTTGCAGATTCCTACCTTTCGTTATTCTGAAAAAATAGCTGTCTATGTCCTTGTATCTCCGTGTAGAGTGAATCTGTATGGATAGGAGGGGTTTTATAAAAACGATCAGCTGATGTACCTGCAGGGCTATAATAAGAAAGGTGGCAGGGTCTGCATGCTCTTTAAAAGGGTAAGTTCACCTTTCTCCAAAACGTACCCTGTCAGGAGGGACGTTTCAGCATCCTTAACCCCCCCGGACCCCAAATGCAGCTGTACTGTGGAACGGGAGATTGGCGCGCAACGGGGGGGGTCCTGTGCAAGTTCAACTTACAGATTTTTCTGTAAAGGTGAACTTGCACTTTAAAATGCGATTTGCTTTTGGGGGGGCCCCATACACTACAGAATGCCTCCAGATTTCCATATTGCATTTTACAGAGAGTTAAAGCGCCGCAGATTGAAAAAACGGAAAGGACATTTTTTAAAACATTTAATTACAAAATCTTTTTTGCCCACAAAAGTGAAGTTACCCTTTAAAGTAGAAGTCCACCCCAACACTAAAATCCCTTCATCTGCAGACAGCAACAATCTAACACTAACCTATCTAACCCTGTAAAGAAGAAATCGGTATACATACCTTTTCTGAAATCGATCTGACCAGATCCCACGCTGATCTGTCAGCCGTGGCTTCGCTGTGGAGGCGGGTGCAGAGGACACGTCCAACAACGGAAGCCCTTTAGTAACTAAGTGACGTCACTCCCCAGTCATTTCACAGCAGTTGTCAGCTGTGTCCTCTGCAGAACTTCTGCCACTGGAGATCGAATCAGAAGAAAAAGTATGTATAGCGATTTCTTAGATAGATAGGATGTCTGTAGATGCAGGGATTTTGATGTTAGGGTGGACTTACACTTTAACATAAATCTACACATTTACACATTCAACTCTATGGGCAGCTGTACATAATACCTTTACATCCAACCCAACCTGTGCCTCCAAATGTCTGTGTGCATGAGGCCTTACTGGCAGGTTTACCAGGTGAAAAAGAAAAAACAATCCAGCCACCACATAGAATGACTGGTAAACTTTAATGTATCAAAATGTGTTCTCTTGGGTTTGGATACACTCAATGAACCCAGAAAGGAATAATCATCCAACGCCCCTCCCTGGGACATTTCATTGGGCACTGAAAACATTCCTAGCTTTCAGTACTAATGAACCATATCATAACATTCCTCTTTTTCTGTACCTTACATTTAGTTCTGACATTGCATTAAAAATTTTATATTAATGTCTGAAAGCGTGGTTGGAGATAGTGATTTGAAGTGCAATTCAAGTTCAGCTATACCTGCTGAGTAATAACATGTCTCTTCAAATAGTTTAATAAAAAAAAAAAAAAAAAAAAAAAAAAAAAAAGTTGATAAACATCAACTAGGGAAGACTAAAGATGAGCAGAACCCTCCCACCCCCCCGGCCGGTTTGGTTCGTACCAGAATTTGCGAAAAGGCAAAAAATTCAGACGAACACAGTTAAAGTCTATGGGACACGGACATGAAAAATCAAAAGTGCTCATTTTAAAGGCTTATATGCAAGTAAAAAAGTGTTTGGGGACCCGGGTCCTGCCCCAGGGGGCATTTATCAATGCAAAAAAAGTTTTAAAAAAAGGCCGTTGTTTCGGGAGCAGAGATTTTAATAATGCTTAAAGTGAAACAATAAAAGTGAAATATTCCTTTAAATATCGTAACAACAAGTATAGGCGCAACAACTCAGGATTCACATAAAACCAAAATCTGCGCCTGCTAGTACATAAATATCTGAATGAAATTCATTAAATGGGAACTGTGGTGATCAATAGTCCATATAGTAAACACAGGCTAATAAGTCTATGTGGTGATGCTAATGAAGGGATAAAGACGTCCAAAGGAAGCAGGCAGGGCTACCGTCATAGTAGGAGAGAAACCATATTCCTGGGACTGCAAAAGAACAAGTAGAGAGGCACCTCTGGGTGCAGTCGTTTTTATATAAAATAAAGCTTTAATAACAAATAGGATAAACTCACATTTGTAAGAAGAAAAACAGGCATGGTATCAAATGTCAAAGATGACGCTCTATTGAGAAAGGAGAGCGACTTGCAGTACACCCAAGTGCGCATGCTCATGAAACGCGTCCACTTCTGATGACGTCACCCCCCTGCAGCCAGCTGTCTCCTGTGTTCCAAGCCTCGCTCTGAGGCCGCCTTCCGAAGTAATTTTGCTGCGGTACTGTTCTAAACACGGCAAAACTGCGCCACTTTACAGGCATACTATAGACACCCCCCCCCCCCAGGCACGATATTTAAAGGAATTTCATTTTTATTGTTCCACTTTAAGCATTAGTAAAATCACTGCTCCCGAAAAAATGGTCATTTTTAAAACACTTTTTTGTATTGATCCATGTCACCTGGGGCAGGACCTGGGCCCCCAAACACTTTTTATGACAATAACTTGCATACAAGCCTTTAACATTAGTACTTTTGGTTTTTCATGTTAGTGTCCCATAGACTTTAACGGTGTTATCCGTGGCTTTCGAATTTGCCGCGAACACCGCATAATGTTTGAACATCCAAACAACCAAAGTTCGGCCTGAACTTATGCTCGGGCCGAACCGTTTGCCCATCCCTAGTGAAGACTAATGGAATGCCTGCAGAGCAGCCGTGCAACATGTAGGGGTGGAGGTATTACAGTTCAAATATCATCACAACCAGCCCTGAACAATGAAGTTATTTTAATTGCTCTCACACCTCAGGAAAAGGTGTAAGAGCACCTTTTCTAAATGTCCTCTCTTGAAGTTACATGTCATGTCAGACTTCTTGTTCCTTCCTCCTATAGATCCCCCTAGCCTGTTCATCACAGCTTGCTCAAGGGGGAAGATGTAACCAAACTAGAAAAATGTGTCATGGGTATTTTCCAGCCAATTAAGATGAATTCTTCATCATTCTTTTTTTAAGAATAAAGGGAAGAACACCCTAGAAGTTGACAAGTCCTTCAGTTTTGCTGAATATAGGGGAGTCCCTGATGACAACACATCACTGTCTTCATCTGGAGGTCAGGAGTTGGAAGCAGTATTATAGAATAGGAACAGCTTGTTTTGCAGGGTTTCATATGTATTCCTGGAAGCCAGGTGTTATGGATGAGGCTACCCAGTATAGTTACCATACTGTGTGTCATGATGCAGGTATAAATTAATGGATAAATGAGAGAGAGTAAATCCACTCTATAAAATAAAGAAAAAAAATCCATCCCTGGAAGATACAGTATTAACAGAGAACACTTAGCATTTACTGACAGGACTCAGAGGTTAGATGAATGAATTATTGACGTGAGTGTACTTCAGCCTGGGCAACATTTTATAGCTCCATAAATACCATACAGCTAAAATAAACTGTCTGCCTTCTGGCAGGGATGACACTACACACATTAGAATAATGATAACATGATTGTAAATTAAATAGGAACCATCAAACCATATATCCAAAAGAGAACTACTTATGCAAAATGCATCAAGTCCCTGTCAAAAATGCTTACACAAAAAAAAAAAAAAAAAAAAAAAAAAACACCACACACAAACACACCAAAAATCCCCGGAGAAGAACAAAAAGGTAACCTTGGTACTTGTCACATAAAAGCAGAGAATAATTCTGTGCTATACCCACCAATTTACATAGATGAAGCACACCACTGTCCATAGGAACAAATCTTACAAAGCGGTATCCAGAACAGATGCAGGAACTAAGAGCACAGCATGGCATGCCAGACAAGTGTCTGTAAATTTTGAATGGAACAAAAGTCATTGCACTTGCCTAGGACAAAAGGAGCGAACCGCTTAGATAAGCAGTCTCCTCTTCATCCACAGCCAATTTGCACAACCTTCACATATCGATTAGATGCATCAGTGGTGGTGTCTTAACTCTACACAAGGACAAAACGGCATGGGCTGGGATCCTGCCAGAGCTGCATATTGGGAGTGTGCAGTTTACACTTTCAAAAACTGAAGCTGGATACACACTATACAACTTTTGTTGTTCGATTGCCTTCAGATTTACCAAAACCATGTAGTGCAAGGACCTGCCTGATTGCATACGAATTGAAACTGTTAAGGTTTGACCCCATATTATAATGGTAAATCTAAAAAGAACAAAAAAAAAAAAAAAAAAAAAAAAAAAATGTATAGTGTGTATCCAGCTTTAGTCTCCCTCAGTGGCCAAGGCCAGGGGTCTCCAAACTTTCTAAATAAATGGGCAGTTTACTATCCTTCAGAATTAGAGGGCCTGACTGTAGTCAGTGGGAGGACTCACTCCTACTGACTAGAAGATGCCTCATCAGTGGGAGGAATAGTGGCCCATTGAAGGTCTCAGTGGCAGGAATTTGCCCCATTGGTAATGTCAGTGGAAGGAATAGTGCACCAAGGGCTGCATCTGGCCCCTGGGTCACAGTTTGGAAACCGCTGGCAAAGGTATTAATTGCAAAAGAAAAAAGGGAGTTCACCTACCTGCCTATGCAGTGTGTCAGTGGTGCTTTAATCCCAAGACCAGCTGCAAAGAATTGCAAATCTTTTGACAGCTTAAAGCCGAAGTAAACCCATCACTTTAACAGTTTTGTAACTGTCACATTGGTTGTGCTCTCATCCAAACTGAGAAACCATCCAATGGTTGGTGTCATAACTGATCACATTTGCAGCACCATGGCAGTTAAAGATTAAACATAGGTCAAGATGGCAGCTTCCTTGGCTGAAAACAATAGGAGGGCTTACTTCCACTTTAAACAATTCAATCTCACACAGATTAAGATTACATCTGCGTATTAAAACAGTTAGGACAGTTTGTCCATAAATGCATTACCCGCCAATCTAAATAGCAGTTGTAGGTTTGAAAGAAAACCACTTTCAATGTGTAGCCAAAGAGAACCCTTTGGGCCTTCATATACCCACTAAGGGAATATGGCACAATGGCACTTTAAAACCAGAACTTAGAAGCCTCAGTTACCTGGCAGGTTGCAGGTGGCAGATAGCAAAATGTGCTATACCACAATGTATGTTAAAGTGACTGTAAAACCAAACAAACTTACTTGTATAACAACCCATTCAGTTTACAATAGAAATGGTGTAGAGATAAAGAAAAAAAAAAAAAAGGAAGAAGAAAGAAAATGTAAAAAACACCCCAACACCACACATTATAAATACCCCCTTTTTTATAAGGGATCACATTCCCTCTGTTCTCAGCTGCATAAGAGTTGGGGGGGGGGGGGGAGAAACAGCAGCACACTGCTCTTGCCAGTTAAAGGCTGTGCAGGAGGGCAGTGTCTGATCACTGGAGAGCAGCCCGAGTTCCCAGCATAGCTAGAGAACTGACCATGGTGTGCTCTCCCGCTTAGTGTGTTCAGTTTTTACCAGAAAAGCAGAGGGACTAGCAGGAACACCAGGGATTTCACATAAAGGAAGCAATACAAAGAACAGGACACGTTACCATACAAGTACATAGTACAGCAGGCACATCTCAGGAATATGAAATTCTGGTAAGGAACACTTTAAAGCACAGCTATATGTGCATTTCCATTCCTCTTGCACAATACAAAGCATAGCACAATGCACCTGTTTTAGAGAGAATATTGAATGTAATTAACAAAAGTTCAAAAAAAAAAAAAAAAAATCCAATCATATACAGACGTGCAAGTAAAACAGGGATTTTCATGTGACTGGATAATTAAAGCAAATCTTTCAGATCCTTTATTAAAATCCGCCTCATTGTGTGGTGTTAAAAAAAGAAAAAAATAAATAAATACATTTAAAAAAAAAAAAAAAGAAAATAATGCAGGTCTGTTTTTTTGTGTGCTGGTCAGTGTTGACAGTCCATTAAATATGAGCGCATTGCTTTAATGCAACGCACATTAGTGCGCCGCAATAGTGCAAATGGGCCCTATGTTCCAAGAGTAAAAAAAAAATTGCAGCAGTCTTCAAAATGTACATTGAGCCCCTACTATGCTGGTGCAATTACCCTCAAAAACAGCTTGTTGCTATTAAAGCGGACCTTCAGTCATTTTTTTTTTCAACTTTCCATCTATTAAAATCTTCTGCCCTTGTTTTAACTTTGGATAGCAAAACATTTTTTTTCTGCCAGTAAATACCTTTTACAGCCCACTTCCTGTTTGGTAAAAAGCATAGGCTTATGACATCACGCACAGCTCTCACTTATGAGAGAGTTTCCCCAAGAAGAGGGGGGGGGGGGGGGAGTAATAAGAGGACCAATGAGAGCTGCAGAACAAGAGGTGTGTGTCTGTGTAAATCCACGAAGTGAACAGGCAGCAGCTTCAGTTGCCCACAGTTAAAATGGATGCAGCCAGACTCAATGGAAAGCTTCAGAATGGCAAAGATGTTTTTATTACAAATTATGCGAGCAGACTGCAGTTCCTCTTTAAGGTTTATTAGACTAAATGTACTGTTTGTTACCCAAAAGCCTTAATCCCAATGTGACTAAAACACCCCAAAAATAGTCATGAAATCAATTTGGGTACAATCAGCCTGCCCACACATTGTTCGAATCTTGACTGGTTCCTTCTGAACCATCCAAGATTCAAACTGCCTATGGCCAGTTCACCGTTTGTGTCCCGGTTAAGACTTTATGACACTTTATACAACAAGCAACAAGAAATCTTCTCAGTATACACAGACAGCACTTTAACCAGTTGCTGCCCGCCCCACTGTCCGAGCCGATTAGTGGCATCTCCTTGCAGGGGGCAACAAAACATGTAATCAGGGCATTCCCGCTCAGTTTTTTTGCTCGATTTTTATGCGTTTCAACCTGTAAACAATTGGGCAGCCTATTTACTTTGATGGGCTGCCCTACACGTGACAAATGCACCAAAAAAGCTCCAGAACCTTTTTGCAAAACCTGCATCTGCTAACTGCATTTGGAGTGCCATTAAGGGCGCTGCAAGTGTGATATGGTTCTAGGGATCTCCAAACTACGGCCTTCCAGCTGTTGCAGAACTACACATCACATTGTAAAATTCTGACCTTCACAGACATGACAGCAATTGTAGTTCCTGAACAACTGGAGGGCCATAGTTTGGAGACCTAGGTCAAAGGGATGAACTTCGGTCTGCAAATGAGGGCAGTTTAACCACTTAGACTTTAAGACTAAGCCTTTTTCTGACACTTGTTGCTTACACGTTAAAATCTGTAATTATTTGCTAGAAAATTACTTAGAACCCCCAAACACATACATTATATATATCCCAATTTTTTTGTATAATGTGAAAGATGTTATGCCACGAGAAATCGTGATTTTTGTTTTCTAAGAAAAAACAAAAACGAACAACCAAGTGATTTTAATTTTAGCCAGAATCATGCAGCTCTACTGTACAGTTTTTCACACGTTCCAAAAATACCAAGTGTTAATGTGGCCTAAAGCATATTTTGAATATATGGGGGATAGAGAACTGTATTGCTGTATGTATCCCTGTCAGGTAGATCCTTCTCACCTCCACCAGTGTTATGTGGATAGAAATAGTGAAATCTTCCTATAGCTGGTTATAACCCCCCCCCCTTAAAATCAGCAAGTAGACCAAAAAAGGGGAAGGATTCCCTTACCCACACAAGCAAGGTGGATGGAGGAATCCTCCACGCCCTGTCATTGCATTCTGTCAGTGAGAACCCTCTGCTATGAGAGTACACTGATCCGCAGCCAATCGCCTGCAGCTGCTGATCGAAAAATAGGGTTGCACCAAATACTGTTTTTTTGTTTTTTTTTTGTTTTGTTTTACTGGCGAGCACTATAACCTTTGCGGTGCAATTTGCAAATCGCACTGCAAAGAATAACATCCGATTTGAACAGAAATGTGGCGAGATTCCTGTCTGAATCGCATGCGATTTCCTGCACCATTCCTGTTTGAACACAGGCATGTCATAGTGACTTCACCCTGGGTTCACACAGGAGTGGTGCGGGAAACCATGCGATTCAGACAGGAATCACACCACATTCCTTTTCAAATTGCATGCGATTCTTTACAGTGTGATTTGAGCCTATTCATTTTGTATGGGCTCAAATCGCATAGGTATCGGCTTCGGGTATTCCGATTCTTGTACTTCTGTAAATACTCAGTAACCTTATTGGCCCCAATACTGGTATCAGTGCAACCCTATCGAAAAGATTTTCCCTGCTGAACCAGCCCAATTGCAACCCATCTATGGTCATCTTATGTCCCCTTGCACACAGCATCATGTCCTTGTCGCCCGAATGCACAGGGCCCTGAACAACCAGTACCGCTCAGTACAGCATTTAGGCCTGTCCTGCCACAGCCCAATGGAGACTGACAAGCTGCCTACAGTGAAGCTGAACACGCCAACTGTCTGTCCCAGATGCACTAAAACACCAGGAGAGACACTGCAGCTGGACAGCTGTGTGCAAAGGGGCCTAATGGGGGCAGACAAGTAAAACTGTTCCAATTCTCTCTACCCAGAACCATAATATATATACATACACACACACACACACACACACAATAAAATTTACAGCCCCAATTCCATAAAAGTTGGGATGCTGTGTAGAAGGCATATTTTATTCAAAATAAAAAAACAATATAATTAAATGTTTACACTGAGAAAAATGTACCATTTTAAAGGGGGGAACAAAAAAAAAAAAAAAAAAAAAAAAAAAAAAAGGCAAAAATTTTGAAAATGGCAGAAACACTTCTCAAAAAAGTTGGGTGTTTACATGTACATCGCTCTAAGGCAGTTTCTCTTACCCTGCTGCTCCAAAAAGCCTCTATCCCACATGGAGGGTGCAAGCCCTGTATGCAAACAGATACTTAGAAGAAAAGAAGACTGGACGGCCGCACTCCCGTGCAATTTCTTTATTCAAGTGCCGGATACAAAGGTGAACTACAGGTATCAGCTTACATGTTTCACACCAAGGTCGGGTGCTTACTCATAGCTCAAAAAAGTTGGGACAGGGCAACAAAAAGCTGGCAAAGTAAGCGGTACTAAACAAGGACAAGCAGAAAGAACATTTTGCAACAGATTAGGTCAATCAGGTACATGATTGGGTATAAAAAAGGAGCATCTTAGAGATTCAGATGTAAAGATGGGCAGGGGTTCACAAATCTGAAAAGCTGCATATAAAAATGGTCAAATAATTTCAGAATAAATGTTCCTAAACATAAAATTGCAAGACTTTAAATTTATCATTATCTACAGTGCATAATATCAAAAGGTCCAGAGACTTTGGAGAAATCTGTGTCCAGGGGACAAGGCTGAAATGCAATATTTGATGCCTGTGATCTTCGGGCACTCAGACGGCACTGCATTAAAAAAAAAGGCACGATTCTGCGATGGACATCACTGCATGGACTCAGGAATACTTCCAAAAATCACTGCCTGTGAACAGTTTGCGGTGCCTTCCAAATATGCAAGTTAAAGCTCTATCATGCATCGAAGCCACCATATCTGAACATGATCTGGACCAAAGCTCATTTAAAGTGGTCTGTTGCAAAGTGAAAAAAACTGGTTTGTGGTCAAACAAATAAAAATGTAATTTTTTTACATCCATGAGCACTGTGCCCTGCAGACTGTAGAGGAGAGCGACTTTCTGGCTTGTCGTCAGCGTTCAAAAACCTGTATCTCTGATGAGATGGGGGTGCATTATTGTGTACAGAATGGGCAGCTTGCACATCTGTAAAAGGCATCATCCATGCTGAAATATAAATCCAGGTTTTAGAGCAACGTCTGTTCAGGCAAGAATCTCCCAAGACTCCAGCAACTGGTCTCCTCAGTTCCCAGACTTTTACAGAGGAAGAGGGGATGCTACACCATGGTAAACATGGGCCTGTCGCAACTTTTTTGAGACGTGTTGCTGCCATCAGTTTCAAAATTGCCTTCTTTTTCCTAAAATAAGGCCATAAGTACTTGAAGGTGCCACTCCAGGCTGAGGTGTAGAGCCCCATTGGCACTCAGGAGGTGGCATGGCTCGAGGAGCGGCATTGACTGAGTCTTTCACATACATACATCCATACTAGGATCAGCTGTGGTGAGCATCAGTCTCAAGCAAAAAAAAAAAAAAAAAAAAAAAAGTCTCTTAAAATAGTATATTTTCTCAGTTTTAAACACTTGAGGTTTTCATTTTTTTATTGTGAATTACATATAGGTTTAGGAAGATTTGCAACTCATTGTATTCTGTTTTTCTATGTAGATTTTACACAGCGTTCCAACTTTTTTTGGAGTTAGGGTTGTACTAAAAGCCAGTGTGCATGTATCCTCACATAAATTTCAGCCACTTTGTTTCAAATTTAACTAAATAAAAAAAAAAAAAAAAAAAAAGAAGGTAGTCATATTATATAGACTAACTGAAAGAAATAAAAGTAACAGCCCTATGGTAAAGTAAATACTTTAGTTTTAAAGAAAGTGGTCACCTCAGATGACTAGGACCTTAAAACCAATGCTTTCACAAAGTCATGGAATGTCTCCGACCAAAAAACTCCCTTAATTATTTTTAACCATGACATAATGGTACCACCTACCAGTCAGCAATTTTACTTTTCACTAAATGTACAGAAGAAAACATACTGAGAATTCCTGTTTCTTTTAAACAGCTAAATTAAATGAACGTCTAGGATACATTCTTCTTGAGACACCTAAAACATAATTCTTAAACGACAAGCTTTCAACGTCATAATTGAGACATTCCTCTGAGTCAACTGAAGAAAAAAAAAAACCCACACAGTACCTACCCGCAGGGGAATTTTACTGTCATATAAACCACAAGAATCTTATGGTTTTTCTAATTACGTGTTTCTCCTAAGAACTAAAACATTGGACAATGTAAGTTGAATTATAAATTTCATTTTCATAGGTAGATCCTAGCCTCATCCACCACATTGCTTTCTAAAAATATTATTGTTGACTATGTCAGTGGTTTAGCTGGCAATGCTACTTTAGAATAGTATATGCAGTACATTTGGGTTTTTACTGGACTTAGTGGAACCAATACTGGTGATGACAATATATAAAATGGATACAGTAAAAAGGACTTCTTTGCTAAAGTGAGGAGAACCTGAAGTTTGTGATCATCCATTCAGTCATCGGCAGGTTTTTTTCCTCTCCCAAATTACCGCTGAGTGTACAAAACATTAGGAATGCCTTTTTCACTTGAACTGAAACTAGGTGAAAGCTATTATCGGTAACTAATTTCAACATTAAATACAATTAAATTGGAGCAGAAGAATGGGAGGAGACAGGACAATGACTCAGCACAGCATAACAATAGATTGTAGTCATGCTACAGATAAGGAAACCCATTTTAGCTTTACTTTTGAAACAAACAAACACAGTCCCTGGAATTGATTAAGACTGGAGCAGATAGATTTTGCAAACGTGTCTCGCATCTAAAAGTGGCGCCAAATTCATGTGCCCATCAAGAACTTGTAGGTGGCGCAGCATGCGACAAGTGCGTTGTACAACGCACATGGGAAACTTTGCAAAATCTTGTTTCTGTACGGCAAAAGAAAATTGGTCTTAATTAGCTCCACTTTCGTAAGATACGAACTGTCAGTATTTTATATTGAACTTGGTGTTGCACCACAATGTAAAATGTGGAGCACATTAGAACTACCTGAACTTGGTGTATGCATTGCTGTCAGGTCCAAACCTGTCACAGAGGTTTTCTGAATTAGGTGCAACACATTAAAAAGCAATTAAACACCAGAAAAGTGCCACAGTGGCTTTATGGAACCCCCCCCCCCCCCATCATATGTGTATAGAAGAATGGTTCACCACAAAATATATATATATATATATAATCTCCCAAAGCAGACGTGATCAGATAACCTGATGCATAGATTATAGAAGTAGATACTGTAAGTTACCTGTAGACTCCCCTCATGAATAAATGCTCCTCTATGCACTTGGACAGTGTCTGAATCAGCCACACACTGTATCCCGGCCCTCAATTCTAAGCTCTGCCATAGTCCTCTTCTTACAAACCCAGGAGCTTCCTTAATTGGCTGCCGAGGCCCTCTCAAAAACCATTGAAAAATTATATATGAATTGCCATTCATCTGATTTTTTTTGCTTAAAAGTACAGCAATGACAGACTGGCACCATGTTCCCTTGTTGGGTTGAAAACAGAAGGCCATTTTACTGCACTAGATGTGGTCTATATTAACCAGACATTTTTGTAGTGCAATTATTCTCAGCCAGGAGTCCATGATACCATAGGGTACCTTCAGCTGTAGTCGATCAACCTCCCATCTGGTGGTGCCTGCATAGTTCCAGGTCCATGACACCAAATATTTTTAGTTGTCTGAAAGGGTGGCCATACTGAAAACCAATATAAAAAGGCATCCTTCCCACAGAACCCAGATTAAAGTTATTTTAGCAGGGTTTCCCATTACATCATTCACCTTGGGTATAAAAAAAAAAAAATACACCACACACACACACACACACACACACACACACACACACACACACACACACACACACACTGCTGTTGTGTACAACACCAAACTCATAATTTCCTCTGCTTTTAGGAGCAGGATTTATGAGCATCCATGGTGCAACCAAGTTATTCTGAACTTCCACGGGCCCACCTGCATTCACTACTGTATTGACACTGAAAGTTTACATAAATGGTTCCCAAGAAAACTAAAAAACAAAGATAATGTAGTTTGATGCAGGGTTTTTGGTCTCCCTTTCATACCCAAGTAATGTCATTTACTCAGAATACTGCCTTGTTTAACTTTGTAACAAGTATTCACCAAAGAACAATATAAAAGCAAACTTTCCTATAACATCCTTTTTTCTAAAGCCCCAGAGAGAAGATTCCATAAGGCTTTAGGATTCATATTCCATAACAAGTTTTTTTTATAGAAAGGACTTTGGACAGGTAACACTGTACAGCAAGATAAGGACTTTCAACTGTACTATAGCAACGTGTGTGTGTCTCTCATTAACACAAGAAACAGTTTAATTGTAATACATGCTATGCGAGTATAAGCAACTAAATGCATCATCAGCGAGTACCTAGCCATAGGATGCAAAGCAATATAAAGCTCTAAGCAACCGGTATAAGATAAAACATGCTGGTCTTCTTCTGGAAATGCTGATTGTCTGGTTGTAAAACTTCAATTTCATTGACCCAACACAGCCATCAGCTTTATACTTGTACAAGGTCAGTTCTGAAGCCAAAGCATTGATGATAGAGACAATACTAGCAATATCTGGAGAGGTCAGCAATGGCTGCCATTATATTTCTTTCATAACAAGTTTCCTTAAGGCTTCATTCAAACTTGTGCGAGCCTTTGGTCATCAAAGTTGCATGACAAGTTGTTCCCAATGTTTTCGAATGATACCCATTAATTTATGTGCAACTTAAAGTTGCAGCGACTTCATGCACTACTTTGGGCTGACTTTCAGGCAACTTGAGGGCCATAGACTTAAGTCTGCATTCACACCTGAGCGTTTTCAGCTCATAAAACACCCGAAAAATGCCCAACAAGCCAAATCCCATTCATTTCAATGGCACCTGTTCACATCTGAGCGTTTTGTCAGCTAAAGCAAAACGCCTGAAAAACGCCCTAGCTCAAAAATGAACATAAGCTTCTTTGAGGCAGATTACAGGTGTTTTTCTGCCTTTTACATTGGTGTCTGAACAAAATCGCGGTAAAACGGGCAACTTTGAAATGCTCAGGTGTGAATGCAGCCAAAACGCGCAACTTTGAAATGCTCAGGTGTGAATGCAGCCTCAAGGTTAACCCTCAGAAGTCGTACCTGAATGTTATACAATGCAACGCATTATCACTGGTCAAAGCCAGTCGTATTCAAGTTGCACCCCAAAGTCAGCGCAACCTTGGAGTCGTACAAGTGTGAATGTAGCCTTAATGAAAAATCCCAGCACTACATGAATGCATATGAAGGTGTGCCTCAGACAGATCGCTGCTTGATCAGGCCTGAGATCAGCAAGATTGGGAGACGGTTATCCGGAAAAAAAAATTAATAATAAAATAAAAAATAAACCACACATCTATTTAGGTCCATTAGTACTGTGTACCCCAACACGTACAGGATCGCATTTTAGAAATAGGATGGTTTTCCACCCTTAGAGTTTACAGTCAATATATAGGGCAAATCACGCTTAAGTCTGATGAATAATAAACCAGCAATTATGTTTGTGCTCTTAAAAACTAACCTTTCCTGTCATTGTGAGAACTTGTTTAACAAGAATATACAAACTGCATGCACGTTCCTAATGTGAACATTCATATATTAAATTAAATGCTTAACAATGCTCTCTTTCCCAACCCACAATGAAGCAACTGCTAGGGAAAAAAAACAAAAACAAACAAACAAACAACACACACACACAGTTGTGCTCATAAGTTTACATACCCTGGCAGAATTTATGATTTCTTGGTCATTTTTCAGAGAATATGAATAATAAAACACAAAAACATTTTTCACTCATGGTTAGTATTTGTCTGAAGCCGTTTATTATCAAACTGCATTTACTCTTTAAATCATAATGGCAACAGAAACTACCCAAATGACACCGATCAAAAGTTTACATACCCCAGTTCTTAATACCGTGCATTGCCCCCTTTAACATAAAATGACAGCTTGAAGTTTTTTGTGGTATTTGTGGATGAGGCTCTTTATCTTCCCAGATGGAAAAGCTGCCCATTCCTCTTCCTGTAAATTCTTGGGCTGTCTTGCATGAACTGCACGTTTGAGATCTTCCCAAAGTGGCTCAATGATATTGAGGTCAGGAGACTGAGATGGCCACTCCAGAAGCTTCACTTTATTCTGCAGAAGCCAATGACAGGTCGACTTGGCCTTGTGTTTTGGATCATTGTCATGTTGGAATGTCCAAGTACGTCCCATGCGCAGCTTCCTAGCTGATGAATGCAAATGTTCCTCCAGTATTTTTTTTGATAATATACTGCATTCATCTTGCCAACAATTTTGACCAAATTTTCTGTGCCTTTGTAGCTCACACATCCCAAAAACATCAGCGATCCACCTCCGTACCTTTCATCATAGGCCTTGTTGACTCCTCTCCAAATGTAGTTTATGGTTGTGGCCAAAAGGCTCAATTTTGGTCTCATCACTTCAAATGACTTTGTGCCAGAAGGTTTGAGGCTTGTCTCTGTGCCGTTTGGCGTAATGTAAGAGGGATACTTTGTGACATTTGCATAGTAATGGCTTTCTTCTGGCGACTTGACCATGTAGCCCATCTTTCTTCAAGTGCATCTTGAAACAGCCACACCACATGTTTTCAGAGAGTCCTGTAGGTCACCTGAAGTTATTTGTGGGTTTTTATTTGCTTCCCGAACAATTTTCCTGGCAGTTGTGGCTGAAATTTTAGTTGATCTTCCTGACCGTGGTTTGGTTTCAACAGAACCCCTCATTTTCCACTTCTTGATTAGAGTTTGCACACTGCTGATACGCATTCTCAATTCCTTGGATATCTTTTTATACCCCTTTCCTGTTTTATACAGTTCAACTACCTTTTCCTGCAGATCCTTTTGACAATTCTTTTGCTTTCCCCATGACTCAGAATCCAGAAACATCAGCGCAGCACTGGATAGGAATGCAAGGGTCTGTCAGGAATCCACAAACTCATTGATCTTTTATATACATACACACACACTAATTACAAGCAAACAGATCACAGGTGAGGATGGTTACCTTTAAATAGCCATTCAAACCCCTTTGTGTCAACTTGTGTGCATGTTATCAGGCCAAAATCACCAGGGTATGTAATTATTTGATCAGGATCATTTGGGTAGTTTCTGTTGTGATTATGATTTTTAAAAAAAAAAGAGTAAAACACAGTTAATTATTAATAAATGGCTTCAGCCAAACACTAACCATGAGTGAAAAATGTTTTTTTGTTTTATCATTCATATTCTCTGAAAAATGGTCAAGAAATCATAAATTCTGCCAGAGTATGTAAACTTATGAGCACAACTGTATATAAATCAAGGTAACAACTATGTAGTAAGAGGACCTACTTAAACTAGTCATAAAATTTACATGCAATTAGGTAGTTCCTTGTACTGCATAGTTGGAAAATCTATAGGCGGTTGCACAGTGGAATTGTATCATGTGCGTCATCAATAGCAGATTTCATAGATAGTTATGAATCCTCCCAACTTTGAATGGACTGGCAAGCACAGATGTTGACCACATGTTGACCAGCATGCCTTACATATGCATCATTTTGTACATCACATGCAAACCCAGAAGATTTTTTTGTATGTTTCCTTTGGAAAGCTGTTTGACAGACCCAAAGCCACAGGGACCCGCATACCCCACACCACAATGTCAGTACAAGTAATACTGGCACATAATGTACAGCTTATTGGAAGTCCGAGTACAAGGGTCTCAAACTGGCAGCCCTCCATCTGTTGTGAAACTACAAGTCCCATCATGCCTCTGCCTGTGGGAGTCATGCTTGTAACTGTCAGCCTTGCAATGCCTCATGGGACTTGTAGTTTAGCAACAGCTGCAGGGCTGCCAGTTTGAGACCCCTGCTCTAATGAATTAAACCTCACTTGTCACTTTATTCAGTAGGGCTGATTTACTAAAACTGGAGAGTGCAAAATTTGGTGCAGCTCTGCAAAGAAACCAATCGGCTTCCAGGTTTTTAAATGTTTTGAGCAGCAAGGAAGGCATAAAATCCATCAGGTTTTTATTGGTGCCCGTGTCCACTTTGGGGAGATTTCCCCTCACTTCCCATCCTCATGTCAAGAAATCACAAGGACATTAAAGAGGACCCCCTACCTCTAGAAACTGCAAATAAAATATGAACGTGTGTACCTAAACAAGTACGCGTCCTGTTTGTTGTAAACAGCCTGTGACTTTCTTCACTTCCACCAGTTATCAACTCCCCCAGGCCATGCACTCCTATGCTGCCATTTTTAAAGTTTACGTCAGAAGGGCTCTCAAAGTATAGTTCTACTGAACATGCACAAGATAGAACACATGACATCACGTGTCTCAACTTGTGCAGACAGTATGACAATTACATCTAAAAAGGGATAGGAGTGCCGATGTAAATGTCACCAAATAGTAATAGGGAAAAAGGCACCTGCAAAATACACAAATTTAGCATTACTGGAATTGAAAGCATAAGATTCATGATTTCATTGCAGTATTTTCTTCTTTTCCTAGTGATGCCAATTTTTTTTTTATCTTCGTGTTACAAATAGAAGTCAGGTGAAATTCACCCAGTGGGGACACAAACAAAAAAACATCCACACGCCATTCAAAAAAACAAAACAAAAACACCCTCAGGGCCAGCATGTTCAAGAGGGGAGTTTATTTGCCACAAAAATAAATAAATAAAAACGCTTGGCGTGCCTAAACATGTGTAAACACACTTCAGCTCTAGGCGCGTATAGTGCTTGAGTATTCATTTTTAACGTGTTTGAAAAATTAGGCTTCAGAAGTATTTTAACGCTGCTTTCTCCTGCTGGGAGAAAAGGTGCTTAGAAGAGTTGCAGTGTGCATGAGGTCTAAAAATTCTGGCATGTAGTTACAAGTATGTAAGGATGGAGAAGGATCTAGGCAGAATCTAATAACTGCGTCACAACGTTCCTCATCCTTTCCTTTCTTTATGGAGTATGAAGGGGGGGGGGGGGAGTAAGATATAAATAGATCACTGTAATCCCAAATTTTTCCGAGATATGGGAAAAGAAAAACGTAATCTAAATTTTCATAAGAGCAGCATTACTCCATGACAATTGCTTTAAGATGACACAGGCTAACATTTTCTCATGTTGGTGAATGGGGAGGACAGATATCAGGTGCTGGTGCCACTTGTACCCAAAGCTGCCTGCTAGGCATCACTGCATTTACCCAATGGAAAAGGAGCTAAAGTTTAGCTTTCATTCATATTAAGCCGATATTGCAGGGTGTGATGCCAAGATGCTCGCAAGAAAACCGATTATCGCAAATGATTTTGATGTCCAATATCAACAAATGCATTTGCATTTTTTGGGGTAACTGATCAGAAAAGAATTTAAGCAGTGAACAGCCTGGACTGTAGATGCTAAACTCTAGATTCTTGATCATACTAAGACAGTATCTGCCAGCATATGTATTCATTGAATAAACACTTCCACTTCCTTTGCATGATCGAAACATTAAGCTTGGGTTCAATGCAGCCAACATTTTTAGCTTTCATCATATACAAGCATGGCTGAATTTAGCACTCAGTGGTTAAATGTGTGAATAAACAACTTTACTATAGACCAGGTATAGGCAACCTTGACATTTCAGCTGTTGTAGAACTACAAGTCCCATCGCAGGACTAAGCCACAGAGGCATGACTCCCATGAGTTTCAGGCTGCCAACGCCTGCACTAGACTAAAGCACAGGTAGAAAGATTATTGTGATGTTCATTGGGTGCGCCACAATACTTTGAATTCCAGAAGCAGCAGCAATAGAAAAGGTGTTAAAAAAAAAAAAAAAAAAAAAAAACACAAACTCATCATTGCTAAAAACTTGTTCAGAGTTAGTTTTGCTTGCAATTTCAAAAACGTGATTCAGGCACGTTTCCACATGTTGCACATAGGGCAGCCCGTTCACTTGAATGGGCTTCCCTATGCACGTTTGCTGTGCCAAAGAAGTATAGGGACCAAATGTTTGCCTTGAACCAGGCGTGATTTTACATTCTTGGAGTACCCTAACGCACGTCTCGCTCCCATTCCCAATTGCCCAAATGTGATTGGGTCCTAAATGTTCCCTGTTAAATTTTAGGCATAGTGGCTATCTGGCTGTTGTCATTTGTCCAGGTTTGGAAGGAAGCATCACAATAGAACATTATTACAAATCAACATGCAACTGAACCAATTAGGAAAACCTGATAAACAGGAAAGTGAAGGTGATGGCTCATTAGGCGGATATACAAACCTGGCTGTTAGGCAGCTGGTTATGGACATCGGTATACTACTCTACAACATTACAGACCAAGGCATAATGTGGCAATCAAGAAAACAAAAACAAAAAGTTAACATGACCCTTTCCTTCACCAAAACAGGACAAAAGAAAAAAGGTCACTTAAGTCCCCTCTTCCCAGCAGTATGTTCTCACCTTTCTTTTTGTGACATCACCATCCCTCCTCTCCACCTCACGGAGTCAGAGTGCCTTATATCCACTGAAAGAAATCAAGGCATTCTGTGAATGGCGGCAGTGTGAGCAAGCACCCCCTGTGGTCGCTATGCAGAAGGGAAGCCACTCGGCACAGGACCCAGAACATTGTAGCCATCACTGTAGTAGCAACAACAACTACTACAGCGATTTCCAGATTCTTCAGTGGAGAGCTGGACCACCAAGCATGAGATATGCACGCCTGAATTGTGCCAAGCTGGACCGATGTAATAGTGTAGTAATGATCATACCTGAAGAAGAAGTTCAGCTTTAGGCTGATCAGAACAACCAATCACACCACTGCTTTTATTTTTTAAAGTGCTCCATGGTCTACGTAATGAGTCACTAACCAGACCAGGCATGCAGACATTTAGTGAATTTCCAGCTAACCCCCCCCCCCCCACCTTCTTCTTGGATAGAGAGGGAAATTAGAACCCCAGCCAGGTTATTACTGTTGTGGAATTGGGGTTGCATCTTTTATATAGGTGGGTGTGTGTAGGGAATGACTAAAGCCCCGTCAGATCCCCCCCTCTCTTTCCGTCTCCCTGTTGTAGATTTGCCCTCACTTCCTGTCCAGTAAAACCATTCTCAGCAGGACAGGAAGTGAGAGTGTAAATCTCTCTAATGAAGCCAAGGATGGCTGTGAAAACCATCAGGAGTTCCTCTACTCCTTCCTTACTCTAATCAAAACCAGAGCATCACAGATCAACTGCCAGTCAAAGCCCTACTTCTGTGTATAATCATGGCAGAGATATAAAAAAAAAAAAACTCCAGGTCACTGAACTGAATAGTGGCCACTGACTGGCAGATATCTCCATCCTTAAGCGAGCCCTCAGGAGTGCCAAGACCTGACTCAATTCTTGCCTTACCTTTGACATCCCACACTGTATCTTTCACCTGCCCTCATTAAAACAGAAAGAGGGACAAGGATCACTCACAGGAAGATATTCCTTTGAGAATAAGGGGCCTCTGATCATTTGTTATTGAGCCAATTTTGGTCAGCCTAATTCTAAAGGAGAAATATTGGAAGATGTTATCCATTGCCGCCTATATACATGACATGTCAGAGTACCTGCACGGTTTTGAACACATTTTGGACCCACAACGAGATACCCAATGCGTGGTGGATAAAGAGATATACATTTCACATTCAAGCAAGTAAAACTAGCATGTCTGCACCACTACATCAAGCGCTTTCATTTATTTCAAACACTAGAAACTGGTGCAGTCCTTATTCAACATTTATAAAACTACAGGAGGGGCAAAAAAAAAATTGGTGCAGCCTCTCTCAACTGTTTACATCCCATAAAATAATTGAGGGTTACGGGAACCCCTACTAAAATGACAGCATCAGAGGTCAGTTGGAAGAATGCCCTATGTATTGTTGGTCTGTGGGAAGAATGTCCCCTTACAGACAACTAAATAGATCATCGGTTGGCATGCTGCCAGCTCTGCAAAGTGGCACTGGACCCAGGACTATGCAGGGACCATCAGAAACCTCTAGAACAGCATCACTAAATGGTTGAACGAGGTCCAGACTTGCACAGAGTGACAGTCCCATACAGACTACCAGCCAACCAGTCCCCAGTGCAGGTTCCCTTTCCCCTCTGCAGTCACTGGCTTCTAGGACTGCTAGCATCTAAAAAAAAATCAAAGCCCCAAACACCCACATTATCATGTGCATGCCCTGTCCCAGTATCACAGGAAGAATGGCACTTCCCCTGTCCAGACTGTCCTGCTTTGCCTCCTGGTTGCCTTTTGCCTGTCTTGATACTAAAAAAGGTATAGGGTCACTGTAATGGGGACACCTGGCATGGAAAGGGTGGAGCTCCGCGATGGGGGGACACCTGGCATGGAAAGGGTGGAGCTCCGCGATGGGGGGACACCTGGCATGGAAAGGGTGGAGCTCTGCGATGGGGGGACACCTGGCATGGAAAAGGTGGAGCTCCGCGATGGCGGGACACCTGGCATGGAAAAGGTGGAGCTCCGCGATGGCGGGACACCTGGCATGGAAAAGGTGGAGCTCCGCAATGGCGGGACACCTGGCATGGAAAAGGTGGAGCTCCGCGATGGCGGGACACCTGGCATGGAAAAGGTGGAACTCTGTGATGGGGGGGGGAGACACCTGGCATAGAAAAGGTGGAGCTCTGCGATAGGGGGGGGGGGGGGACACCTGGCATAGAAAAGGTGGAGCTCTGCGATGAGGGGGGGGACACCTGGCATAGAAAAGGTGGAGCTCTGCGATGGGGGGGGGGACACTTGGCGTAGAAAAGGTGGAACTCTGCAATGGGGGGGCACCTGGCATAGAAAAGGTGGAACTCTGCAATGGGGGGGCACCTGGCATAGAAAAGGTGGAACTCTGCAATGGGGGGGCACCTGGCATAGAAAAGGTGGAACTCTGCAATGGGGGGGCACCTGGCATAGAAAAGGTGGAACTCTGCAATGGGGGGGCACCTGGCATAGAAAAGGTGGAACTCTGCAATGGGGGGGCACCTGGCATAGAAAAGGTGGAACTCTGCAATGGGGGGGCACCTGGCATAGAAAAGGTGGAACTCTGCAATGGGGGGGCACCTGGCATAGAAAAGGTGGAACTCTGCAATGGGGGGGCACCTGGCATAGAAAAGGTGGAACTCTGCAATGGGGGGGCACCTGGCATAGAAAAGGTGGAACTCTGCGATGGGGGGGGGGGGGGGGGGACACCTGGCGCAAAGACACAGTTTTGGAGACACCTTATATAAGGGGGCGCTGTGTTGGACACACCTTATACGGGGGGGGGGGTGTTATTTTTTTTTATAGACCAACGTCTACCCGAGTCGTAACACAAACATAAAAGATTCAAACTCTTTTGCCCAGTCCCCAATTCTTAAATCAATACCCCTGCTCCAGAGGAACCCTAGTTGAGAATGGTGGACTTAGAGTAGAGACTAGAATAATCACAGGATACATACAATCATTTGCATTATTACTGTGGTGTGCCCTCTATAAAACTAAATGGCGTTAATTATTACTACCATACGTTAACTGCCAAATAATATAAAGGTGCTTCAAAACTCCCCCAAACAGACCACATGCGATCAGTAAAGACCCTGCCTCCGTTAATACATCTAGAAATCAGACTAAAAATAAAAAACGTAGAAATATAAAAAGATTTCAGCTACAATTCCACATTCGGACAAAAACGGTAGGATTCAATGACTGCATTCCTTGAGCTAAGACGCTGCTCCTCTGCGGCTAGCCATTAGATGAAACTAGTAATTGGAATTTTTGCTGAACTGCACAGCAAGCTTAAGCCTGCAGATGACCTTGATGCAGTTTTGCTGATTTTTTTTATTGCCGCATTTTTTTTTTTTCCTCCTAAAATTAATCAGCTCATCTGGTTCCGCACAGTAGCCCCACACCAATATTTAGGCTAAGCTCGTATTGCAAGCGGAAAGGAACAGAGGAAAAAAAAAAAAAAAAAAAAGAGGGGGGCTTTGGGAAAAGCATGAGAAATCCATCTGAATGTAATTGAAACAAGGCAACGTGCGGACTCTTTTTTCGGGCCTTGTGTGCCATGTCATGGATTACCCCAGAAGCAGAATTTAGTGTTCCCCTTCGTTCTTCCCCCCCCTTTTTTAAAGTTTTTCCTTGAGGTTTCCCTTTAAGCCCCGCAGGCATTAAACAGTGAAATGTGTTGCAGATTGATGACTCAAGCAGAGAGTACGAATCCTAACAGGAACAGGACTGCGGCAAACGGAACCCAACGAGCCAAAAGGACCATCTCCGTCTACATTAAACCCCATTACGCTTTCTACACCGCAACAACGCTGGCACCAAGTAACCTCGCTTTAAAAATAAACTATTAAAAAAAAAAAATTAATATAATAAATAAAAAAATATCCTTTGCAATAAGGAAGTCATTTTCTAATCCCACATAGAACGTCGTGTGTGCAGTCTTGCCAAAATCAGCATAAGGAATTCATAATCGTCTTTTAATGTCAGCCAGGCCTATTGGAGCGGCGGTTAACCCCTCGTAGGCTTCAGAGGTGACTTATTTTGTGGGGGGGTTAATGATTTAAAAATTGAGAATGAAATGCCTTAGATTCGTCCATGTAGAATGAGGTGGCACAGAGAAGTGAGGCAAAGCGGTTAGCAGCCCACCTGATCTCCTGACTGCAGAGGAGGTGACTGCAGTCCATAGAAGAGTACAGGAGGCAGCACATTCCTCCACATAATGGGAGACACAGCAAACTAGCAGCCAATGGGCTCGTGTTCTACACTGGACACCAGCACAGCATGCCTGAGCACTCCCCAGGGGGTCACCAGCTGAAAGTCTCCTCACAGGACATCACACCACTGACTTATACACCCGAGCACCCCGGACCTCTACTTACCTGGTGTACAATGGCACGGGAAAGGAAGAAAGTCCCCGGAGGAGGAGGAGGTGGCGGCAGTGGCGGCGGCGGCTCGGTTTCCTGAGCAGCTCTTCCCCCCTTCTCTTCCCTGCAGTGCAGGGCTCAGACATCACATTCCAGGCAGGGGATAGTAACAATGCAAGGTGGGCTTCCCTTCCCTAGAACCAGCCTCCACACTGCTGCCGTCACGGCTCGGCCATATAAGGAGAAGCTGGGCCGTGCAGTGATAGGCGGGGCCCCGGAGAGCCCAGGGGAAGGGACAGACCGGGGAGACGAGCACACAGGCAGCCGGGGAGGGAGAGCACAGGACAGGAGAGGGAGCATTGTTTGCTGGAGCTCAGGGGATACGTACAAAGACCAGGCAACTTCACAACTCCCTGTCACTAATACACCAAACTATTCAAGTCTATGGGAAAAGCAGACACTTCTACAAAACATGAACAAATGCCCCCACATTGATTGAAAAAAGTGTGTTATTAGGCAGTGGCGTCACTCAGGTTGGTGTCACCTGGGGCGGTAAAACAGGGTGTCAGCTCCTCTCCCCAGACAGGCTAGTGCGTTGGTGCGGCTCCCCCCCCCCCTTAACCTGCCACAATGGATGGAGCTGGGTTGGGATTGGGGGGATGGATGGAGCCAGAATGGGATCAGGGGGGATGGATGGACCTGGGATGGGATCAGGGGGGATGGATGGAGCCGAGATTGGATCAGGGGGGATGGATGGAGCCGGGATGAGATCGAGGGGATGGATGGAGCCGGGATCGAGGGGGGTGGATGGAGCCAGAATAAGATCGAGGGGATGGATGGAGTCAGGATGAGACCAGGGGGATAGATGGAGTCAGGATGGGATCAGGGGGATGGATGGAGCCAGGGTGAGATCGAGGGGATGGATGGAGCCGGAATGGGATCGGGGGATGGATGGAGCCAGAATGGGATCAGGGGATGGATGGAGCCAGGATGAGATCGAGGGGATGGATGAAGCCAGGATGAGATCGGGGGGATAGATGGAGTCAGGATGGGATCAGGGGATGGATGGAGCCAGGGTGAGATCGAGGGGATGGATGGAGCCGGAATGGGATCGGGGGATGGATGGAGCCGGAATGAAATCGGGGGATGGATGGAGCCGGAATGGGATCAGGGGATGGATGGAGCCAGGATGGGATCAGGGGATGGATGGAGCCAGGATGGGATCGGGGGGATGGATGGAGCCAGGGTGAGATCGAGGGGATGGATGGAGCCGGAATGGGATCGGGGGATGGATGGAGCCAGGATGGGATTAGGGGGTGGATAGAGCCAGGATGGGAATGCAGACATCCCAGGTCTCCCACATTTGGCTGCGGGCTCCCGGACACCCGTGACCGCCGGGCAATTTCCCGGTTCTGTCCTGCCCCCTCCCCTGGCCACAGAGCAGCCTGAGCGGCCGACTAGAGGTCGGCTACTCTGCCTTCTGTCTGTGGCCAGGGGCGGGACGGAGCCGGGGAGCGCTTCACTGGTGGACACTTATAGGTGGCACTGATTGGCTGCACTGGTGTGTACTGATGATGGCACTCATGGACACTGATTGACACTTATAGGCTGCATCGGTGGGCACTGATGGACACTGTTAGGCTGCATTGGTGGGCACTGAGGTGGCACTGATGGACACTAATAGGCTACACTGATGGGCGCTGTTGAGGTGGCACTGACTGATAGGCTGAACTGATGAGGTGGCACTGATGGTCACTGATAGGTTGCACTGATGGACATTGATGGGCTGCACTGGTGGGCACTGATAAGGTGACACTGAAAGGCTGCACTGATGGACATTGATAGGCTGCACTGGTGGGCACTGATGAGGTGGCACTGAAGGGCACTGATTGACACTGATAGGCTGCACTAGTAGACACTGATGAGGTGGCACAAATGGACACTGATGGTCACTGATGGGCTGCACTGATGAGGTGGCACGGATGGACACTGATAGGCTGCACTAATGGACACTGATAGGCTGTATTTAATTGGCACTGGTAAGACTGCATTTCATTGGGGGGGTGGTCGGCGATGGCGCAAAGCGTCACCTCCCTGAAAATAGTTTTTAAAGTTTGGGATGGATGGAGCTGGGGTGGGATCTGGGGATGGATGGAGCCAGGATGGGGGGAATGGATGGAGCTGGGATGGGGAGGTGAATAAAGCCAGGATAGGATCGGGGGGGTGGATGGAGCAGGAATAGGATCATGTGGGGTGGATGGAGCAGGGATGGGATCAGTGGGTGGATGGAGCCGGGATGGGATTAGGGGGTTGGATGGAGCCGGGAAAGGATCTTTGGGGGGTTAGAGGATATGTGCTAGGGGGTACTTTGGGAGGGGAGAGGAATTGTGCTGGGGGGGGGGGGTCAAACTTCAAATCTGTTCTCCTCCTTCTACTTCTTGTACAAGTCCTGTCTAACCCAAAACAAAGCACCCCCTAGCACCTATCCCCTAACTCCCCCCCCCCAAAATCATTCCTGGCAGCATAATTGTTACCTGCCAATGTCCCCCCAATCACCATGTCGTCCCCCCCCCCTCTGCAATTCTCCTGTTATTACAGACCTCAGGGTGTGTGCTGTAGCGTGGTGTCCTTCCTCCTCCTCGGCTCTTCTTCCCGGCCTGTGTACGTCAGAGCCAAGGAGGAGGCAGCTATTGTCCGGTCTGCAGTGAGTGCAGCCGGTGTCTTGCCGAGAAAGTTCCCCGGCGGATAAGGACCCCCCTGTACTGCGCAGGCGCAGCGCTTGCGCAGTATGAACGACTAAGGAGCCGCCGAAAATAGCCGAAGCTGAAAACCTTCAATCAGCTGTACACGGCGCCTGCGCCCCAGGTCCAGGTTCAAGCCCCACCATCCAAGTGGACCTAGAGAGAGAATAAAAAAGTGCCGAGTGAAGCGAGGCCGTGCCTGAAGCGTGGCGAGCGAAGCGAGACCACGAGGGGCCCTCTTACAGGCGCCGTGTACAGCTGAATTCTATTCTCTTCGGCTTCGGTTATTTCCGCCGGCTCCTACTGCGCAAGCGCTGCGCCTGCGCAGTAGAGGGGGGTCCTTATCCGCCGAGGGGAACTTTCTCGGCAGAACACCGGCGGGGACAGAGATGTGATTGCAGCCGCGGCGTTTGGTGGTGTGATGGATGGTCGGAGTCGGACCAGGGCACCCTGTCTCTGCCTCATTACCTCCTCCCCCCACTCTCTCTCCCCGCACATTGCATGGAGCAGAGGAGATCCCCGAAAAGGGAAGGGGGGAGCCGCGGCACGGCACCCCTCTCAATGCAGCACCAGTCTGAGATGAGCCTGGTGTCACCCGTGTGTGGTCCGCACCCTTATAGCAACAACACTATTATTAGAACCCATGTACACCAGGTGCAGTGGGGCAGCTTTGGACAGCTATTCCAGCAAAGTCCCACTGCAAGGCAAAATGCCCCATCTCCTATGTGCCCTATTGGTGTGCACTGAAAAATGAGTACTTTTTTCAACTCCGCACAGGGCGAGGCAACCCATTGCCTTGCATAGCACGGCGGCCAATAAAACGTAACTACTCGCCTACTGGGCACTTATACCCCGTTTCTGCCCAGGCCAATTTTCAGCTTTCAGCGCTCTCACACTTTGAATGACAATTGCGCGGTCATGCAAAACTGTTCCCATATTAAATTTTTATAATTTTTTTTGAGAAAGATAGAGCTTTCTTTTGTTGGTATATTTAATCACCACTGTTTTTTTTAATTTTTTGCTTTTTTTTATTTTTTGGTATAAAATTTTGTGAATTAGTAATTTTTTTGATATGCAGCACTAATAGGTGGCACTGATCGGCACTAATAGGCGGCACTTGTGGGCACTGATTGGTGGCACGGAAAGGCTGCACTGATGAGCAGGCACTGAAAGGCATCATTGATTGGCATCACTGCTGGGCATTGTTGGGGCTGCACTGATAATCAGTACCCTGATTATCTGTGCAGATCTCCCTGCTGATTGGCTCTCCTCTCCTCACACACTGCCAGTGTGAGCAGAGGAATGCTGATAACCGGCATTTCCTTGTTTATATGTGATCAGCTGTCATTGGACACAGCTGATCACATGGGTAAAAAGTCTTTTTACCGGTATCAGTGATGTGCCCTGTGCCAGGGACAGAGCGCACCACCGATCGCCATGCCACGTGCCTCTGGGGGCAAGCAAGCCCAGCGAGAGTGAGACGACGTCTTTCCAGAACGAGAGAGCTGCCGCCAGCCTGTCATTCGACAATACAGCGGGTGGGAGCTGGTTAAAGGATAAGTTCACTTTTTGCAAAAAAAGATACTTTTTTTGCAGGTAAAAAAGTGTGCTTTTTTTTTTTTTTTGGAACCTGTAAAATGTTGCACCAGCAATCAGCAGATCGCTGGTGCCATGCATGTCTCCAGCAAATCTGCCAATGTATCTGCTTGCTCGTACATCCCGTACGGATAAGCAAATACAGTCTGACAGGAAGCATGAAAGAACTACCATGGCGCTGCACAGGCTGCCAGACCTTGTCGTTTTCCATGCCCGAAGAGCACTGTGACGTGGCCGGGAAGGCAAAGCCCCGCTTGGCCACATTTAAAAAAAAATTATGACAGCTAGCGGGGAGGGAGAAGAACCCCCGCTAGCTGTCACAGCAGGGATCAGGAAGGTGCGGGGGGCGGTCCATTCGTAACATGTTACATCCTGAATATGGGCGTAACATGTTACGAAAGGTGAACTTATCCTTCAAAGTGGGAGTAAACTCCCATGTATGATTTTTACCTATAGGTAAGCCTCATTATAGACTTATCTATAGGTACTGTAAATATCTCCTAAACATGCACCATTTAGGACAGGGATCCTCAAACTACGGCCCTCCAGCTGTTGTGGAACTACACATCCCATAAGGCATTGTAAAACTCTGACATTCACAGACATGGCTAGGCATGATGGGAATTGTAGTTCTTGAACAACTAGAGGGTCATTGTTTGAAGACCCTTGATTTAGGAGATATATACTTTAGATGCAGCTGGTCACGTCACTGGGGCACGCGCTCTGAAGAAACGGTATACCTGTGCCGTACCTTACAGAACCGTGCCGTAAACAGCGACTCCCGTGTGCATGCTCAAGAGTAACGTCATCACCGGCTCAGCCAATCAGTTAGTCAAAGCCCGCAAACCCGGAAAGAAGATGGAAGCACCTTCAGCAGTGACAGTGCGCCACTGGAGGGCTTCATTTTCAGGTAAGTCTGTCATAATTTGCTAGTATGCAATGCATTCTAGCACATTATGACTTAAACTGCCCGGACCTGAATTTTTTTTTTCTTTTTTGGGATGCAGTTTACTACCGCTTTAAAGAGGTCCTATTTTTTTTAAATAAAATAAATAAATAATAGCAGCTACAAATATTGGCCATAAAAGGACACTTACCTGTCCAAGGATCCAGCGCTATACTCACCTGGACCAGTTCTTCATCTGTATTCAGGTCCCTTTGGTCAGTATGTTTACTGAGGGAGGCCGGCTGTTACTCCTTGCTTTACTGCACATGCACAGGCCACGCTACACATTGTGAATGGTCCCGCAGCCCCTGGGACCAGTGATGTATCCCAGAAGAGGGGGCCCAGAAAACTGGTGGATTCGCCTAGGTGGTCTGACAGTCCTGGATAGCAAGGATAACTTGGCTTAAATTTGTAGAAGTGTTGAATTGTAAGTCTGTTAACTTGCTTTACATTTTCACTGGCAAGTTGTACACTTGCAGAGCACTTGAAGCACAAGTTCTAGTTGACACTTTTCCAATTTGTAGGCAAATGTGCGTGGCAAGTCTCTAGCAAGAGCAAAGTTGCAGTGGTGAGTCTACAGCAAGAGTTCTGAAAATCTACAGCATGCCAATTCAGCCACAGTGACCCCTGTGGTGGGATGACTATTGCACAACATAACAACCCGAACTTGCAGCAAATTTGCAGAATGTTTGCAAAGAAAGTTGATCTGGAGTCATGCAATGTGGACTTGCTGCAACTGTGCAACAAACTTGTGAAGCCTGGAAAATCTAGCAATAGCTTAGCAAGTCATTTTCAAACTTGCAGCTCAATTGTTTGCTATCTGTACGGAAGTGGGAGCAGGTACCCCCACCCCCAAAAAAGGGAAAAAGTGTTAGAAGAGGGTGGGAGGACATAAAGCAGAACTTCCCTTTTAGGGGGAAGCTCTGCTTAAATGAAATGATGTTGTGTGACATTTTAATAAAGTTGGTTTAAGTGGGAAAAAAATGAACAGCGCGGTGTGCCGCAATCGGCATGTCTGCAATGCAGTGATCCCACTGCATTGCACCACACTCCGGTCGCTGCATTGTAACATAGCGGCTGGTGTCAGTAGACCCTAATTCTTTTTCACTAAGGCTTGTAAAGCATTCCATCAATGATTATATATGTGATAGAGTCTTGCGAGCTACCAAAAAACAAAACTAATTATATATGTACTATAAACACAGTATATGTGTGTGTGTGTGTGTGTGTGAAAAGTATTCAAAAGACCAACTGCTAGCACAAATCACGCTGCACTCTTATATATTGATACCATCATTGGTTGCAATGCTCAGGCTCCTACAGACTATCCCTCTAGCCCCAAGGTCTGTACTGAGTAGGGATGGGCTCAGGTGTGTTTGGATCCTAGTCTGAACTCTCCTGAGCTATCCCTCCAGGAAGCTGTCTCTGCACACAGCCAATCATAAGTGGCCAAAACATTCCCCTCCCCACAGTGATGTGTATACCATGGGCGTTTATATGTACGTGCAGCTGCCTGGCAGGGAATGCCTTGGCCACTTATGATTGGCTTTGTACAGTGACAGCTTCCTAGCGGAAAAGCTCAGGTGGGTTCCGACGAGGATCACAGCACACCTGAGCGTATTCCTGATACTGAGGAATGACCTAATGCCTTGTACACACAGGCAGCTTTTTTTTTTCTTGTTCAACCTAACATAGAAGCTCACAATGAGCTATCTGTACTAACTATGCAATGTTAGTACAGCGGTCTCCTCGCTGAGCTATTTTGTTCTGACAGGGGGACTGCCCCCCCTGTACATAGCAGTCATGATGCCCCATGCTGCAAGTGTGGCGGTCCATACACCCCAGAGTGAGTATTCATCATAATTGGTTAGCTCAGTCATGTGGTCACACTGACCAATGAGTGCCTGCCATTGCGAGCATTATGATGGATAGTCACTCCGAGGCTGTGTATTATGATGTATGGATTACTACACCACCAGGTCTTTCCTCAACCCTCCCAATTGCTTAGATTTAGGACCAGTATGCAGAATGTGAGAACTCAGGCCAGGTCCATGCATACTAGTGCCAAACTAGACAGGAGCCAGTTAAACTGACAGCATGTTTTTTAAGTGTAGGAGGAAACTGGAATATCCGGAGGAAACCCACACAAACTCAGGGAGAACATGCAGATAGTATGCTGACCAAAATTCGCAAGGTAGGAGTATGTAAGGCATAAGTACTAACCCCTAAGCCACTTGTGCTGCCCATCTTCTGAAAGAGGAAGCTCCATACTTGCAAGACAAATCTTTTAACCACTTAAGGACTAGCCTCGTTTTGGAATTTAGGTGCTTACATTTTTAAAACAGGTATTTTTGCTAGAAAATGACTTAGAACCCCTAAACATTATATATTGTTTTCTTTTCTATCACTCTAGAGAATAAAATGGCGGTCATTGCAATACTTTTTTCACACCGTATTTGCTCAGCGGTCTTACAAGCGCACTTTTTTTGGAAAAAATTCACTTTTTTGAATAAAAAAAATAAGACAACAGTAAAGTTAGTCCATTTTTTTTATATTGTAAAAGATAATGTTATACTGTGTAACTTGATACCCAACATGTCATGCTTCAAAATTGCGCCCGCTCGTGGAATGGCGTCAAACTTTTACCCTCAAAAATCTCCATAGGCGACGTTTAAAAAATTCTACAGGTTGCATGTTTTGCGTTACAGAGGAGGTCTAGGGCTAGAATTATTGCTCTCGCTCTACCAATCGCGGCGATACCTCACATGTGTGGTTTGACCACCATTTTCATATGCGGGCGCTACTCACGTATGCGTTTGCTTCTACAGGGGGCTCGTCGGGACGGGGCGCGTTAAAAAAATGTTTTTTTCTTATTTATTTTAATTAATTTTATTTGTTTTTTTCACTGTTTTTAAAAAGAAAAAAAATGGGTCACTTTTATTCCTATTACAAGGAATGTAAACATCCCTTGTAATAGAAAAAAAGCATTACAGGTCCTCTTAAATATGAAATCTGGGGTCAAAAAGTCCTCAGATCTCATATTTGGACTAAAATGCAAAAAAAAAAAAAAAAAATGTCATTTGAAAAAATGACAACAGAAAAATGTGCATTTAAGACATATGGGCAGAAGTGACATTTTGACGTCGCTTCTGCCCTCTTATGGTATGGAGACAGGTGGGGGCCATCTTCCCCTCACTCGTCTCCATACACAGACACGGACAGGTCCCGATTGCCTCCGCCGCTACTGACGGTTCCGGTAAGCGGCAGAGGGAGCGTGGGAGGGCGGTGGGAGGGGGGTGGCACTTCTCCCGCCGCCGATAACAGTGATTTTGTGGCGAATCCGCCGCAGAGACCACCATTATCATAAACAGAACCGTCAGCTCTACAGATAGACACCTCGGTTGTGGCAGCAGCTGCTGCCGTTACCGAGATATCCATCTTCAAACTGTCGACATATATGTACATGAGCCGGTCGGTAAGTGGTTTTTAAAGTGGTTGTAAATGAGGACCGCTGCGGGGGCTTCGATCTCAGGTAAGTAATTCATAATGAGCTAGTATGCTATGCCACATGGGTGAGAATTTTTGCGGACTGATTATCAACTGGACATGGTATATTGTGTATCATAAAAATCAACCAACATTGTATCAAAAACATACTGTAAATCTGTAAAGCTCACCACTGTATGAGTGGTTAGGGACTATAACTTAGTGTAGCGTCAGCTATAGCTGTCCTTGCTACTATAATACAAGCAAGCCTAGCCTATTGGTATTTTGTAGCTGCCCCTAATGCCATGTGCACTGGCCACGAAGCACGGAGGCTAAACAAAGGGTAAAAAAAAAAAAAGAGTTCACATTTTTACAGGAGTGCAATTGTCTGCAGGGGACAGCTTTGACTGATGACTTGCAGGTACATAGTCAGTGGAATGCCCAGATGGGTCAGTTTAGGGGGCAGGCAGAGACGTGGTCAGCAAACCACATGCAGAGGCAACACTGCACTGGTGTGGCATCAATCAGGAACAATGTTGCTGACTGCACTGGTCTGGCAACACTGCACTGGTGTGGCTGTGATCATTAACACTGTTGCTGCCTACACTGGTCAGGTGACACTGGCCCTGGTGTGGTAGTGATCAGGAACACTGTTGCTGGCTGCACTGGTCCGGTGACACTGGCCCTGGTGTGGTAGTGATCAGGAACACTGTTGCTGGCTGCACTGGTTTGGTGTGGCAGCGATCAGGAACACTGTTTCCGGCTGCACTGGTTTGGCAACAGTGTTACTGGTGTGGTGGTGATCAGGGACACTGTGGCTGGCTGCACTGGTATGGTGACATTGTATTGGTGCGGTGGTGATCAGGAACACTGTAGCAGACAGCACCTGTATGGTGACATTGTACTGGTTCGATTAGTGATCAAGGACAATTGCTGGCTGCACTGGCATACAATGTTACCAGTGTCACCATTGTGGTAAGAAAAAAAGCTCCTGCAATCATTGGGGAAGCACTCCGTTTTCTCTCTCAGCAGGTTGAAGAAGAGTGCTGGACAAAGCATGTGGTACTTGGTCTTGGACACAACGATCACAGGGCACGCCACTGCGTGCACTAGAGGGTTCACACAAGCGGTTAGCAGGTGTATGTTTTAAAACACCCTCCTGCCCCCAGGAGTGAGCCATCTGACCGTTTACATATGACGGCTGGACAGCAAGTGATTAAAAAAACAACATTAGGCCGCAGTTATCATTGACTGATTATACCTGATGTCTCCTCCTTCATGAGGCCAAGGTCTCATGCAAGCTTGGAACACTAGGCTGTCTACTAAGAGACTCTACCTAATATACCGGATGTAATTCTTAGTGTGGTTTCTGCCTGCCTATGCCTAGCCTAAAGCTAAGAATCCACTGCTAGATAAAAAAAATAATGCTGTTGCCAAATTAAATATCGCTAGTAGCAATTATTAGTCTGTAGAGAGCTGAGTTAAAGTGTGTGTCAAGCCAAAAGCTTTTTATAGTCTTAGATAGAGTTGAGAATGACTATAACCCCTGCCTGGTTTTTACTGCAATCTGGGGCTCTAGTAAAGAATTTGTTCTCTTATTTCCTGTCCTACTGACAATGCTTTCACCAGACAGTAAATAAGAGGAAAATCTGCAACAGGGAAAGAGAAAAAAATACAGATCAGACAGGGTTTCTAGCTGTCCCCTTTTCTACTAAAGAAAAACATATTTAGTTCCCTCTGTGTTGCTATGGAGAGTTTTTCTCACTTCCATGTCTTGAAAAAATGTTGTTAGCAGGACAGGAAATGAAGGTAAAATTTTCCATAATCTCCATGGGCACTGCTGTTTGTATCTCTAAATAACGTATTATTTTCTGAAGCTGAGGGATTCAAATTAGCTAATCTCAGGCCGAGCCTGCACCCATCTTGCTGTAAGATCAGTGGAATGAAGTGGGATCAAGCTACTTACATGGACTATAAAATGGTCTTGTATATAATTAATTTATGTGTTTGCCTATGTAAGAAGTGGACAGCCACATGCCAACATTCAGCCCATTCCTAATGTGAAAGATCGCCTTTAGCCTGTTTCCTCCCAGTTGCCCCAACGTGTTTCACTCTCCCACAGACTTCAGTTCATACCATCCTCTCTGTTTAATAATGCTAGGTGCCCCAGTGTGTGCTTTGTAAAAAAAAAATGCTGTTCTCTAACTGATTTCAGAGCACCACTTGGCACTCACGTGACCGGCCACCTCAATTCTCTCTCGACTTGACAGTTGCAGCGGGCGGGGCCAAGAATCCCCCGCTGACGTCAGTTGGGAAAGGAGGAGAGAGGCAGCCGGTCACGTGAGTGCTGAGCGGCGCTCTGAAATCAGGTAGGGAACAGCTTATTTTTATAAGGAACAGACACTGGGCACCTAGCATTATTAAACAGAGAGGATAGTGTGAAACTTTAAATGTAACTTCAGCAGCTGGAGGGGAGGGGGCGGTACTGACACAGAGCTGGCAGGAAGGGAGGGGGGAGAGAGGACAGAGGAGAGCTGCCAATGAAAGAGGCACATAAACTGACTACAGTGTCAGGGCTCAGCAGCCATGATAACAGTGGCCAGTTTACAAGGGGGAGGGCAGAACAAGGCAGGATCAGCCAGGTATTTCAGGTGATACAGGGGGCTAAATGACACAGCCCAAGCACTGTGCTGTATAACATGCTTTAAAGGAACAGGAGATTTTTTTTTTAATGTTTTTTTTTATGGTAACCAACACTTTAATTGAAGAGCCAGTGCGTGGGTGAAACACATTGATGGAGCATGGCCTGGGAGGAGGCAGGCTAAAGCCGACTTTTCAGACTAGGATTGGGTTTATTGTTGGCATGCAGTTGTTCACTTTTTACATAGGCAGTTATAGTGTCTGGGCAAGCTCTTACTGGATGCCGGCATACACAAGCAATGGAGCCACTAGATTTCTATATGTTGGCGCTTGGAGCGGCACTCCACGGGTTTCTTTGAGGTCACACTAATTTATGTGTTTGTTATTGCCATGTGCTTGCCAGTTAACGCTCAAGTGCAGTATTAAGGTTTCATCTGAAGACAAGCTTTATCAGACCATGGGTGCTCAATCTGTGGTCCTCCAGCTGTTGTGGAACTACAAGTCCCATCATGCTTCAGCCCTTGGGAGTCAGGTTGAGCACCCATGATCTTGCATTGCACTTCCAAGGCTGTTTTTCTGTTTTCACATTGTAATGCTGTGATTGACACACTACCTATCCCTGTGAAAAGAAATGAATGCAGCCACTCCATCTAAGTATTGGTATGCTGCAATGTAATAAAAACATTTTTTGGGGGGGGTAATACACACTTACCCCTTTGGTGCCAGTGTCTCTCGGCACTTTAAGAGTTTTTAAGATGCCAGGTTTTTAAGATGGGGCAGGTTTTATGATAATGTGAGTTCCGTGATTGGCAAGGAGCGATTGGGAGCTTTCCATTAGCTGCCAGTAACAGTGCTGGTAGTGTGCAGGGCACGTGCTCTAAGCACAGCTGGTTTTGCAATGTTGCAAGCAAATTTGTGGCCCCTCAGTGCCCACCTGCCGAGAGGGCACATATTTCTGTGCCATCAGAGCCAACAGGTTAAGCTACATGAAATCCTGTATATGCTAACCATATTAGTTTTAGTATTGAAAGTTTGGCCAGGACATTTCCCTGGTAAAGTAGGATGAACTTAAAATTTGCTTACCTGCAGGTTGAAAAAAACTGAAAGAAAATTAGGCCTCTGCTTACAGCAGTCTGTCAAATACAAACTGTTTTTTTTTTTTAAGTCCTAATAATTAAAATGTAACCCTGATTTATTGTAGTGAATTATGTTTTTTTTTTCTTTCCCTCTGATTTTTCTACCCATTGTTTATTAAAAACATTTTACCTTGTCATATTACAGAAGGATGAAGACACGAGAAAATTTCTTTAAAAATACTGCCTGTTAAAGGGGAAGGCATTCCTATGCTAACATACATCTGCTGTTCACATCTACATCAGTGTAAATCAGGCTCAACCACAAAAAAACTGTATAACAGCACATCTAGCAGTTTTCATTGCTGACTCTGTGAACAGCTGATGGATGTAGGCAAAGACATCAGGGATTCTCACAGCAGAACATGGCTACAGGCTGTCATTGCTGCACTCCCGAAAATGAAAGTTGCCTGTACGTTCTGCTGATCCTTTGTTTTAATATTTCCCGAATCACTGGTCCATAAAAGCATACAGCCAGTGAAAACAGAACTCCTGATCTTCCTATTTGGTGTGGGGTCTGGGATACTGAAACCTTTAGAGCCCTTTCACACTGGGGCGGTTTGCAGGCGCTATTGCGCTAATAATAGCGCCTGCAAACCGACCCGAAAGTGCCGCTGCTGTGTATCCAGTGTGAAAGCCCCGAGGGCTTTCACACTGGAGCGATGCGCTGGCAGGACAGTAAAAAAAGTCCTGCCAGCAGCATCTTCGGAGCGGTGAAGGAGCGGTGTGTATACCGCTCCTTTACCGCTCCTGCCCATTGAAAACAATGGGACGGCACGGCTATACCGCCGGCAAAGCGCCTCTGCAGAGGCGCTTTGCGGTGGTTTTAACCCTTTCTGGGCCGCTAGCAGGGGGGTAAAACCGCCCCGCTAGCGGCCGCATACCGACGGTAAAACGCCGCTAATAATAGCGGCGATTTACCCGCGACGCCGCCCCCGCCCCAGTGTGAAAGGGCTCTAAAGTTACTAGGATAGCAAGGCAAATAGCATTTACATAAGGAGAGGTCCATAGAGACAGTCTCCATATTTTCTTAGATTTAAAGTGGCTCTGAAGGCATGAGGTTTTTACCTTAACGCATTCCATGCGTTAAGGTAAAAAAAAAAACTTTCTAAAAGCAGCTCCCCCTTCAGCCCACCCTTATACTTACCTGAGACTGATCTCGATCCAGCAATGTGCACAAGAGCTGCGGCTCTCCTGGCTCTCTCTCTTCTCATTTACCAGAGAGGCAGCAGAGGTAGCCACTGGCTCCTGCTGCTGTCAATCACAGCCAGTGAGGCAGGAAGCGGGGGACAGGGCTAAGCCGTGCTGTATATGTCAATAGACACACAGAGTGGGCTCAGGAGCAGGCACCCACAGCAAGTGGTTTACTATGGGGGCACTCGGTAGGTGGGAGGAGTCAGTGGGGGACATAAGAAGAGGAGGATAGGAGCTGCTCTGTTCAAAACCACTGCACAGAGCAGGTAGGTGTGCCATGTTTGTTATAAAAAAAACAAAAAAAATGTTTGAATCACTTTAAGACAATACACACAAACAGAAGGCTCTACAGGAAATGCAGTGTTAGGCCTCCCTTCTCTCATGGGATTGTGACAGCCTACGGGTGTTTTCTCCCTTTCCTATTCTCCTCATCTGTGGTATTGTCTGATGGCTGATGGCATTTAGTTGCCACAGCCAGTGGCTTATGCCAGAGGGTTCTGGGAGGCCTATAAAAAGCCCTATATGGATAGACACCGCAAGTGTCAGTCAGTCAGCCCCGATCTCCTCTCACTCAACCTTGTTGTGGGATCATTATTTGGTTTGTGTCACCTTGCAAAAGTGCATTGCCTGTGATTTAATAAAATTAGTTTTTTTCTGTCTACAATACTATGAGCTATTTCTTCTACATATAACCTAGATAAGGAAGATCTCCTGTTACTATCCCACTGTGGCATGATTGCCAACATTAATTGGTTCTACAGAGATGTCAACCTGGGAGAACAGTTTACAGAGTAACAACAAGATGGTTAATGCTGCAGCAAAAACTTTGGAGAAATTGTTTAAAGGGTGCAACTTATCATGGTCAGTAAAAAAGGGGTTATAATGCAAGGGGTGTTTCCTGGGTTTCCCAATCATGTGATCACTATCACAGTGATCACGTGATCAGGAGGACGTCCTACCGGCTCCCAAACAGTAACTGGGAGCTGTTGGTGACAGCATGGTCACAGCGCTAAGGGTGCACAATTGAATGTGCTTCAAGCATTGAACAGCGCCACTGGTTGTATACATATATATGGCAGTTCAGCAGTAAGCCCACTGCCCTGCTGACACATACTGTATATGCATAGGGCCAGCAGGAAGAGGTTAAGAAGAAGAACCTTCACTTCATCTGTGAAAACAGGATGGAATCTTTAATAAGCACCAGAGCTTCCATTGGGTCTTGTGGATAACAAGTGCAGTTCCTATTGAGAACTTGTGTCCTTAACAATAGACAATAATCCACACAGTATTGTATCTGAAAGTCCATATATTCAGTAGTAGCAACAAGTAACACCCACTGAATCATCAAACTTTATATATTTACAAACAGGAACATTATTGTATTATAGAGTCCTCATAGTTTATCTCAGTGAGAGTATGCTGTATGAACAGCTTTAGTCCTTCCTGTGTGTACATTAGGAGCCTTTGTCTGTGCCCTTTGAACAGAGTTTCACTTTCCTTTATGTTTTAGTCCATATGCTCTCCAAGAGGGCTTAGGCAGGCCATAAACAGAGTGAATTTCTTTCCTGCAACCACAGGTTGCAGGAAAGAAATTTGCTCGATTCCCCCATCAACACAGACAGTGTTGATGCATGAATCCCTCCTGCCAGGCCATTGTCTTCTCACGGGGCGAGGGAAGCCGCCCCCGCTGCAAGAAGACAGTGATTATTGCTAGCGGCTATAGCAGCCACCATCAATAATTGCAGGTAAAACACAGCAGGATGGTTGTATCCAAGTTGATCGATCGATCAACTCAGTACATTCAGCCTGCCCATACACAGTTTGAATCTCGACTGGTTCTGCAGGATTTGAACTGTGTATGGCCTGCCTTACCCAATAATGGCTTGCAATAGGCAAGCCCCCACTTAATGTGCAAAGGGCACAGCAGCCATAATTGTATACTTAGCAACAGTCCTGGATTTGTCAAGGTAGTCCTACTGTTTATTCAGCTGTCCCCTTGAGGGCTGTTTCCTGGGATTACAGAGTGAAACTCACTAAGTCCGTCACCTTTGCCCAGCAGTCCTCCTAACCTGTTACATGACCACAGCTCATTCATATGCAAATCCATGCCCCCACCCTTCCCTCCACTCCAAGGCAATTTAGCCTATTGCCCAGAATATGCTCCTGTGTGGCGGGGGGGGGGGGGGGGATCAAAGCCTGGGTTCTGGTAAGTAATGGAACAAATCAGAGAAGAGGAAGCAGAAAAAAGGTTGGTGAGAGGCATAGAGCTGAGTTGCAGCTTACCCACACTCTGTAGCCACACAGACACCTGCATTTTAAATAGACTGTATGGGCTAAAAGTTATAGCTAGTTAACCAAATTGGTAATTTTACTAACAAACAATACCTTCTCAGCTGTGCTTCTGTCCTTATTATTATAGATATTCAGTTATAAACAGCATTTTAAAATGAAATTGTACAATAAGTTTGCAAAATACCTTTTTAGAGCACTACATCTATTTTAAATGAATGCCCCACCCCTAAATAAAAATAAAAAAATCACTGCCTACAATAGTTTGCTGGATGCACAGTTAGGCCTCATGCACACTGGATGTTATAAAAATGCCAGTAGCGTTAGCTGTAGCTGAAAAAACGAGTTTTGCAGCGTTTTTACAGTAGCGTTTTTCCAGCGTTCTTTAGCTTTTTTTTTAGCAAAACTATATTCCCACAAAAGTTTAAAAACGCTGCTAAACGCAGAATAGCTATGTTTTTCAGCGTTTTTAAGCTTTTATCAGTTAGATCGTTTTTACAGCTGAAAAACTCCTCTTATGTTGTGTCTGGAATTTTTTTTTTTTTAAATGTTGTAATTGAAAGTGGCAAAACAAACACACTGCATCACAGGTCAGTAGATACACTTGGTAAATAAAAGGAAGAGTAATTATCACATCGCTACACAGATACAAATGTATCAGAACTCTGTTGCAAAACATGTATCATCTGGCAACTCTGTAGGGAAGAGGACTGGGTCAGGTTTCTGGTAAAAGAGAGGAGTCAAAGAAGATTTGGACTGTATATCCTACAGGGTGATGTGGTGTAAGCACTGTGAGGGATAAAAAAAAAAAAAAAAAAAAACAGGATGATTGCCTGTACTTTAGAGTGAGTTGGCATGACCGGGTGCTATAAGGCTTAGTCCAGCTATGGAGCTATAATAATGAACTCTGGGCATGGGGTGGTCTTACAAGGTAAAGTGAGCCCACAAGCTGTGTAGCACTGCAGGACATGTCTCCGACCAATAAACAGAAGTAATCACTATCTGGCACGATTCAGAGCTAGGCAGTGATCAGTGGGTCTGCGATGTATCTGAGGTCTGTGCATAGGCCTACTAGATAGGAGACGATTACGGGGACACAAAAACAGTAAACCTGTACGTTAAGATCCTATGTCTGCACGCTAATGTGGCCTTTATGACTGGTTCCCATTTTTCCTGTTGGATTTTTTAATTTGTTTTATATTATTTAGAATGCAACACTGGGTGCTAAAACGCTCAAAGGTGAGTGGGAAACAAAAGGGAATTCTGCTAGGGAGCTGTCGCTATTAGAGTATCCTAGACTAATAGGAAGCCAGGAGCTGGCTCAGGCCATCAGGCTCCTCCTAATAACTAAAATAGGATAGATGAATCTTTTAAATTAAATGATTGTTAAGGCACAATAAAAGATTTGGTAAAAAGACTTTACAAGATGGAAAACATACCTAAAGATAAAGAGAAACTTGTAGGCAGGTGCCTACTGTATGTTAAGTTTACATGCAGTTGATGCCTATGTGCATTTCAGTAAAGTACTGTTGCTTTAATTTGGCTAGCTGATGCTATAGAAGTTGTGTCTTGTATGACTTATTTCCTCTGCAGATGTGTCATATTCGGTTTTCTGGGATATACACTATATTACCAAAAGTATTGGGACGCCTGACACATGAAATTTAATGGCATCCTAGTCTTCGTCCATAAGGTTTAATATTGAGTTGGCCCACCCTTTGCAGCTATAACAGCTTCAACTCTTCTGGGAAGGCTGTCCACAAGGTTTAGGAGGGTGTCAATGGGAATGTTTGACCATTCTTCTAGAAGCATATTTGTGAGGTCAGGCATTGATGTAGATGAGAAGGCCTGGCTTGAAGTCTCCACTCCAAAGGTGTTTTATTGGGTTGAGGTCAGAACTCTGTGCAGGACAGTTAAGTTCCTCCACCTCAAACTCGCTCATCCATGTCTTTGTGGACCTTGCTTTGTGCACTGGTCCAAATCATTTGGTAGAGGGGGGATTATGGTGTGGGGTTGTTTTTCAGGGGTTGGATTTGGCCCTTAGTTCCAGTGAAGGGAACTCTTAAGGCGGCAGCATACCAAGACATTTTGGACAATTTAATGCTCCCAACTTTGTAGGAACAGTTTGGGGATGGCCCCTTCCTGTTTCAACATGACTACACACCAGTGCACAAAGAAACGTCCATAAATGTTCATGTGCGTGTAAAGGCAGGCATCCTAATACTTTTGGTAATATAGTATATATATATGTATGTGCAAGGGAATGACTTCGTTCCGACATTAGATCAGTGAGGACCAAGTTCTATCGATGTAGTTCTTTGCCATTTTTACCACTATCCCTCCAATAGGCCCTCCAATCAATGTTTTATGGACTTTAATGTTTATGGATTATTCTCCATCTCAGGTATGGGTGGCACCAGTTTTCTATGCACTTCTTTACCGCTAGGAACAGTGTACTGCTTCAGCAGGACAGTCATTCTACCTCAGCCATATTGCACAGCTGATATTAGGTCAATCAATTGTACATGTATATGGAAAATGGAGAATGATGTGAGATGTAACAAATACCTTTTGAGTATACAAGTAAATAGACCTTACTTAAGAAAAGAAGTTGCCCATGGGCAGAAGTGTCTATAACAAGTGTAACCTTGGAATCTGAATAGTGAAAGCTAAAGCGAGTTAACCCTGCAGGTTAGGATGTCCTGTGTGGATGCAGCACAAGTGGATAACAATTGTGTTAAGAGCAAAGAACATCTCATATAACCTTCTGGGTTGGGACACTGAAGTAGAAAGCCTGTGAGTAGGCTGGTGACTTGGTGTGTGCTGGCAGCTCTGTTGATAGTGGGAGACTGGTGTGCTTTTTGGTTTCTCACCTTGAGCTAAGTCTCTATACTGGCACAGGGTTGGACTAGACCTGGTCTGGAAGTCACAGGAGTAAAACCTGGTGCACGAGATGTGGCATCTAAGAGAGATGCAGGGGCTGGTGAAGAGTAGGACATGTTCTGCATTCCTTTCTTAAATGCTTTGGAATACACAGAGTGAGAGGGAAAGGATAAAGTTTCTAAATTTTCTGTATAAAGGTTTACTGCTCAGACAATATGTTGGTGCAGAGTGCTACTTAAAGATGGCTTCTAGGTGCATAACCTGCCCCTAGGAGGTGAAAAAAACCTAAACCTGCTCCCTCCTTACAAACTGGCTTTTGTCGAATGTGAATGTTGGAAAACTTTTGTCATTTAGCAGCTGCAGTTGTGTATTATGACAGCAGAGATGTCCTGCAGTCAGAAAACAATGGCACAGCAGGGAGGCTTACTCCATCCTCCTTGCTTGCTTGGATAGGGGAATCTGAGTCATCTGTGACCAGTTTCTGCTATAGATAACTGGTCCCACTCTTATTCTTTGGTCATATGACTGCTCCTTTGCTGACATCATCCTGTAAAGGATGGGGCCATCAGCCAGAGCTGGCCTTTCATCATAATGATGTTGGGGGTCCCCCATTTCAGAGCTGAAGCAGAAGACACTAAACCCAGGTACATACTATGAGTTTTTCCCATTCAATCCAGCGGGTTGAACGAAAAAAATGTATCTGCTCCCGTCGTCTGAGCCACTGTACTAACATCTCCCCCGCTGATCTCGTGTGTTCTGACAGGGAACACTCCGATCAGCACTATCTGCCATTGGTTTTCCAGCATGCTCGTCCGACAGAAGCCAGCCAAATGGCCGGCTTCTGTCGGACCGGCTGCCATACACACAGACCAAATGTCGGCCGTTTTTTATTGAATCGGTCCGATGTCACCCAATGTTCGGCCCATGTGTGTGGGGCAGAAGCAATAAATAAGGTAAAAATTCCTTTGCATTATGCCACCCTAGACTATAGATTATTAAATAATTAATATATGGAGGAGGAGGGGCATCCACATGGAATTTCTTTATAGCTAACCAGAGTTAGCTATATGTAACCGTACAAAAGTACAATTCAAAAAAATATAAACGTTTTTGTAAATAAAAATAAAAAAACTGCATTTCATACAGGAATATTTGCAAGATGTAACATAAATTTGGCAGACACAACTAGAACAGTCTGCAAATATTAGTCATTGCTACGTGTTTGGAAAGGTCATGTTATTTACCAGTATTCTTTTCAGAATGGTTAAGGGTGGAGTTTAAAAACATTCCTTATTATCTTTCCTATACCCCTCTAATTATTGTTTCTACTGAGATAGAAGTTTCTTGTTTGTTTCCTTGACAGAGGGGGTGTGTAAAATAAACAAAAAAATAAAAAAGAAATAAAAAAAGGAGCTGGTTAGATAAGAGTTAACATGCATAGGAAACCACATTGGATCCAGTTTATTATAACCTGTATTTTTCCTTCCCTTTCAATTCCATTGTCTGTTTATTGCATATCTGGCAGCATTCCCTAAAATCGAGGGAAAGTCTGAAGTTTCAAGATTTGTCCCTAGAACTAGTTTGCTGTCAATGGCCATCTATACAGTAAAATTCTGCATGAATAATGTGTTTTAGTTATTACACGACACATACCAACCTACCACAAACCTTGTACATATTAGGAATAAATACCTAAAATACCTAAATGACCTGAACTTTTTTTTTTTCATTTTGGATAGAGTAAGGAAGGGTTATAACCCATCTCAGGTTTTTTTGTCATCTCTGCCCCATTGAAAAAAAAATCACTTTATTTATTTATTACAGGTACTTATATAGTGCTGTCAATTTACACAGCGCTTTACACATATATATATTGTACATTCACCTCAATCCCTGCCCTCAAGGAGCTTACAATCTAAGGTCCCTAACTCACATTAATACATACACATACTAGGGCCAATTTAGACGGGAGCCAAAAAAAACCTCCCAGCATGTCTTTAGAGTGTGGGAAGAAACCGGAGTACCTGGAAGAAACTTATGCAGGCACTTCACTTCCTGTCCCATAACCAGAATAGGAAGTAAGACAAAATCATTAAAGAAAATAGGGAATCCCTCATTATCACCAGAACTAGTGTCCCCAATTAAAGACTTCTCCTTTACTCCTGTTCTGGTGACAGTGAATCTCCCTAACGGGGGCACATGCCGCAATTAAAACCTGACAGGGGGTCTAATCCCTTTTACACTCTATATTTAAAAAAAAAAAAATTGCCTTGTTATACTTTAATGTTGTTCCAAAGTTTTTTCTATGCATGAAGGTAAAAAAACCTTAAGCGTGCAGCTCCCCCCTCAGCCCCCCTAATATTTACCTAAGCCCGATCTCAATCCAGCGATGTGCACAAGAGCCGAGGCTCTCCCGGGTCTCTCGTTCCTCATTGGCTGGGATGCAGCAGCAGGATCACAGCCAGTGAGAAGGAAGGGGGGGGGGGGGGGCTGAGCCACTCTAAGTCTTTTGGACACAGAGAACCAGCTCAGGGGTGAGCAGGAACGAGTAATCCCATAGAAAGTGGCTTGCTATGGGGGCACCTGGCAAAGGGGGTGGGGGTCCAGAGCACTGGCAGGAGATCTGAGAAGAGGAGGATCTGGACTGCTCTGTGCAAAACCACTACACAGAGCAGGTAAGTATGACATGTTTATTATTTTTAAAGTATAAAAAATTCCTTTACAAACACTTTAAGTGAAGGTATGCCAAAAAATCGGTTTCAAGCTATATGCAGATCTTGGTCTTCCTATAAAATGTGTTCAGAAAGCAATTGATTTAGCATTTACCTCCCAATGTTCTGAGATGTGAAAGAGAGATACCTTTTAGCACAATGTACGTAAGCAAGGAACACACCCTACCATACACCAGGTACATGGCTAACAAAGAATGAATGCACTAAAAAATGATTAGCTAAACCCACACATGTTTTCTACCATTACTCTTCTATTACACTATGTTGCAGTGCAGTACAGACAGTTCCTGAGTTAGGTAGGTTTGTTCTTAAGTTGAATTTGTATGTAAGTTGGAACAGGTACATTTTTTAAGTGCAACTCCAGCCAAAAAAGGGTATTTTTCAGTTTTTTGTATAGGATATGGAAGGGTAACACCCCTGTAATGTTTGTTTTGCAGTCTGTGCCCCTGTTCAGAAGATTTCACCTCACTTTCTGTCCCAATGACAATTGGATTTTGAATATTTTGGGTTGTTGTGGAAACATGGATTGGTGATAAAGCATCAGTGGGGAGACACCTTTTTCCCATAATAAGTCTTACAGGAGTGAATTTCCCTTCCTAGAGGTAGATTTCCTCTCAATTCCTGTTGTCTCCCTCTTTTTGTAAGTATGAGTTTTATATAGGTTGGATATTTGTAACTTGGGGACTGCCTGTATTACACTTTTGATTGTTAAATAAAACATTTTATTTCCTATGTCATTTAAAAAAGGGACAATTGTAGAAACATTTTTGAAAGAGGGATTGTGTTCCAAATGAGGGACACATTAGAGCTGTAGCAGTTAACTATTCTACCAAAATCCCATAAATTCAACACAAAACCCATCTGGAAAGCTTTCTAATCCCTTAGAAAGCATTCCCTTTGACTATAGGCATCAGAAATATTCAGATTTCAACATCACCAAATGTTGCTTTCAACACACCTTAACAGGGTTTACTAAAAAAAGAAATAAAACTAGTAACAGATTTACCATCACTCTGTTCAGATTCTGTGGCAGGAGGCATATTTGTTAAAGGGCAGCTCCACCGTCATGATAAAAAATTATAGCAAACAAATAAATGTAGCACCTTCCTAGCGTAGGGTGCTAGGTAAATGTAGAGTTTGGCCCCTTCTACAATCAATCGGAGTTTGATTGCTTCCAGAGCTTAGAACAGGAGATTAAAATGACCAGCCTAAATATTTACCATGCTCCAACCAATCCCTGGAAAGGAGTGTCCAAAAAGAGTCTGGAAGGGTGATAAATAGTCTGAGGCACTGGAGAGCTGGGTCCCTCCCCCTTTAGGAGGGTGCCAGAGCCAGAGGGACTGCTGTCCTCAGGCAGCCCAGGAACTGCTGCTCTAGAGGCCTAAGCAGTGTCTGGGCTGGAGGCCTGGATGGACTTTGCTTGGAGCGATTGGTCTAGAGAGGTGCTGTCTTACTCACTGAGCCGTGTCTGGAGAAAGCTGGAAGGTGGCAGCTGTCCTGGGGACTTGTGAGTAAAGACCCTAAACTGATTCATGTGACTGTGTAGTGTGCCAGAGACTACACTGGGTACCAGCAGTTGTGCAGAGGCACAAGGTAATCAGATGCCAAAGACTGGCCTCATGGTCCCCAACTGTGGGGCATTAGATTGTCCAGCACCCACAGTTACTTTGGGAGAACATTGTCCTCTCATTGCTGAATACTGGTTGTTTTGTAGTATCCCATGCCCTAACCCCTCTGCTGTCAAAGTTACTTCAAGCAATAAATACTAAAAAAGGCAACTCCTAGACCGTTTATTGGAGCTGGAATAGGTGGATTGGTGCTGGGGTGAGCAGGCAGCCTCTACACTTTTGGAGAAGAACCAGCTAGTATCAGCGCGCCCCTATGGGGGTAGCGCTACAAAAATAACATAGCATATACAACTGCTACACAAGCCATGCTGTGATTTAGTGTTATTAAAAATGACCTTTCCTTTTCAATCTGCAGCACTGTAATTGTCTGTAAAATTCAATGCAAAATGGCAACCTGGATGCCTTCTGTAAATTGTTGGTTTACATAACTTCACCAGAAATGTAATTTCCTGCTTGTGTGATTGGTTCAGTGATCTTTCCATAAGTCTGCACTAAGTCAAATTGTAGGCATCCTCTGCAGTAAGAATTCTAGTTTCAGTGAGATAATTAATTATTTATAAATGGATGCAGACCCTGCAACTTTTCTCATCAGAACACTGTGAACACAACAGCTGAATCTAATGGGCCAGTCTCTCCAGTTCAGAATCACAGGACATGCTTAAAGAAGAACTGCAGTCTGCTCACATAATTTGTAATAAAACATCTTTGTCATTCTAAAGCTTCCCTCCAACCACTTTGCATATTATTTTATGTATACTGTGATTCTGTACTTGCCGAAAATGATGCAGAAATCTCCCTCCACTGAGTCTGGTTGCAACCATTTTTTTTTTAATATACGTTTTTATTAATTTAAAAAAAAAAAACAGACAACAAACAAAAATGAATATTATTTGCAGCAATTAAAGAAACTATATACATAGAAAACAAAACACACACAAAAAAAAAAAACACCAAAACAAACCCCACATACATACATACATTGGTCATACCTGGTTCCTATGCCAGTTTGATTTTAGAGAAAGGTGTCATCCCGTGTTACATATGTACACCTAGGAGGCCAATAACTAATGGAGAGATTGCAAAGAGTCATATTCCTCTAGGAGGCTATTGAGGCTGTAGAGGGGTCCGTGAGCCATTTGGACCAAACCTTTTCATATTTGAGGAGACAACCCCTATTTATATATGTTTCTTTGTATAATGGTAAGCTATTATTAATGAGTTGTTTCCACAAAGTCAGCGATGGGGGGGTGGTTTTCTTCCAGCTGAGAGCTATGGCTTTACGAGCATAGAACAAAAGCAGCCCCACCAGAGTGCGCCCTGCTGTCGTAGGAATAAATTGCTCTATCAGACCTAAAATACATATTGGCATTGATCGTTGCAGTGGGATATATGTTATTTTGAATATAAAAGCTAGTATTTCTTCCCAATACCTTACGATAGCTGGGCAAGTCCAGAATATATGGGTAAAGTCTCCAGGAATCTCCCCACATCGCCAACAGCCAGGAGCAGAGTCTGAATTAATTTTAATTGGCAACCATTTTAACTGTGGGAAGCTGAAGCTGCTGCCTGTTCACTTCCTGAATTTACACAGACCCACAGAGGCACACCTCCAGCTATGCAGCCCTGCAGCTCTGATTGGCCCTCTTATGACTCACCCCCCCCCCTTCCTGGCAAACTCTAATAAGAGTGAGAGAGCGCTGTGCATGATGTCATAAGCCTAGGCTAATGACCAGACAAGAAACAGGGAGTGAGCTGTATAAGGTATTTACTGGCAGAAAAAATACTATCCAAAGTTAAAACAACAAGGGCAGGAGATTTAATAAATGGAAAGATGAAAAAATTACTAAAGGTCCGCTTTAAACAAACAGATTTTTCTTCAGAGCAGAAACGGGTAGGTATATGCAACAAAGTTTGTTAAAATTCCTGCAATGTACATTGATCACTCAGAGGGGGGTTGTTTTTTTTTTCTCAACAAAAGTGGAGTTACTGTTTAAGTACACACATGTCATTGCAAGCTATCTCAACCTACCTGTATTCTTTTAATCTGATTACCAACCCTTGGCGTGTACAACATTTCTTTGATGTAAAAAAGGAAATATAATTGAAATTCAGTGAAATATAAGCCACAAAAATCTGCTACATACCTGTGGGAAATCTAAGGAGATTTTTTTTTATCTTGGATAGATTAGGGCAGGGCTTTTTTTCCCAAACAATAGGTGCTGGGCAAAGGGGTGGCCTCATACCTGAAGAGACAGGGAATGGTGCACCAGACGGCCACACCATACACTCCTGAACAAAACGGTGTAACAGAAAGGAAGGGTTGCACTCTTATAGAGATGGCCGGATGCATGTTTATAAAGAGGGGGGAATTGTGGGACTTTATATGAGGCCAGGGCATCTGCCGTAGATAGCCTCCATCCCTATTGAATTAATAAAGAAAGGGAATTGGGACTTTATATGAAGCATGCGACCGAATTGAACAACATGAGCAGAGAATGACTGGTGGGTGTACAGAGATAAGGATAATTAACCCAATCACATAGTGTTATGGCATGTACATAGTAACATAACATGAACCATTATCCTGATTATACCATTTATTGGATATAGCAATCATATAATAACAAAAGTAACCTGGGTAACATGAATGGTACATGACATTAACAACATGATAAAAAGAGAGGGCGGCCACCAGATATACATTTCTGTGTTCACGCATTTATAATAAGTTCATAAAATAATTGGTAAAGGCCAATATAAAACAGTAGAATCATAAACATGTAGTAGAATATCACTCTTGGATAAAATTGGTATTAAGGGCATCTCTATAGCTCGACGCGTTTCATGGATACCTCCAATCTTCAGGAGCAGATGCAATAATCTATAAACATAACATAAGGTAAGTTGGTAAAACTGGCCGATTTAACAAAAGGGAAATTGCCACGTATAGGGGCTAGAGAGGCAGGGAGAGCAGAAGTATTGATAAATGGTAACGAAGTTATGGATATGGCACCCCAAGACAACTTACAATTGAGCTGTGATGGCATGCGACAGCGCAGTGGGCCAGGACCCACTGGGGAACAGTCATCCTCCCGGGAGCTGAGGCGGCACAACCCATGGACAGGAATGGAGAAATGACGTGTGGGAGGGAGATAACTGAGGGGTGGCAGCCCAAATACCTACAAAGTGAAGAGTGTAAACATAAAATTAAATAAAAATAAAAATAGTAAAAAGGAAGTATAAACAAGAAAGGGGTAGTGCTGATGTATGTTGGGAAATAGGTGATAAAAAGTGGGGAAGATCACATCGTAATCCATGATAATGTACCAGTAATAACTATAATATAGGTATTGTAACAAAGGTGGGGTGATCTCCTGGTAGACATAAGTGATAAAATGTCAGATGGTGCTCCGTATTAGTGCAGTAGTAATAAAGAATGCACTAGCAACTTATCCAATTACCTAAGAATGTAAAAGTGTAAAAGAGGATTGTATAAAAGGGTGATTACCTGAATATAGCAAGAGTTCCCGTGTGGCCTGACTGGTGCTGCTGTAGCGGTGAACACCGCTCAACAAAGATCCAACTATTCCACATGGGGTGGAGTGTAAATATATTCCCAGGTGTCCAATGGGTGTCCGCCAACGTCACGCAGGACGGCTGACTGGGGGGAGGAGGCGCCCGTACCTAAGCGGAAAGGAACCGCCCGGCATAAGGCGTCAAAGTTCCCCCAACAAGAGCCACCCAGATTGAAACAGCGGCGCGCGGCGTAATGACGTCATCTCGACGTCACACGCGGGACCCTGAATGCATGGCGTCGATGCGCAGTAAGGACGTCCACCCGATCGCCCGCGTCAACTAGGGCGGAGGGGGAAGGGGAGGGTCCCAAGTGCGCATCGCAGCTCCCGGGAAGGAAACCCCCAAAGTGGTGCCCACCGGCCCAGTCCACTATCACAGCACAACCACAGACATCAAGAAGGAGTGTATCTATCTGGGAACATAGCAGAGTAAATAAATAAAATCACTCTCCAAACCCCTCAAGAATACAAACTATTGGCCAGAAAACACAAGAGAGATATATAGTATTAATTGTAATAAATAAACTAGTAATGGACAATACCAAGAATTGGAAATATAAATAGTAGTCGGGAACGCAGGCTTCCATCCCTAATAATGTATATAAAGAGGGGGGAATTGTGGGACTTTATATGAGGCCAGGGCATCTGCGTAGATAGCCTCCATCCCTATTGAATTAATAAAGAAAGGGAATTGGGACTTAATTCTCTGCTCATGTTGTTCAATTCGGCCGCATGCTTCATATAAAGTCCCAATTCCCTTTCTTTATTAGCCAGATGCATGTTGTCGGGTGCCGGCCTGGCTGGCAGGTGCTGAGGCGAGGCGGTCGGGGCTGCGGCCTGCCTACGGAGTAGACTACCCTCGAGAGCCATTGAAAGTGCTCCATTGGTGGTGTGGCATGGATCGGGGCCTGGCATGGGGCACATTGGAGTGTTTGGATGTGGAGCATGTGCCTGTGTTCCAGGTGGAGGGCGATCCAGGCTGGAGAGTAGAGCCATGGAGGGCAGTCTAGTAGGCTACAGTGAGCAAACTAAGGGTTACAGAATCCTACAACCAAAGACTAATGCCGCGTACACACGGTCGGACTTTTCGTCTACAAAAGTCCGACGGATGCCGTCGGACTAAAGCTGGCTGACAATCCGATCGTGTGTGGGCTTCCCCAGACTTTCAGTGGACTTTTCCAGCCGCAAATCTGACGGACTTTGGATTTGAAACACGCTTCAAATCTTTACGTCGTAACTACGCCGGACCCAGAAATCCGCTCGTCTGTATGTTAGTCCAACGGACAAAAACCCACGCTAGGGCAGCTATTGGCTACTGGCTATCAACTTCCTTATTTTAGTCCGGTGTACGTCATCACGTACAAATCCGTCGGACTTTTGTGTGATCGTATGTAGGCAAGTCCGTTCGTTAGAAAGTCTGCCGCAAGTCCACCAAAAGTCCGCCAAAAGTCAGTCGAAAGTCTGTCGAAAGTCTGTCGGACGGGCTGTCCGACTTTTGTAGCCGAAAAGTCCGACCGTGTGTACGCGGCATAACACAAAGTGACAATAAGCCATAGTGTTTATTTTGATGAGAGCCCATCATCAGAAACACTGATCCCTGAAATATGTGAAGTGAATATACCTAGCAAACCAGAAGAAAAGGTTGACCAAAGCGAACCTGTGCAGGAGTCAGAACAACATGTGGAACTCACAATGCCTAAACCAAGTTCCCCAAAAGTTCCTGCTGAACTGCCTGAAGTCAGAAGATCCACTCGGACTACAAAAGTCATACCACTCCGCAAACTGTCATACACTGTCAAAACACACAGCATACTTGAACCAACATCCTGGGAAGACTTATGCCGCGTACACACGAGCGGACTTTACGGCAGACTTTGCCCGGCGGACTTTTCGACTTACTTTACGACGGACTTTCTAAATGAACAGACTTGCCTACACACAATCCACCAAAGTCCGTCGAATTGGTACATGATGACGTACGACCGGACTAAAACAAGGAAGTTCATAGCTAGTAGCCAATAGCTGCCCTAGCGTAGCTTTATGTCCGAACTAGCATACAGACGGCGGACTTTTCGACCGGACTCGATTTCGACAGATTAATTTAAAACATGTTTCAAATCTAAGTCCGTCCAACTTTTGAGAAAACAAAGTCCGCTGGAGCCCACACACGATCGAATTCTCCGACCAAATCCCGTCCGCCGGGCAAAGTCTGCCGTAAAGTCCGCTCGTGTGTACGCGGCAATAGAAAAACTGCCAAAACATGAAACCAATAAATGGAGAAAGGCAGCAGAAGAAGAATTAAAGTCACTTCAAGAAAATAAAACCTGAACACTTACAGAGGTCCCTCCTAACCGCAAAACTATAGGAAGTAAGTGGACTTTCAAAGTAAAGTCAGACACAGAAGGGAATATCCACAAATACAAAGCCAGACTAGTTGCCAAGGGTTACTCCCAGAAAGTTGGTGAAGATTACGATAAAACATTTGCTCCCGTCGTAAAACACTCCACCATCAGAGCGCTTCTTAGCATTGCAGCTGGGAAGGGCATGCAAGTGAAACACCTAGACGTTAAAACTGCTTTCTTATATGGAGACATTAAGGAAGATCTCTAAATGGAGCAACCACCAGGGTTTGAGCAAAGAGACAACCTTGTGTGTAAACTTCAGAAGAGCATCTACGGTCAAAAGCAATCTGCAAGGATGTGAAATGAGAAAGTGAACAAAGTACTTACCAGAGAGGGATTCTCAATAAGTAAAGCAGACCCCTGTCTCTACTCCAGGAATCAAGAAGACAGGTGGATATACATCCTTATCTATGTTGATGACATTTTAAACCTGTTTTGAACGAGAAGGGGATTACAATCAGATAGTTCACAAGCTGTAAGAAAATTTTGAAATCAAAGAGCAAGGTGGTATTGAGATTCAATATTGCCTGTCAAAGGAGATGACTGCCGATGCACTCACCCAGCCTTTGTTAAAGGAACATCATCGTTATATCCAGAAGAAGCTAAAAATAATTTGACAAAGCACATTCTGTTGAGAAGGGGTGTTGGAAGAAGAACAGCATAGTAGCTTTTTATACTGTGAACTATATACTATATGCATTATGCCTATCTTTTCAGCAGGTGCCACTGCAGTGTTACAGTGTGTATTCCATGGTAATGTAATCAGAGGAAGTACCTTCCTTATTGTGTTATATGCACTTGTTTGTTATTCAGTTCCTGTTTTTCTCATGCTGTAAAGACACGCATTGCTAATCCTCTATAAAAGCAAAGCTATTGCTGCAAACAAGATGCTTCCAGCGCATTTTATCAATACTCTGATAACAGATGCTTCTACAGCTTGAGGACTGGTAGTCCTACACACATGTGTAATCTTATGGTGCTGCAGGGGTTAATGAAGCCAGGGGATTTGCCATATGCACTCATCAACTGCCCCTGCCCTTTCCATTCCCTTCCTTCATTCACAGAAGTTGTATAATAGCTTTTATGAATGAAACGTGATCTATGTGGGACAGGTGGATAAATGAAAGGCCTGCCTCCTCCATTTATAGATTGTTTTTCATTCTTAGAAGCTATAGTACAGCTTTTAAGAATGGAAAAGGTGGGCAGAAAGGGTGGGCAAAGTCAGCACTCTTGATGAGTGCCTTTCACAGGTCCATCAGGCCCTGTCGTATTATAAAATTACAATGGAGGAAATATCAATAAATGCAGGAGCCATCAGCACAAGGGACACATTGTATTAAAAGTAAGTAACGTCCCTTGTGCTGATTTTTTTTTTAACAAACTTAGGCTATAAATGTATTTTCAAAACAACTAGTGTAGGTACCTCAATTTTACTTGATAACATTCTGTTGCAATCCCCCATACAACAGCATACAGAATGGTAGAGGAGGATGCAGGGCTGTGAGCCGGTTGGGTGAGTTGCATGCAGATGAACTATTTGGGAACATACTGATAGGAGAAGAAAGTAAGCACAGACATTCTGCTACTGCTGCTTCACTGTCCAGTAAAAAGGCTGGGTGTGGAGGGAGGTACCAAGGTATGTCTTACCTGTAAGTGGTGTCATCCACCTAATTGTGCTGTGTGGCAGAGCTGTGTAAATATTAGGACTGGATAGACAGCAGTCCAAGGTCATACTCTCAGCCCAAGAAGCTGTATTCAGTGGTCCCGAGGAAATAAACGAACCTGGCATTGCTTGCTATTTAGTGCCAGTGGAGGTTGAGATTAGTTTTTTTTTTTATTGTGGATGTGCTTTAAACTTAAATTGGAAATCTAGTACCTTTCATTACTACCTTTATGTCTTAGAGTGGAGAATAAATTGACCTCGTAATAAAATAGTGAAAAAGCAGACTGATGGCAACATTTTTGATAAATCACCAATCTGCCCAATCTAGGCCTCATATTGTGCACTGCACCCTGCTACCAGGGGCGTACTGACCATTGAGCCACTCAGGCACTGCCCGAGGGCCCTGGGTAACTAGGGGGCCCCATCAGGGTTGCCAGCCTCAGTAATACCAGGGACAGTGTGGACCAGGGACAGCCAATAGACAGTATGGACCAGGGACAGCCAATAGAAACATGTCTGTGTATACTGTGTGTACATGTATGTGTATACTATGTGTGTGTATACTATGTGACCCCATAATCTCTGATTGCCTGGGGGCCCCATAATCTCCTATTGCCCGGGGGCCCCATGAGTTGTCAGTCTGCCTCTGCCTGCTACTTAATAAACCCAAACATGTATAAAACATAAAGTCTCGGAGACTGTAGTTGCTGCATGGCTTTACCCTGGATTTTCTCTCTTCACTTTTTACAGGGCCAACAAATTTCTGAGAATAATATGAATGTGTTTGTGGCCTGCACACATATCCCTGCTTAGTATACAAAAGTATCCAGCCGCCGCTCTTTACCTTCCAGGCATTGAATTTGTTTCCTGTTTGCAAATGCAGTTAGATTAGATCCTCTGTGGACATTGTTGCCGATCATCTATTTAAAAACAAACACATAAAACTCATTTGCTATATTTAAGGGAGTCCAAACAGCTAACATGTCTGTATATTTTCAGCTACAGAACATAACTTGTAAATCAAACTACCCGGTAATATTCGTAAGTATATATATAGACAGGATCTCCGGACCTCAGCATCTTGTGAGTAGCAAAGGGGAACCTGTGAGTAAAAATATACGGTTTTCTATTTCTTACCTATTTTAGGACCTATTCACACTTATGGGATTTGATGCACATGCTTTAACATTAATGCATGTACAGAGATTTGTTATTATTTTTAATGGTACTAGTTCACATACATGCTGTGTGTTGACATATGTTCATGTCCATTTTTAATTTCCATTTTTAACAGGAAATACAGGGTATGCCAACATATTATGATGTGCATCAACACACGCTACAATGCTTACCTGGTTGTTAGTCCTGCACAGTTAAGATCAGTGGCAGCTGGTGCTCCAAATTTTTTTATTTTTTTTGGGGGGGGGGGGGGGGGGGGGTTGCAAACAAACTGAAAAATTCTGGAAAAAAAACATCAATTGCAGCCTCACTGTACCATCAAACGCAGCCACTGTGCCATCAATTGCCACCACTGTGCCATCAAATGCAGCCATCGTGCCATCAAACGCAGCCACTGTGCTCATCAATTGCCACCATTGTGCCATCAAACGCAGCCACTATGCCCATCAATTGCCGCCATTGTGCCATCAAATATAGCCATTGTGCCCATTAATTACCGCCACTGTGCCATCAACTGCAGCCACTGTGCCCATCAATTTCCACCACTGTGCCATCAAATGCAGCTACCGTACCATCAAACGCAGCCACTATGCCCATCAATTGCCGCCACTGTGCCATCAAATGCAACCACTGTGCCCATTAATTGCCGCCACTGTGCCATCAAATGCAGCCACTGTGCCCATCAATTTCCACCACTGTGCCCATCAATTGCTGCCACATTGCCATCAAACACAGCCACCGTGCCTATCAACTGCCACCACTGTGCCCATCAAACGCAGCCACTGTGCCATCAAATGCAGTCACTGTGCCCATCAATTGACGCCACTGTGCCATCAAATGCAGCCACTGTGCCATCAATTGCCACCACTGTGCCATTAAACGCAGTCACTGTTCCCATTAATTGACGCCACTGTGCCCATTACATGCAGCCACTGTGCCATCAAACACAGCCACTGTGCCCATAAATTTCTGCCACTGTGCCATCAAACGCAGCCACTGTGCCAAACGCAGCCACTGTGCCCATCAATTGCCACCACTGTGCCCATCAAACGCAGCCACTGTGCCATCAAACGCAGTCACTGTGCCCATCAATTACCGCCACTGTGCCATCAAATGCAGCCACTGTCAATTGCCGCCACCGTGCCCATCAATTGCCACCACTGTGCCCATCTATTGCTCTCACTGTGCCCAATCAAACGCAGCCACTGTGCCATATCAAATGCTGCCAGTGTGCCCCCCGCCGGCCCACTGTCTGCACTTACCTGTCTCGGTGGGACAGGTCCTCGATGTCTTCTCCCGTCCTCTCTTCCCATCCTCTGCTATGATTGGATGCCTGGCCTCCAATCATAGCGCCTGTCGTTTCAGCCAATCAGGTGATGGGTAACAGATCCGAGCACCTGATTGGCGGAGAGGTGGTTTAGTGTTAGGAAATCGAATATTCATTCGCTTTTCTAATACAGCTGAGTGACCTGTAAGTGCCCAGCATGGCGCTCATAGATCACCTTTTTTGATGCCCATTAGAGCCTATGGCTGTAATTCAGGCGCCCGAAAAGGGGCCGGGCGCCTAAATAGGGGTGGCAGCGGCGGCCATAGATAGATTCATGCATTGTATGCTTTTTAATTTTTCATGTCTAGGGTTTACAACCACTTTAAAGCAGATCTTCACCCTCAATATGATGTTGCTTCCTCTCCACCTCTTTGTACACTTTGTACACTATGTACTTGTCTATATCCAGAGCACTAAGTGTAATTTCTCTCTGCTGCTTTGTTCCTCTGCTATCAGCATGAGTTTCTTTTGACAAGTTATCCTGATGCCGTGAGAAAAAAGTTGACAGGGGGGAGCCCCAGCTGTTTGATAGCCTCAGCTCTGTCCCTGTGTACCGTGTGAAGGGGGGGGGGGTGCCTTCCCTCCAATCAGCTGTCCGAACAGCTTTAAAAAAAAAAATGGACTTTGAAAGGCTGTAGTGAAGAGAAGACTGCAGATGAACAGTTACAACTTATGTAGGAGGATTTGTTTAATCTCTGTGTATCACCTGAGGTCAGTCCCCTCACTGGGTATATAGAGGGGTTTACAATCACTTTAACCACTTGCAGACCAGCCGCCGTCATTTTACTGCGGCAGGTCGGCACGATCCCGCGAATCACCGTAGGTGTACGTCGGCACCTTTAAGAGCGTTAGCGGGTGTGCGCACGCCCGCTGCAAAGCAGAGGACCTGATGCGCGTGGGCGGCGGTCGCGATGACCGCTGGCCATCCGCGATCATGGGCACGAGAGCCAGAACAGGGATGTGTGTGTGTAAACACACACATCCCCATTCGGACAGGAGAGGAGAGACAGATCGTCTGTTCCTACTAATCAGGAACAGCGATCGGTCTCCTCCCCCAGTGTGTCCCATCCCCCCCACAGTTAGGAACACTCGTGAGGGAATACATTTAACCCCTTGATCGCCCCTAGTGTTAACCCCTTCCCTGCCAGTGACATTTGGCATTTTTATAGCACTGATCGCTGTATATCCCAGTGTACCGTGTGAAGGGGAGGGTTCCTTCCCTCCAATCAGCTGTCAGATCAGCTTTAAAAAAAAATGGACGTTGAAAGGCTGTAGTGAAGAAAAGACTGCAGATGAACAGTTACAGCTTATGTAGGAGGATTTGTTTAACTCTTTCATGACTAAGCCTATTTTTGACATTTGGTGTTTACAAGTTAACATCCGTATGCCACCCTAGACCACCAGGGAAATGACAGTCAGTGCCCAGGCAGCTGCCAATCAGTGCCAAAGTAAAATGCCTGCCAGTGCCAGTGCCAGTGCCACCAGTGATGCATATCAGTTAAATCTATCAGTGCCAGCTTTCAGTGCCCATCAGTGCCGCCTATCAGTGCCACCCATAAGTACCCATCAATGCAGCCTTTCAGTGCCCATCAGTGTCGCCTATCAGTGCCAATCAGTGCCCACCAGTGCCACCTATGAGTACCCATTAGTGGCGCCTATCAATGCCCATCAGTGCCATATATCAGTGCCACCTATCTGTGCCTATCAGTGCTGCCTATCAGTGCCCATCGTCAGTGGCACCTCATCGGTGCCGCCTTATCAGTGCAGCTTATCAGTGAAGGAGAAAACTTACTTATTTACAAAATTTTATAAAGAAAAACTTTTTTTTTGAAAATGTTCGGCCTTTTTTTATTCGTTTAGAAAAAAATAAAAACCGCAGAGGTGATCAAATACCACCAAAAGAAAGCTCTATTTGTGGGAACAAAATTATGAAAATTTAGTTTGGGTACAGTGTAGCATGACCGCGCAATTGTCATTTAAAAAGTGACAGCGCTGAAAGCTGAAAATTGGCATGGGCAGTAAGGTGCGAAAGTGCCCTGTATTGAAGTGGATAAAGATCCAGCCTTCAAAGATCTCACCCTGGTCTGTTTTCACTGTCTTCCTGAGCCTTTGATCTGATATAAACATGCAGGATGGAAGTTCAGACTTTTCAGGCTTTACTGGCTGCTGTCAGTTTGCCAGTCAAGGTCCCCACCTGTGTGTAGGAGACACTGACAGCTTCCTATCACTTAGTATGTGAAATTTAACGTAAGACTGAATTCACACTTGGCATCATTAAAATGCATATACTTGTAGTTTTAACACACATTGAGCCACGTTTTCATATATTTTTCCCCACGCCTATTTAATGTGTGTCATCATGCGTTTTGCACGTTACGTCTCTAAAAAAATAAATAGCTTCTCTCTACTGATCATATGGTATACTGCACTACATCACAGTATGACATGCTGTATTCATTTTAGTGGGCCCCAAAAACATGTTGAGGCAGTTAAATTCATGCAAGATGTATTTTCTGTTATGCATTGCACTACATAATACTGTTAGGCACCACTTAGAAATGAAAATAGTCTTAGTAAGGCTAGCCATACATGATACAATTTTCTTCTACAGCTTTACTTTAGATTTACCAAAACCATATAATATGAAGTCACACCTAAATACTTTTTAATTTTGTATGCAATCAGGCAGGCCCTTCTACTACATAGTTGATGGTAAATCTATAGGAAATTGAACAAGAAAATTGTATAATGTATGGCCAGCCTAATGTGATAAATGGGGCAACTCAATTAAATGTGTATTTTGAACCAACAGCAACTGTTCTGGTTTCACAACTGTTATTGGGGGGGGGGGGGGGCTTTTTCCCTTTAAAATATATGGCATATTGCACAACTCTTGGAGGACAAAGCCATGTTAAATGTTTTTTCTTGTTCATACATCATGGGACACAGAGCTCTATCAATTGCTTAGTGGGTTAGACTTCACTGGCAAACCCTAATTACGGCGGGAGAGGGGCCCCCCCCTCCCGCCGCGATCCGGTGCCCTCCGCCGCTTACCGGAGCCGTCGGTAGCGGCGGAGGCGATCGCGTCCTGCTCTCTGGTGTGTCTGGAGATGAGAGAGGCTAAGATGGTGCTCACTCGTCTTCATGACACTGCTGGGCGGAAGCGACGTCAAGGGATGTTTACATTCCTTGTAATAGGAATAAAAGTGACACAATTTTTTTTTTTTTTTTTTAAACAGTGTAAAGATAAATAAAATATTGTAAAATAAATAATAAAAATAAAAAATAATAATTTTAAAACCCCCCTGTCCCGACGAGCTCACGCGCAGAAGCGAACGCATACGCGAGTAGCGCCCGCATATGAAAACGGTGGTCAAACGACACATGTGAGGTATCACAGCGACCGGTAGAGCGAGAGCAATAATTCTAGCCCTAGACCTCCTCTGTAGCGCAAAATATGCAACCTGTAGAATTTTTTAAACGTCGCCTATGGAGATTTTTGAGGGTAGAAGTTTGACGCCATTCCACGAGCGGGCGCAATTTTCAAGCATGACATGTTGGGTATCAATTTACTTGGCGTAACATTATATTTCACAATATAAAAAAAAATTGGGATAACTTTACTGTTGTCTTATTTTTTTATTCAAAAAAGTGCGCTTTTAAGACCGCTGCGCAAATACGGTGCAAAAAAAAGTATTGCAATGACCGCCATTGTATTCTCTAGGGTGTAAGAAGAAAACCCATATATAATGTTTGGGGGTTCTAAGTAATTTTCTAGCAGAAAAACCTGTTTTAAACATGTAAACACCTAAAATCCAAAACGAGGCTGGTCCTTAAGTGGCTAAACACGCATTGGAGCCACCCCTTGGGCTCATACAGGGTATGCTGGTATAAACTCCACCACTCTCAGATGTCATCAGATAGTCTCACATACAAGAAAGAAAAAGCTCCATAGTGTGATACAGTAGGGATTTATTTAAAATATATTAAAAATTCCCTCCAGAAGGGTACTCACAATATGTAGGTGCGTGAGTGCACCAATCTTTCCAGAGAGTGTTTGTATAAAACAAGCGTTTGTATGGCGTGCGGTGTTTTGTTCCTCATCTACCTCTGTTGCTGACAGCTCCGTCCTACCCCTCCAAAGGAGGGGTAGTCACAGGAGAGCACTGAAGCATGCTGGATTGTGAACACCATTAAGGAGGAGCATGAGGAACACTGTTTTTTGTGGACACCACTTACTTGCACTTTATGTGTTGATATTAATGAATTTAACTTTTTAAATGTGGACACTGGATTTTGCACTTTGATCTTATATTTATAACCACATATATATATTGTTTTTTTGCATGTTGCACTTTATGGGATACTTTTATATAAGTATTGTATTCATTCTATAATTTATATATTACTAGCATTTTTTTTTTTATATTGAAATTTTGTAGTATAGTTTTACACTATATATGCACCTCCCAACTATTGGGATATATCTGTTTTTTCAGCGCAGGCACGTTTATTTATATTTTTTAGATTCTCTTGATTGAGGGTCTGAAAGACACAGCTCCCCATTTCTCTCATAAACAAAGAGAACTAGTGGGATGTTACAGGGCAGGACTTTGTAGAAAAGAGCATTTAAAACTTATGCAAAGTGAATGGGGACATGTAACAAAAATAAAGTGATTATTATCCTAATTTGGCTGCAAAAGTGGAAATACACATTTCAAAGCCTACAGCCAGCTTGATAGAAGTGTCCTAAGGATACATTTTCAGCTGCTCAAAATCTATAGAGAGCTTATTTATTGTCTACACACCTGTAGGAATTGCAAGTATTTGAATTATTGGTATCAAAGTTTATAGTGGCGTTTCCCCACCTGGTCTTTGAGAACCACATCACACCAAGGCACTTGTGAAATAATGTGTTTCCTTCTAATTTTTTTACCAAGCAATACATCTCTGTTTCTCGCTGAAAGTGTGGAAAAAATTATCTGTTGATTGTTCCAAAGGAGAAGAGCAGTGTGACTCTATCATGCCATAGATGGATATGCGTTACGTTCACATGCACTTTCAACATTTAATTTGCTTTACGAGCTGCCCTAATATGGCTCCCTTCTACCCCTAAGCACCATAGCGTTCACATGGGCTCCTGTGGCTATTGTTCGAATCGAGCTCCGGCAGCTAATTTTATCAGGGATTTTCATCTGTTTGAAAAAAGTTTTACGAGTATCTGTGAGCTGCCTATGTAAATCCATTGCGCTCGATTCATACATTCTAGCATATATAGCGAGAACTAAACACACACTAGATCAAGTGCCTCAACAGTTCATAGGGTTCCATGCAATGTTTAGGATGTTAGCAGACAGTGTACGTAGGAGGCAATGAGTGCTTCTAATCTTATTAAACGCTTGGTTATGGCAACAGTAATTTTCCAACATGTACTGAAATCTTTGTGAAAACTAGTTGATAATTCTCTCTTTTCACTGGGAAAAGACAAGGAAGTAGTAACCATACATGTACTCTTCCTTCTTGTTGGACAGTAGTTGGCGTCAGGGAGATATTTACCAGTCTTTGATCAGCTGTATAATGTGAACTGTGGCCTAGCCTCAGTTAGACCTAGGGTCTTTAAACTATGGCCCACAGTTGAGGTCAGTGGCATATCCCTAATGTGCACATAATGAGTATTCAAGCCAGGATGGGCTGCCTATGGTCTCTGCCCCCAACCTACCCCTGCCACCCCCAGTGCAGGTCCCCCCCCCCCCAAAAAAAAACTGAGGACCTCGCGAGGAGGTCCTTTATTTACGATACGATTTTAATACAGTGATCTCCCCACTGAGCTGTTGCGTTCTGACAGGAGGACCGCCCCCAGCTAGAACACACCAGTCAGCACTCACAGAAATTGGCACTGATTAGATGCAGTTTGGCTGCTGGTTTTCCAGCAAGCTCGTTTGACAAAAGCCGGCCATCAAACAAGGACCTGTACACATGGGCCAAATGTCGGCCGGTATCTACTGTACCTGCCAATTTTGACTGATATTGGGCACGTGTGTACTGGGCTTTAGGCCACTGCTCCCAATTTGATATTCATGTGGGTGCAGGTGTGGGTATGATCCTGTGCAGGCAAAACATGACCCTCACATGGGTGTATGCTCTTTTGTTCTGAATCCTATCATGCTGTTCATTTTAAATGCATTCATTTATTTATAAAATTGACTTTATTTTTCAGCCGCAGATATTTGTAAAATATAAATTGTGGCGTTTGTACTGAAAAAGACTGACCTAGATAAGACTTACATTAATACCTATAAAAGGTATTGATCACTTAGACCCCTTTCACACAGGGGCAGTTTTCAGGCATTTTAGCACTAGAAATAGCCTCTGCAAAGTGCCTGAAAACCGTCTCCCATTCATTCCAATGTGGCTTTTCACACTGGGGCAGTGCGCTTGCGGGACGTTCCAAAAAGTTCTGCAAGCAGCATCTTTGGGGCAGGTTGAGAGCGCTGTATTTAACGCTCCTAAAACGCCATGCTCATTTGAATGAATGGGCAGCGATTTCAAAGCGTCTTAAAAGAGCTGCAAAACGGGAGTTTTTAACCCTTTTTTGGGTTAAAAGTGCCCGCTACTGGCCGAAAAGAGCCACTTAAACAGCGCTGAAGCACCGCGCTTTAGCGCAAATAGCGGGCGCTGTTAGTGTGAAAGGGGTCTTAATTAGCTGATATACCTCTGCTTTAAATCTGTCCTGATACTGGGTCTGAAGGACAAGCTGGAGAATACTGGCACAAATAATCTCCTTATCTCCTGTAAGTTTATCCCTACACATTCCTACAGGCCCTTCCTCAGCGAGAAAAGTCCCAAAGAAGAGAAATAACTTCCCCAGACACAACCGGATAAAGCATGCATTCCAACCTGATGATGTCACTGCACTCACTTTGCTCAGGAGCACCCAACAGCAACAAAGCATTGTGGGAGGTAATGCTGGACTTAGGTATTTCCTGGTGTATTGTCTACCACTTACATGCTGGCATATATTGAATGCTTTAGTAAAAAAGACACTGCGCATCATTTGAAATATAAATCGGAAAAAAACAACGAGGGCTGCATGTATTCCGAACAATTGTTATATGTAACTTGATAAATACTTTTAAATAAATTTGTTAACATTTAAAAATAAGTTAATAAAAATATTGTTTTGTAGTTAATTAAGACTTGTGCACATCAGCTGGTAGTACCAATGAGAACAATATACTCAACTGTATATTTTTCTTCAATTTAGATTTTTTTTTTTTAATGCTGCTCGTCCAAAAATCTTGAGTGTACATTACTATTATTATATTATAGGATTTATTTAGTGCCAACAGTTTGCACAGCTCTTTACAACATGAGTGCAGACAGTACAATTATAGTAGAAGGAAGATCCTTACGTTATTCAGTAATAATACCAAAAAGCCTATTATAGCCCTATTCAGTAGTAAATGTAGCACTTGCAAAGGGGCCTATAGAGAGGACACTGTTTTTGACTGAATTAGGAGACCTTGTTGTGTCTACGATTAGCTGATGACAGCCCTGGCAAAAATGTCTCAGGGATCAAACAGTTTAGAAAAACATGTCCACTCAGAATTTTTTTTTTTCTTTAGATAGGTGGCTTTGTGTGTATGTTGTTCCTCCCCTTTAATAGACTAAACAGGAACGCTAATGCAACCCAAGCGTTCCAATTTAGCTGGATCTGGAGGTTTGTGGTCAATTATTCAATGAGGTTCTATGATACCTATGGCCAGCTACATGTGTTCCTGAAGTACAGTGTTGCTTTGCTTAGCATTTCTTACTTTATTTAACAGTTCTGTAAAAAGCATGAAAAGTATTTTTCAGTTAAAGGTGTTAGGTAAAAAATAAAAGTCAGTGAAAAGGGAAAAACATGTTCTCTTGCATTTTACCAGGAGATTATTTAACTACTTCAATACTGGGCCTATGCTGGCACTCCTCTCCTACATGTAAAAATCTTTTTTTTTTTGCTAGAAAATTACTCAGAACCCCCAAACATTGTGTTTTTTTTAGGAGACACCCTAGGGAATAAAATGGCGGTTATTGCAACTTTTTATCTTGCACGTTATTTGCGCAATAATTTTGCAAATGCCTTTTTTTGGAAAAAAAAAAACAGTTTCATGAATTAAAAAATAACAAAGCAGTAAAGTTAGCCGAATTTTTTTTTGTATAATGTGAAAGATAATGTTACGCCTATTAAATAGATACCCAACATGTTACGCTTTAAAATTGCGCACACTCATGGAATGGCGTCAAACTTCGGTACTTAAAAATATCCATAGGCGACGCTTTAAAAATTTTTACAGGTTATCAATTTGGAGTTACAGAGGAGGTCTAATGCTAGAATTGTTGCTCTCACTCTAACGCACGCGGTGATACCTCACATGTGTGGCGAGATTTTTTTAAAATAAAAAACAGTAAGAAGTTAGTCACTATTTGTTTTGATGCACCTGGAAGGCATTTGGCTTATTTAAACTACATGGTCAATTTGACCTTGAATGGACATTGAAAGAACTGACAGTACTGAGGTGTTGTCCATGGGAAACAGATTCCTTCTATTCTCTAATCTGAAGAAGATTGCTTGTGATGGAGAATCGGCTTTCTCTTACGCCTCTATTCTCCGTTGATAAGTAGTACCCACTGTCCCTTGCAGATTTGTATGAGGCCCTGTTCACATTTGAACGACACAGGATTTTTTTCATGCTTTTTTGTTTGTTTTTTTGGATACTGTTCACTTGAATGATGTGCTCTCATCTCCAAAAAAGTGCCAAAGTAGCTTCTGTACCCTTTTTTTGGAGCTGACTTTGGGGAATTTTTTAATAGCAAATTTATGTATGCGTTTATGTATTTTTTTTCTTGTGACAACATGCCCGTTTGTTTAGCACATTTGGGGTGCCATTAACAATAAATGGCACCAAAACGCGTATTGAGCATTTTGGCACAATTCTGCCTGACATTCTAAGTTGCTCAAATGTGAACAGGGCCTTAGTGTATAGCTGTAATGTCACACCTTTGGCCAAGAAATATATGCTGATTTATAAATGACCCTTCTGTGTTTTGTATTTTTACATTTATTTAAATACCTAATTGGTTCAAGAAAGTTGCTGGGCATTGCCGACTGTGAAGCAGCGTTAGGTTAGTCTGCACTCTGGTGGTCACAAGTGGAGCTGCATTTGGAAGGTGGGTTTGCTTTAAATTAAAGTAACAAAGCTCTAAATATAAGTCATTAGAGTCTGCGATTGTTGACCCCTTTGAAAATGCAAATTCTCTGGCTGTCATACTGACTTCAGACGTTTTCCAGGTCATTGGCTCTGAGCGTACTGAAGCCAAAGGTTAGGCAGCCAGGCAAGTGACATTTGTAGGTCAGTAAGAGCAGCCCACATTTCTCTCTTGAAAGGTTTGTTGACTACTACAACCGAAATAAAAATGAACACACGCAAACAAACTAGATTTGAGTTGTAACCTTTTATGCGGAATGTTGTCTATACAACCACACCCAATATTTTAAATGCCTCCTGGCAGGAGCTGTAGACAATGATGACCAATACTTAGAAAACCTGTAACTAAGGATAAACTAACCAAATAACTCTTGCATGAGTCCTCCAGACTGCTGATTAGCTACTCAGGCACTAGGAACTGTATTGTAGGAGGTGGTGTTCTTGTGCCCCAAACGAGCAGAACTAAAAAAAATAGAAAAAAAACTATGCACCTTTGGGTTCCTGCTATACACCACCAGTCTTAAAGTGGATGTAAACCCTTACATATACCCAGTGAAGTGAACAGCCTCAGATGATACAGAGATGAAACAAATCTCCCTACAAAAGTTTTACATGTATGTCTGCTGTCTTCAGCTTTATATATGGTTTAGAAAGTGCACATCCTGTTAGGAGGTTTTCTCTTCATGTTCAACACTGCAGTGAAGCCTGGGCATACAGCCAAGACAGATAATTGGAGGAATGGCACACACCCCCTCTTCTTATAGGTAGAGACTTTCAGCTCTGTCCCTTGAATAGTTCAGGGCTCTGCCAATCTATTTATAGCATCCTCCCCAACACAAAACTCTGACTGCTTTTATCATATGTGACAGAGAACTTGTCAGAAGTTATCAGGCTGATAACAGAAGAACAGAGCAGGAGACAGCTATGGGACTTAGTGCTTTGAAGAGAGAGAACAAAACACTGCAGATATATATGTGCCCAGCTCAAATTTCATGAATCAGGTTTACATCCACTCGGCCCCCCTTAACCACTTTCCATCCCGGGCATAGTAATATGATGGCCGCAAGGTGGCCGTCATATGACGTCCTCGGCTTCCCGACCGTCTAGGGGGCGTGCGTGCGCGCGCCGCCGCGTCACTCGGGAGCCGATGTGCGTGCCCGGCAGCCGCGATGTCCGCTGGGCACCCGCGATTGCTTGTCATAGAGCAGGGACTTGGATCTGTGTGTGGAAACACACAGATCCAAGTCCTGTCAGGGGAGAGGAGACAGATCGCGTGTTCCTTGTACTGGATATAAGAACACTGATCGGTCACCTCCCCCAGTCAGTCCCCTCCCCCCACAGTTATAATCACTCCCTAGGTAACACATTTAACATCTTGATCACCCCCTAGTATTAACCCCTTCCCTGCCAGTGACATTTATACAGTAATCAGTGCATTTTTATAGCACTGAGGGCTGTATAAATGTCAATGGTCCCAAAATAGTGTCAAAAGTGTCTGATCTGTCCGCCGCAATATCACAGTACTGATAAAAATCGCAGATCGCAGCCATTACTATTAAAAAAGTAAATAATAGTGTTTTTTTTTTCAAAATTGTTCTTTTTTTGTTTATAGCGCAAAAAATAAAGACTGCAGAGGTGATCAAATACCACCAAAAGAAAGTTTTATTTGTGGGGAAAATCATCTGGGTACACTGTTGCATGACCGCGCAATTGTCATTCAAAATGTTACAGCATTGAAAGCTGAAAATTGGCCTGGGGAGGAAGGGGGTGAAAATGACCAGTATTGGAGTGGTTAAAGCGGAGTTCCACCCAAAAATGGAACTTTCGCATTAAGGTAGGTGACCCCTTGCCATGCCAAATTTGGCATGTCATTTTTTTGGAGGGGGGAGCCGGTACCCTCTTTTCAGAGGGTCCCAGCTCCCATTTCCTCCCAGCGCACCACAAGGGAGATCACCTCTCCCCCTCCCTCTCAGCAATCATCTGAGACACGTCACAGGTCCCAGATGATTGCCCGGCCAGTCATGGAGCGTAGCGTGGCTGGCGCATGCGCAGTGGGTGCCCACCTGTGAAACCTCAGCCGAGCGCCGCAGAGAGGAGGGGGAGACGAGCGGGGCTTCGTTCCCCCGCATCGCTAGACCCTGGGACAGGTAAGTGTCCGAATGTTAAAAGTCAGCAGCTGTAGTATTTGTAGCTGCTGATTTTTATTTATATATATTTTTTTTTACCAGAACTCCGCTTTAATACAATGTAATTGTACAATCTCAATAAGATTTATCAACAACTATTTAGGGTGGGGGTCTAACTCAGTGGATTTAAGAAATTGTTAAGGACCTCACAGTATATCGTTTTTGGTATATCTAAAGAAGATTGCACTGTATAATCAGACCTTTAAGATCACCAGGTTTAGGGTTCATGTTCACAGGTGTCAAAAGAAAAACAAATGCAACATAGTGAATCAAGTTTCACAATAAACTTAAAGTATACCTAAATGTAAAACTTTCTTTTTTTTTTTTATAGAGCAGGGACTGGTTAGAACCCCTGTCAAGTTTTAATTTCTAGCTGTGCCCTCTTTAGGGAGATCCATCCTCTACATTTGTCCTGTCAATCGCTCTACCCAAAAGTGAAAGTGAGGGAAAGACCAAAATTTTAAGTTGACACCAGAACTGGAATTGGAGTAGAAATTTTCCAAAGTTGACACTTGTTCCGGTGACATCTGTCTAAGAGAGAACTTACCGCACTTTTGAGGTGTTTCTTCTCACTTTCTATTGTGTTAAAAGGACAAGAAAGTTAAAGTAGAACTCCAGGTAATACTTTTTTTTTTCATTTTAGAGAAGGGAGGGTTATACCCCCTGTCAGTTTTTTTTTCTCATCTGTGTCCCATGGGGAAATTTCCCTTCACTTCCTGTCCCATAGCCTAAACAGCAACCCGCAACACCTTGCGGCCAAAACAAGCATCCTCAGATGCCATCAAATCCACGGCAAAAGTGTACAGCGATGAGCATGTGCCCACCTTGCAAACCAGCGCAGCTGACGCCTGATGGAAGGCCCAAGAAGCAGTAAGCAGCCAAGTAGAATGCTCCGTAACAGGGAAAAGGAGGAATCCAACCCCTGATAGAATAGGCCAGAGTCATTGTCTGTCTGATCCATCTAGAAAGGTCGCATATGAAGCAGACAGTCCCTTTTTTGGCCCGTCCGTGATCACAAACAGTGTGTCTGATCTCCAACTGCCAAATACACCCGAATCGCCCGAACACATCCAGGGCATGCAAGGTAAAACCCTTTAGGACATTTTGACTTGGGACACAGGGAAGGCAATACAATGTCATTAGTCAAACGGAATCAGAGGAGAGAACCATGGACAAGGGCAAAGAACCACTTTATCTTTGTGGATCACCAGGTAAGAAGTATGACATTGTAACGCCTACAGTTTTGACACTCTGTGAGCAGAGGGGATAGCAGCCAAAAAAGCCACCTTCTGGGACAGGGCAAGCAGAGGAACCTCCCAAATATTTTCAAAGGGAGGCTCCTGTAGAACCGAACACACCAAGAGCAGATCCCACGGCAGTAGAAGAGACCGCACCGGAGGAGGAATACGTTGAATCCCTTGATTACAAATGCACACCAGGGAGTGCGAGACTAGGGGACACCGAAGAAAACCGCCAAGGCCGACAACTGGCCCTTGATGGTACTCGAGGCCAAGTTCTGCTCGGTTTCCCGCACAGATGGAATAAGGGCGACAACCAGCACCTTCTTGTGCGCCACTGCAGTTGTGGAGGAACAACCTCACTGACAGGACAGGAAGTGTGGCCACCAACCCCGCAAGGTGGGCCACATCCACGACAGCAGAGCCAGACATAAGATCAGTCTGGACCGATAAGGCAGGGGCGCCATTTACTAGCCTATATGCCTAAGCGCCACCTGTGAAAACGCAAGGAACTCAGGGGGCCCCCGCCTGAGACCTCCCCTACCATAGGCCCCACACAAGGGGCGTCACTAAGGTCCCACACGGGACGTCGACCAAGGCTCCTCACAAGGGGTACTGGCCGAGACCCCGCACCAGGGGCGCCTACTGCTACCTCGCACAGGGGGCACCATTGGACCCCTAACAGGGGCACTGGCTGAGACTCCGCACACGGGGCGCCTACAGAAACCCCGCACAGGGACACTGGCTGAGACCCCGCACAGGGTGCACCTACGGATGCCCCGTACAGGGGGAACCACTGGACCCTTCCCAAGGGGCACTGGCAGGGGCCCCTCACAGGGGGCATCCACTAAGGACTTGCACAGGGGGCGCCTTCCACTTAAACAACCCCCCAAAAGGGGGTTGCCCACAGCGCCGTCCCTCTGGAAGAAGGCGTTCGGCGTGGCCGTGCGGACTCATAGGATGTGGCCTAAATTTTTGACTGCCCGCCGTGAGTGCACAGGTCCGTGGGGGGACTGGACCAAGCAGAGCCGAGGAAGGAGGGCGGATGCCCGCAATGGAAAGCGGCGGCCAGCACTGCCCGCTCTAGGGTCACCCGGTCGGTAGGCCGCAAATGCCACGGCCTAAATTTTCGGCTGCCCGCCATGAGTGCATAGGCTTGCGGGGGGACCAGACCAGGCAGAGCCGAGGAAGGAGGGCAGACGCCCACAACGGTAAGCGGCCTCCGCCACCCGCTCTAGGGCCACCCTACACATGCCTGGTCGGTAGACCGCAAAGCCGCTGCATAAATTAGTGGAGGGCCGCCACATTGGGCGCGGTTCCGTGGATGCCTGGTCACCCGCCCAACCATCCAGCAGGTGCCAAGGTTTACCCCCCCATAGTGACAACCCTGGAGAGGGGGGAGTGGACAGAGTGTCCGAAGACCTAGACCAGAGGCCTGGGCCTTACCTGGGAAGTGTGGGGTGGGGAGGAAAACCCCAGAGGGACCGACCTTCCCAGGGAGTACCCGCGCCCCACACCACTCCAGGGAAGGAGAGGAAGGGGCCCCTTGCTTAATTGTGCGGGTAACGCAGCTAGACAGATCCTCCTCACCACCGAAGTGGGGGCTGTCGGCCATGAGGAACGCTGTGACACAGGCCGAGACCCGGTTGTACGTGACCTCGCAAGACATTTAACTTGCAGGGTCAGCCCCCATCCAGTGGGGCTATGTCGCGGCCGACCTAGCTGCAGTCTGCACGCACTTGCTGGCCAGAAAGGGAAGACCACTGGATCTTAGTGTCCAGCCCGTCGCCTAGTCCAGCAGTTGATTGTATATCTTACAGGAAAAAGTCCAAAGAGAAAAAAAAGTAGTTTAAAAAGCAAAAACAAAAATATTGCAAGGATCAGAGATCCCAAGCAGGGAACTAGGTCCTACTCCTGTAGGGGGTGATATAACCCTATGGTTCTGAATAATGGAGCGCTGTGTCTGTCAATGAACAAAAGAGAAATTAAGTATTTGATCGCCAAGCAAAACATGACTTAGTACTTGGTGGAGAAACCCTTGTTGGCAAGCACAGCGGTAAGACATTTCTTCTAGTTGGACAGAAAGCCCATGGATATAATGACAGGAGAGATAGCTGATGGACCAGATGACGGGGTCGGTACACAGCCTGATTTCGACAGCACTTGCAAAGTGGTGCCTATTATGGGGCAAGTTTGAAATACAGGATGAAGAGTTGCAAATTGCCACAGGAAAGTTGGCAGTGGGATCAAAGCCTTGATCCGGACTCACCCACCACTTCACGTCCCCATTCTTTAATCAGTCCACTACTCCAGTGTTTCTCAAGTCCAGTCCTCAAGGTGCCCCATCAGGTCATTTTTTCAGGCTTATTATTTTGCACAGGTGATTTGATCAGTTTCACTGCCTTAGTAATTACCACAGCCGTTTCATCTAAGGGAAATCCTGAAAACATGACTAGATGGGGCGCCTTGAGGACTGGAGTTGAGAAACACTGTACTACTCTACTCATATGTACGGCTAGGTGATATTTGAAGGGGTTAGAAAACCCCATGCCTCTTGAATCTTAGGCAGAGATAACAGCCAGTACAAAATCCTCTTGGCCTCATAAGCCCAGAAGAAATGAATGAACTTCACCTTCACTGAATGAAGAAATGCCTAGGGAACATGGACAAAAAGGTCTGCAGGTCATGTGGGCCAGCAGCACCTGCAACCTGAACATCAAGCAACAGCACTAATAAGTGCTTATGAAAATGTATAGCTGAGATTTAATTATAACGGTGTGTGCTTGAATTGGGTAAGAAGGTTATTGATAATAATCATAGTTTTAATCAAATTTAGGCTATTTTGCCTAATTGTCATAACAAGCAACATAAGGATGAATTATGCACTTATAATCAAAAGTTATAGCATATATCCAGGTAGGGTAGTAAGGCTCGTAGAATAAAAGGAAAACAGGGAGAAACAAGAATAGAATGAATGAAAAAGAAAAGGAAAAAGAAAAAGAAAAAAAGGAGAGAAAAAAATAGCAAGAAAGGAAAAACACCGACAAGTGAGGAATAAGTGGGAAGGACGGAGGGGGATGGGGGAAAAAAAAAAGAGGGGGGGGGGGGGGAAGGACAGGGAGACGGAAAAAAAGGAAGGGGAAAAGAGAACCAAGGGGGAAAGAAGAGAAGGGGGGGGGAACGACAACCAGGAGAGTAAAGAGAGGAAATGAAGAGAAGAGAAGAAAAAAAAAAAGAAAGAAGAAAAAGGATAGAAAAGGCTATATGGAAACAATAGGAGAGGAAAAGGGTGAAGGAATAATGTGAAATGTGAGCACTACTGAGAGCGAGGTGAGTTTAAAGCAAAAAGAAAGTGCATTGTGAACAAAAACGTGAAATGAATCAACCAACACTGATGAATAGAGAAAAAATAGGGTGTGAGTGAAAAAAAAAAGTGAAATCAACCAAGTGAAAGGTGAAGGATATGACTAAAGTGAAGGGATGAAAAGTGACAATGGAGTAATGACTAAAGTGCAAGGAAAGAAAGAGATGACAAAAAACGGTAAATAAAACCTGTAAGTTAGTTACCTTGTAGATGCAAAACGTGTGAGCAGTGTATCAATACAGAAGGAATATTTGTAGTTGCTCAGAATAAATTATTGAAAGCAAAAACTGCCGGATGAAAAATAGAATTGTTAAAAATGTTTTTATTACTATCAAATTTTAAAGAAAATACGGACCGTCGGTGCATGAATATGCAGCGTCGGGTCCAGACCTAAGGAGTATAAGGGAATAGCCAAATTTACCTGTCACAGAAATGCTCCTCAATAGATGAACTTCCTGTTAGAGCAGTGGGGATCAAATGAAGGAACCCATAGAATGCTATCCACATTAGGTATCAAAAGGTTGAACATTAATTGCTGCTGAGATTGGCTGCAGGTGCACGCTGGTCACCCCCACCCTACCTACCTATACAGAAACAGTGCCAAAGATGTCGGCACTCCACGTGTAATACACCCGGCGTTCTGGAAGACAGACAGTCCCGGCATCTTCCGTCATTACCGCCGCAATTGCGTGGCGCCGTGACGTCACGCGCACCCATGCGCGCGGGCACGATCACGGCGTCCAGAAGGATCCGGAACGCCGCTGGCAGGGGGAGTCACGTCCAAGAAGGTCCAGCCCTCTAGTGGACGTGTGAAAAAGCGCAGGGCCCTACGCCCGTCTCCCCCTGCCAGGAAGAGACACTTTGCCCGGCAGACCTCCCCAAAAGGGAGGCGGTGAAACGGGGGACGCAGACCTAGGCGGGGGGAAAAAATGAAAGCCACAGAACAAATTATTATATTAACAACAAAATAGCAAATATGAGAAGATATACCTAAAACATAATGTGGGAGTGCTTTTAATTGGCATTTCTATCCAAGGGACAAAAAATGTCAACACCTACAGCAACCCACACAATATATTTGTATAAATTGAAATTTATTGGAGCTGAGGGCTGTTTGGAATGTATCCTGAGAGTCCCCCGATTTTCTTCACCATAATCTATTCATAATACAAGATGAAAAATATATCAGTGCTGCACATCATCGTAAATAGATACAGTGGAGGGAATGAGAACTTATCCAAAATGAAGACACATTTTGACAACTACATGGGGGAGAAGGACATGATATAGAGTACAAACAGACAAATAAATTATAGCAGAACAAAAAGCAAATGTATATATCACAATAAGGACATATTCAAGGTGTCTTGCTTGAGGAGAAACCTCGCAAAAAAGGGGTAAGGAGATTGATTCATTGAGTCCAGGGGGTGACGTGGCCTGTAACTGGAAGATCCATTTTTGCTCCCTCTGGAGTAGGATCTTGTTCCAGTTGCCTCCCCTATCTGGTATCTGCTTTGTGAAGTGCTGTGAAAGTGACATTGGGCACCCTATAATTGTGTATAAAAACGACATGTCTCCCAATTGGGAGATATCGATTCCCAGTTTCCATGCTGTACACGTGTTTGGATATTCGTTGCCAAAACTCTTGCTTGGTTTTGCCGATGTGGTAGGCGCCACATTCGCACTCCATGAAATATACCACCCCTCGGGTCTGGCAATTCACGAAGTTCAACACCTTGAAAATTTCACCATTGGGGAGACAAAATGTTTTGGCCTTCCTTATAAGTGGGCAAAATGTACAATGACCACAGGGAAATGAGCCAGGGGTATGACAATGTTTGAGTCTTTTTTGTTGGGCTTTGAATTCACTTTGGACAAGCATATCTTTGAGGGAAGTAGCCCTCCTGAAAGTTATTGATGGTTGTTTTGGAAGGAGAGTTTTTAATTTGGGGTCATCGGTTAGGATGCTCCAATGCTTTTGCACGATATTTCTGATGGCTACATGTTGGTGTGAGAAACGCATAATAATGCGAGTAAGATTCGAAGCAGTGGAGTCGCAAGATTGGGGTTTGTGTAACAGAGTGGACCGAGATTGTGAGATTGTTTTTTTTAAATATATTTATCATACATAATTATGTACATTTGCATTTATATACTTTTCATGCATGTAATCTTGTCTACAGCACATACATATCCTCTGAAGGCGACCCGATGGGGTCGAAACACGTCAGGTTTTATCCAAGCGCTTGACCACTTGTACAATTGTGTGTAGTTTTACATGCGTTTTTACGCTTTTATATCTCCTGTACCACAGCTCATGTTTTTTACTTTATTGTCATCATGCTCCAATAAAATTATTCTTTTTTAATTGAGTGTCACCCTTTTACATCTTCTGCTGCCTAGAAAACCCCTTTTCTTGGGGGACAATTCCCTTTTCCCCCCACTCTTCTTTACAGATCTTCTCTAAATCCTTAAGGTTTCTGGGCTGTCGCTTGGCAACTTGAAGTTTCAGCTCCCTCCATAAATTTTCTATAGAATTAAGGCCTGGAGACTGGTTGGCCACTCCATGACCTTAATGTGCTTCTTCTTGAGCCATTCCTTGATTGCCTTAGTGGTATGTTTTGAGCCATTGTCATGCTGGCAGACCCATCTTCAGTGTTCTGGCTGAGGGAAGAAGCCCCTCAATGCGGCAAAGTCAGCCTGTACCTTTAGCAGAGAAACAGCCCCAAAGCATAATTTTTCCACTTCCGTGCTTGACTGTAGGGATGGTGTTCTTAGGGTCATAGTCAGCATTTTTCTTCCTCCAGATACGGTGAGTTGAGTTAATGCTAAAGAGCTTAATTTTGGTCTGATCTGATCACAGTACTTTCTCCCAATAATCAAGATGTTCATTGGCATGACTGTACATGTGCCTTCTTGGAGGAGGGGAACTCGCTGTGTTTGGAAGAAAAATGCTGACTATGACCCCAAGAACACAATCCCTACAGTCAAGCATGTAGGTGGAAACATTTTGCTTTGGGGCCGTTTCTCTGCTAAAGGTACAGACCGACTTTGCCACATTGAGTGGCCAATGGATGGGGCCATGTATTGTAAAATCTTGATTGAGAACCTTCTTCCCTCAGCCAGAAAACTGAAGATGGGTCATGGATGGGTCTTTCAGCATGACAATGAGCCAAAACATACAGTCAAGGCAACAAAGGAGTAGTTTAAGAAGCACATTAAGTTCATGGAGTGGCCTAGCCAGTCTCCAGCCCTTAATACTAAAGAAAATGTATAGAGGGAGCTGAAACTTCGAGTTGCAAAGGGACAGCCAAGAAATCTTAAATATTTAATGAAGAGCTATAAAGAAGAGTGGAGCAAAATCCCTCCTGAGATGTATGCAAATCTGGTCACTACAAGAAATGTCTTACCTCTGTACTTGCCAACAAGGCATTCTCTACCAAGTACGAAGTCATGTTTTGCTTGAAGATCAAACACATTTTCCTCACCGAACTGCAGCTCAATTTATAATTTTTGTATCGTGTTATTTTTGGTAGATATTCTGTCTCTACCATTTAAAATACACTTATGATAAAAATTATAGACTTTTCATTTCTCTGTAAGTGGGCAAACTTAAAAAAATCTGCAGGGGATCGATCAAATAATTATTTTCCCCACTGTATATACTGAAATTTTTATTTATTTTATACTACATATGGCGTCGATCAGTGACCTATAAAATGGGACTGTGATAGTGCAGTGGACAATCTGACATTAACTTATGCTGGGGAGAATGGACTGCCACTGACATTAATACAGTGATCAGTGATAATACTATACACTGTCACTGTGCTAATTGCATTGGTTGGGGAGGAGTTAACATCTAGGACAATCAAGGGGTTAAATATGTGCCTATGTGTAATGTGTGCTGCTTTTACTAATTGATCCCTAACCAGAGATCCTTCTGTACAGAGCTCAGGTCTGTAAATGTACACAGCCGATCAGCAGGTCCAAGCCGCGAATCATTGGCCGGCACAAAAAAAAAAAAGAAGATTTCAGGGTTGGGTTGGTAAGCGGCGCGCAGCCAGAATGTTGAGTTGCTATGGTGTGGAGCGAAACTGGGCAAAAGGGACACTCTCAAAAAGGAAACTACCAATTACGCCCTGTAGCCTCTTGGTGTACTCTGCACGCCTTCAACCGCTGGACACAAATCGAAAAGCTATGGTTAGCCCCTGTACATCCGAATTCACTGTTGTGGAGTTCTGATGTAACTTCCGAAAACTTGCAGTTACTGGGGCCAATGTCCCTCCTACGCCAGCTATGGAGGCGGGCAAGATCAACATACCCACTTACCACCTCTTCTTCACCGGTCACATCCTTCTTATTTACTCCCAACATCCCGGACAGTCTGACCTCTCAGATGTCCCATTTCTGGATGGAAAAGAACCTATTCCGCTATGGCCAATTGATAGACCCCAGCACCCGCATTTTAAGGTCATTTCAAGATCTGCAAAGAGAATTTGATATCCCCAAACAGGCCTTCTTTAGCTACTTACAAATACGTCATTATGCACAGTCCTTAGTCCCTGACCTTCATTTCTCCCCGCTAACTGACTTCGAAAAGTTGTGTTTAGAGAGCTCATCCCCTAAAGGCATGATCTCACAAACCTATCAGCTCCTAATGCATGATTTTTCACCAGAAGGTCCCCGGCATATATACATGGGCAAGTGGGAGCGAGCTCTGGGTGTAGATCTACCTCTCCACATATGGCAGCTTATCTGGTCTCAAGCCACTAAAAGCTCTATGTGTACGCTATATAAAAGAGAACCAGTACAAGATTTTGTTCCATTGGTATCAGACCCCTGACTTGCTCCACTCCATGTATCCACTGTCTGACTCTCGCTGCTGGCGGTGCCATAAGGACAAGGGGACGCTATACCATATTTACTGGACATGCCGCCTGATTGTGCCGTATTGGGAAATGGTTCACTCCCTCCTAGGGGCCATCCTTGGTGCGGGGGTGCCCTTCGATCCGAAGGTTTTTGTGCTGGGTCTCCCACCAATCTCCGTCCCTAAAAGATCCAAGAAACTTCTATCACATATACTAACTGCCGCACGCTGTTTGGTGGCATTAAAATGGAAACAGAGGGAACCACCTTCGGTGTCGGAACTGCACTCCAGGATCAGGGAGGTCAAGAGGATGGAGTACCTCACGGCCTCCTTAACTGACAATCTTGAGAAACATAATCAAGTATGGGAACTATGGGTCCTTTTTGAAAATCCCATAACCTAAACCGTCACAAGATGGTCTCGGGAGGGTTGGTATTTTCCTCTGGTGGGGGGCGCTGGGCTCCTGGGGCGGGGCGCGATTCCGGTGCCTTCTTTCTTCTTTTCCCCTACTTCCCTACCCAATTCTACTCACCCCATCCTGGACTTTCTGCTAACCCCCCTTCTCAATTCTTCTCTATATTCCCTAATCTTATACTTTCTCCTACCAACCTCTTTTTTTTTTTTTGTTTGTTATGTTGTACAAGGTATACAACCAGTGGTATAAAACTAAAGTTTGTCCACCTAGTATAATTATTTCTTATTTTTCATTCATTCAGGCAGACATGTACAGAGACACTAGCTTCATGTTATGATTGTTATTAGAGCTGGGCTCTTTTCTGGAAATAACTACTGCACTTTATTATGTATTACCTTGTACTTCAATCTACTATTTGTGTTCATTTATGGAAAATTTAATAAAAATTGTCAATTTTTCAAAAAAGGAAACTACCATCAGCCCTTGTTCACACTGAACAGAGCTTTGAAATCATGCGAGTTCACCTGAACTTGCACGATTTCAAAGCTGTATTTCAGTCCGACCTTGGGGGTGACATGAAAGACATCTGTGCTGGTTCATGCACAGATGTCTATTGAGATCACCCCCGAAGTCGCCAAAAGTAGTGCAGGAACTACTTTTGGAGATCGGTGCGACGCTGCAAAGTCGGCGTCGCACCAATTGGGATGCTCTTATTGCCAACAATAAGCTCCGATTTGACCTAAGTGCCCAAAAATGTGCAAAAAGTATGGAAAAGCTGAAATAAGCTTGAAAATGCACACAAAAAAATATAGGAAAAAAGAGCTATGGGGAGGGTTTGTGAAAAAGAAAACAGTTATGCCTAAAAAAGCTCAATGGAGCTCAAAAAAGCTCAATAAAAATGTGCAAAAGAGCCCAAAAAAGTACTAGCTTCTTCAAGCTGAAATAAAAGCAACTTTTTTTTTGAGCTGCAGTGTGCACGAGCCCTTAGTCTCCTATTATGGCAGAAACATCATTCATGAAACCCCGCATAGCTAAAAAACTCCTCCCTGGAAAGACCGAAGTGAACTCGGCACAGCTCGGGAAAATTTAACAAAAACTAAAAACGCACCTGGGTTTTTCACAACCAACTGTGGATGCAGGAGAGATTATAGGAGCAGAAGTGACTAAGTTACTATTAGAACTATTAAACGCAAGTAGTAGTGGGAAACTATCTCACTCTGACAGGAGGGAAGAGGCAGTGTGAAGGGATACAGCACTCAATTCTCCAGCATGTTAATCTATGCCGGATATAAAGCAAGAAAACAGAGATAACATACTTTGCTTATGTGGGATTATACTCCAGACTTCCAATTATCACAGGCCTGGAAAGTGTTTTGCAGCTAACAAGCTCAGTAACTAAGTACTAGACGGTGCCCATGCAGACCCCAGTGAACATTGTCACATTCCAGACAAAACTTTGTCTCTACCATGGGAAAACTCCCAATAAAGTCTTCAGGAATCAGCACATTAGAACCTTTATGAATAACAAGCCAGTACACTGTGGGGTTGATTTACTAAAAATGAAGAGTGCAAAATCTGGTGCAGCTCTGCATGGAAACCAATCAGCTTCCAGGTTTAATTGAACAAGCTGAAGTTAGAATCCGACTGACTACCATACACAGCTGCACCAGATTTTTCACTCACCAGTTTTAGTAAATCAACCACACCACCATGTGTCTTGAGAACACCATAAATAGAACTCAGTGCCCACAATCCTCAGTTCAGCAGGTTCCAGTTACAACCTCCAAAGTAGTGCTGAGGATCAGCCAAAGCACAATGGAATGAAAGACATACTTGGACAACCAACGGCTTTTTTGCTAGTAGCTAAATCCCCCTGAAATGCACAAGTATAACCCAGTGTTCCTGTATACCTTGATGAAGAAAATGCCTTAGATAGTACAGTAACTTCAGTCGGTACTAAGGCATTTTTTTCTTTAGGTTTTGGATCAAGGAGGGAATGGGTAAAAATCCCTCTTTTTTTGGCCCACTGGGGAGATGTCGCTTCACTTTCTGCCCCAGAGACACAACAGGAACCAAGTGAAAATCCCCTATTAGTTGTCACCAGAACAGATGTCCCCAATCCTGTGCATTGTAGAGGCAACAGTCCCAGCGCTCTCTGATGAATATAGTCAGCACAGCTGCACAGATGTCCAAAACAATAAATAACTCACTCACTCTTGTTTGAAAATGTGGTTTATTTCAAATAAGTATTCTGTACAGCACCTATGTAACAGTAGCATGTAAAAAGTATTCATACAAGCCACACTAGATGGCCAAGTAGCATCGTATTAGCTTATAATCCATGCTGCCTCCAGCACTATAGACAATAAAAGGCTTATATAATAAAGCAGTGCAAACAATAATGGTGACAGGCACTAACTGATAGCAACTAATCAGATTTTAGAAAAAGTTTGGTCCTGATTGGCTGCTATGGGTTACTGCACTTTACCTTATTGAATAAACACAAAACAGGCAGGTTCCTGTGGTTGACAAAGCAATAATCTTCATATATAGCCTGAGTTAGGTAAAATGCACATATCTTCATCTGAATTCAATATAAAAGTACACAGCATAATATATTCTAAATGAAAACACATTTGTGAGGTACATAAAAGACACACTTACAAAATGTAACATTGGGATGTATAATGGGATGGCAAACCTTCATGAAAAACACTGTGCCAAATTAAATTATACAGAAGTCCATGCAGCAATATTAGTAAAAACGTAACTTTAAAAATTACTACTTAGATGGGTTTAAATCTGGGTGTAGCATGTTGCATTTTTTGTACTTTGAAAGCTATCAAAATAATTTTTTTCAGTTAAATGCATTGTTGCTTTGTAAATTTATAAAGGCTGGTTAAGCATTACACTGCATTGGCATTTAGTGCACAAAATCGGACGCATCAAACCCAAGACTGTAGCACATACAATATCATTCTATTCGTTGCTGCAATCAAACAAGCAGTGGAAGAGCTACAAGTGCACTGGAAATCAATCACTTTGAACTGAAAAAAAAAACACACAAAAAAAAAAAAACAGTAGTGAAGCATTGAAAATGGGTAGTATAACTCAGACACTCATGTACCAGTGTTTTTTATCCGAATATGGATTCTATGCACTTCAAAGTATAAGTGTGTCATGGTGGTCAACAAAGCAAAGGAGCTGCATTTCTTTTAAAAGCAGAACTAAATTATTTTGAATGCAAACACTCCGAAATTCCAGGTTAGAGATAGTACATATGTCCACTTGCAAAACTATGTGCTTCCCAGCCCAGCGGTCATAGGCTTTCCATACCCCCCATCATTAGGCTCCTATACGTATATGCCTAAAAGGGCAGTGAAACCATCACAGCAGAGAACAGTGTGGCTCTTCCCAAAAAAAAAGGAGCAGGAGTTAGGGGGAATTAGGTGCGGTCAGAACTGCCCTAATGCATACCCAGTTTCCTACAGAGAACTTCCTGTGAGGGAACGATTACATCATTTTCCTCAGATGCCATTAGCTTCCACTAATGTTGATGAACTAGGCAAGATAGAATTTGGATTGGGCAAAGGGTAACAGATTTGTAATTATGGATGGCGGAGTATGTACCTAGAAAGGTTTTTGCATCAACAGGAGGATGGAATATGGATGAGTGTTGATATTTCTATTGACCAGCATGACTGAATATATAAAAAGGATGAAAGAAAGAAGTCCATGTAGACAAGGCCATTTGTATATCATTAAATAAGGATATATTTAGATTTGTAACATACATGCATCCTTGGCATGTTTTCATTTGCTTTTAAAATTGATTGCCACCTGTAAATTCTTAGATCTAGGATATTCCAGATGTTCTTGACAGATATTTGCTCCTTAGAAATGCCACTAATGTGGGATTATTTCTGCCATTAAATAAACAAACAATATGATATCAGGTAGGTGAAACTAGGAACTGGAAAATGAACACCTACACATGGAACTCTCAAGTCATAAGTGGCTCTATAATCTGCTAGCATCCAAGCAAAACTGAAATAGATGTTTTCAGTGATCTTGCCTTCCCAAACAGCAAATAAACCATATACTGTATATTTTGAATGTTGTAACAGTTCTCCAATTTGTTCTATAATCAACAAAAACAACACACCTTTCCCATATAAACTGGCTTCTTAAGGGTTCAAGTTGATGGCCATTCTAGTCAAATTGTGTTTTCTATTCAAATGCATGCAGATGCATTCTAATGGAAATGCAGCATTTCATAAGAAAAGGCTGCATTTGACCTGCTTTACCTGTAGTTTAATTGCACATTAATAGGCCATACTGGATCCAAAGAAATGCAGCACACTACAAAACAGGCCAAACATGGTCTCTGAAAGCCTCGTACACACAATGAGAAGATCTTGTCTGTTTTTTTTTTTTTTTGCACGCTAGTCTCATAACAAAAATGAAGAGGTTACTAAAGTTACCAAAATTCTTGTACGTCAGAATACAACGTCCAAAGTGATGTAATGCATTGTATTCTTTAACCAAGACTGAGCATGCATGGTTTTGGTCTTATGATTTTTTTTTGTACAAAATACCATAATAATTAAAAGAAAATTGTTTGTTCCGGTATCGCACAAAAAAAAATAAGTTTTGCGTTTGTCCCTTTAGATAATTTCGGATGAAGAGTCGCGGTTTTCGAAAGCTGTGTACCAACGATAAGATTATTGTACGATAACTTTGAAAGCGGTATTTTTCATCTGATTTTCTCATTATGTATATTAGGAGAGGGAGAGAGACACCCCAAGGAACATATTTCATGAAAAGTCCAGAAAAAAATTTGAAGCTTGCAATTCTAATAAGTGCCTAGCACTGATGACAGCTAAGAGACCTGAAATGAATGAACACCAATATAATATATAAAAAAAAAAAAAAAAATTGCGCCTGGTGTACATATAGTTATAGTCCTAAAAAACAGGATTACCTGTTAACGCTCTTTTCCAGGAATCTTTCAGGATGGCTTACGGAGAGAGAGGCTCCTCCCACCTAGCACAGGAAACACATGATCCACATTATAAAAGACCGCCCATAGGCGATGGCCCTTCAGTATTAACAAATAACCGAAGGCACAGATAAAATAAACACTTCCATTAGTGCAACCAACTTGCTTTACATAATTATTCCTACGAAACAAGGGGGGGAGTGACGCTGTCCTGGAAGATTCCTGGAAAAGAGCGTTAACAGGTAATAACCCTGTTTTTTCCCCAGTCACCCTCCAGGACGGCTTACAGAGAGGGCAAAATAGAACTACCTGATCAGGGCGGGACCACAGCTTTAAGCACCTTCCTCCCATCATACTGTTTTTGGTTAGAGAAAAGGCCTGGTCTTCATGTTCCACGAAGGTTTGGAAGCTGGATCTGTTAGATGTTTAGCAGATCTGGGAAGGAGAAGCGTTGACCTTTTTAGTCAAAGTAATGGCCCCTGCTCGGTCAGAATGAGCTTTGAGGTTTTCTAGGAGGAGACAGCAATGATGCCTGGCAAGCTTCCATCATTGCTAATTTCAATCACCTTGCGATAGTAATATTTTGACGCCCTCTTGCCTTTATATGGGCCACAGAACAGAACAAACTAACTAGAGGTTGATCTGCACTAACGCAGATAAAAACAGTTGACGCATTTCAGCCTATAAGGCCTTAGTCATAACCACAGTACAGACATGAAACGTTGAAATAAATAGTAGCTCTAAAGATCATAGGCTCCACCCATTAATTGTCTTTAGGTAGGCAATTATACACACATGCACAAGAAGAAAAACACCATAAAATTAAAAAAACAAAACAAACATTAAATAAACTATTTTTTTTTTCTTGTGCATGTGTGTGTATATGGGTGTGTATATGGGTATGAATATATATATATATATATATATATATATATATATATATATATATATATATATATATACACATACACACATACATACATACACACACACACACACACACACACATACATGTGCATATCATAATCACAAGGTGTGTGAAAATTAGTGGCATACACATGGATCACCCAGTATGTATTGCAGCCGATTCTCTTTTTTTTTTTTATAAAGTGCCTGCGGTCAATCAAGACAATTAATGGGTGGAGCCTGTGATCTTTAGAGCTACTATTTATTTCAATGTTTAATGTTGTTATGACTAAGGCCTTATAGGTTGAAACATGTCAACTGTTTTTATCTGCGTTTGTGCACTATGGCTTTTCAATAAAATGAAGATTTTTTTAAGAGCAACAACCGGAGTGCGGATCATCTTTCCTACATTATTCAGCCAACGACTGTGGATCGGGCACCCAGGAGCTCTGCTATATATATGTTGTATGGGTAGTACCACTGACTTTTCTGTTTATATTTAGGAGACTGACCCTGTAGCAGTTACAGAACATTTTACATTGACTCGCTATACCTGCTCTTTTACACAGCCACCCTAACAGATGTACTGATGTTTTTAACATAGCCAGTTAGGTATAAGGGTCAGAGTGATAGCAAGACGTGATACCACGTCTAGAGGCCATATTCCTGCCCATTAGTGCTGTAAGGTACGTATCACACGAAGTGGCTGTCTGCACCTGCAGCAAAAATGGCCCATTATACCACCGGTCATACCAGTTTATACTACTGTATAAATCCTAAACCCTAGGAAAGATTATAGGGACCATACCACTCCAAATAAAGGGCTCAAATGTTACAATCGATATAGCTTTACCTATTCCACTACAATGTTAATACCTCCCAGGAGGAAGAACCCCCCTCAAAAAATACGTAACCCATAAAAAAAATAAAGTACCTTTTAGAGTACACAAGGCTAGTATTAAAGGTATATTCACACCACAAGAAAACTTAAAGAACCCTCTGCCACGAGAACCAACACCCAAAAAACACTTGTCTTTTTATTACATATCACATATATAATATAATAGTTAGTGGAATTTCTATGTCCATATAGCCTGAGAGATTGCATAAAAGATACCCAGATATGGTCTCAGCGACCAGAGATTCTCTCTCTCTAAACCATTTACATACCTGGTGTCTATTAACATACATTAAGATAACCTATTGCTAATTGCACAAGACAATGTAAAGGTCAGGTAAAAGCCTCCTAATTCATACAGCCACATATACAAATAGGGCTAAACTTTAAGCAGGTCATTTGAACAATTAGGTTCCGTTTCTACTAGTGCGACTCGCCATGCGACCCTGGACACAAAGTCGCATGACAAGTCACAGCCCATAGATTACAACAGCAGCCGTTCCAATCTATGCGACTCAAAGTTTCAGCGACCTAGAAAAGTTTCCTGCACTACCCTGATGCAACTCCGACCCAGAGACTAAAATTGGATCAAAGCTGCACCCAAAGTCGCATCAAAGTCGCACTTCAAATGACACGACCTTGGGGTCACAACAGTGGAAATGTAGCCTCAGAGAGTCAATATATTATATCGCATATGACGCATGAACCACCATGCTGCCAAAAGAATATGACCCAAAAAACACAAGCATAAACTTCAATGTTGTTTATTTAGATACATAGAGTTTTAACATACTTGGAGAAGTACGAGGACAGAGTATTTATCCAATACCCCACACACAGCAATTCTTATGCAATTAATGTCAATGCCACAAAGCCAACAATTCATATAATCACATGTCATAGATATAGCCTAGTCTCTGGCTACCAATCCATTATACATCTATATGGTGGAACCCAGGGAGCTCTGGGCGATAGAAGTCTAGTCACACAAACTGGAGCGCATAGCAAACACTGTTACCCCATAATAGGTACAGCTTCAGCTCCTAGACATAACCAAATATTTTATCTGGAACAGAAGCAAAAGTAAAGCTGGCCATACATCTATAGATTATCTGCAGATTTTCTATGGTTAGATGGAAAAAGTGGAAGATTCCTCCATCCACACAGTTTAGCGAACATGGAGAAATCTGTTGCACTTTTTCCATCTAACCATAGAAAATCTGCAGATAATCTATAGGTGTATGGCCAGCTTAAGTCTCCTTAAACTACATATTTAAACAATGTATATTAACAGTGATTGCTGTACACTTACTTAGCTTGCTTTATATAGGGCACACTAAGGTGGGAGATAGACAAAGCTTCCCAGCTCATACGTCCAAATCTAGTTATAAATGACACCTGACACCTTTGGATAAGCCATGAAGTGTACAACTAAAGCAATCAGAAGGCCAACACCTGCAGGTATTAACGAGCAATCATTAAACCCGGGTTTGTCCATGCAGCCCTTGCATGGAGGTTACGCCCAGGAGCCTGTCAATTGCATGTTGCCGGATCTACATCTAGTGTTTCCAGTTCAGCCTAGGAGTGGGTTATTGGCCAAATCAAAGTACAGAAAGTCCTGATTAAACCACAGCAGACCACACTAGGCTGTCACCTCCCTTTGCTGAAAACAAAGAGTGTAATTGATGGTAGACATGGAGTAAGCAGAGCCCAGGAGCCCTGCACATGCACGAGCATGGTCTAAGTGTAGGAAGGAGTTACCAGGTTGCAGCTTCTACTGATCTCCTAGTTTGCCAGCACCAGCTCTGCAGATTGCAGGTGTAAGGGCCTCTGCCTCAAAATGACCACACTAATGGTGGACAGAACACAAAGCACATTCACCCTGTGTTTGTAGGAGGCATGCAAACACCAACAGCAACCAATACCCAAAGAGAGGACATCCTCCTAAGGGTAACCACCTTGTGGCCATCTGACAAAATTATAGCAGGTGGCATGGCGGAACCTGAGTACATGTGCAGCTTTACAGACCAAATGAAATCTGCTGTAATACTCCTGGCAAGATCCAAGGTCCACCTACTGCATCATCCCCCACCTGATCGCGCTCCCTCCCTGGTGTCCGCTGATGATGGCACCAGGGAATACTTACACAACCACCCTATAGCTGTCCATTCAGGGGGAGCTGCAGCATAGCAGGCTGCATTCTGTCCTGGCTTACCAACATAGTTCACCTGCCTCAGCAGACAAGCGTCCCTCCCCCCATCGGGAAGTAGTCAGGGACTCTGAATGCCTCTGCTCCAGCCATGCAGTACTCCCTCCAAAGAGATTTGGGGAAGCCAGCGGCCGTAATCCATCCATTTTTGAATAGCAGCAAACATCAGGAACTTAGCCAGCAAATGAAGATTTGGCGGTTGACCAAATGTGAGTAAGGGAGGGCTCCCCTAGAGCCTCGGTGCCCACGAGGATAGCCGCTTCTCCTCCGGCGGCAAAGAAAGCTTTGTGAAAATTACAACAAAGTTTGACATTCCTTTATCAATGCTCACTAGGAATCCTTTTAAAAAGAGTGTTACAGCACTGGAGCTGGTGTCCAGGCAGTAGATGACCTGTACTTGCAGGCTGTGCATCTGTCCCTTAGGCGGTTCCCCTTTTGCTCCCATCCCTTGTCCTACAGGGAGCTGAAACAAGCTAGTATGAGCCTTTTACAAGGAGAGACAGGGTGCAGACGATCACCCTATGACCAGCAGCCAGCCACCAAGGGAGACCCAAATAAAGCCCCACCACCAGTTGGGAAAAGAGGAATACACACATAGCCAGACTTCCCAGACCAGCCCTGCTGGTCTGATGATAGCATACAGAAACCACCCAAAACCCCTGGGGCCCCCTACACCAGGGCGTAAGAAAAGAGGAAACCCATTTGCCTATTTCTTACATTAGGGCCAGAGTCTGCAGGTGTTCCAGACCTGCTTTCCTGCATACAGTCTCCTCCCTGGTGACTTACCAGCACAGGACAAAATGGTTTCCACCATCTTCTCTGTAGCCCTGAAAGGTCAAGCAATGAGGATCCCGGTCTAGTGCTGTGGATCGGATGCCCTCCCTGGAACAGTGCATGGCACTTGCAGCCCCGACCACCTGGTTAGTGTTTGCTACCAATAACGTATCTGCCCTGCAACATCAGGACACGATGAGTCCGCACTGTCACCCGGAAGACTCACCCTAGTCAAAATACCACACTGCCAGTGTACCTGAGCCTACAGGCATCTGCCGACCAGACTCCCTAGGAGAGAGGGGGTCTCCTGGAGTACAAATACAAAACTCCCTTTCAAGGCAGCCTGAACGAGCTCGACCTACATGCCTCCCCAAGTTCACTACCCCTGTTTTGGGATGCTGTAGCCAAAGGCCCCTGCTGCCTAGCATGAAGGCTTAGATAAAAATAACAAACTTCTTCAGAGATCCTGTCTGGCCGCAGGAAACACATATACTGAGGGGCCATGGCTTATGGCCGGTCTTTTATAATGTGGATCATGTGTTTCCTGTGCTAGGTGGGAGGAGCCTCTCTCTCTCTCCATAAGCCGTCCTGGAAGATGACTGGGAAAAATACTGTTTATTTTTTACAACCTTCCTCAGTTTTCTCCATCAAGAGAGATATTAACTCATATGCGGAGGGTACCTCTTTCTAAAGACAACCAGAAAACATTCTAGTCTCCCCATTGAAGTTTAGCGTTAAATATATTTAAAATAAAAAATAAAATAAGACAGCCTATTGAAAACGTGTAAAGTTGGTGCAATTTTGTAACAGTTTTTTTGTGTGACAGATGTCTTAACAGCCAGTGACACAGACTGATGTTGAAGTTCTCTAGCATTCACATTAGCACCTAGCACATATTCTCAGCAAAGCTCCTGTATGCCTGGGGCTACAAAAATGTCCCTTTTGAGATTAACAGTTATAAAGCAATCCAAAACCGACGAACAGTGTGCTTCTCTATGTTTTGAGGATTGCCGTGCAATACAGCACTTATGGCAGCTACTTGCAGTTTCAATCCATTTAACATCTAAAAGATGCCAAATTAAGGAAATCTAAAGTATGACTAATCCTAGAATAGAAATTTTAGATTACTACAAGAAGGCATTCAAGACTGGTTGTTATATATAGAACTTGCTGTAAAATGCCAAGGCAAGAGTACTTGAAACATTTCACATCCTTAAGTGCAGCTAATAGAAATTAGTCATCCCTAGATTTGAAATAGAGCATTTAAAAACTGTGGAAAATGGCATAATTAAGATTTACATTCACAGCACAGGACACCAGTCACTGGCTTCTCTTTAGCAGTTTATAAATCTGTAGTTTTAACTACTCGATATTTAGCATATTCCTGTGTACTAGTGACCTATATGTAGCAGCCATCTGTTGATAGACAAAACCCCACTCAAAATGGTTTATCTTCCAGATATACCAAGCTCATTTCAAATGTAATAAAACAACACGAAAATAATATTTTGAACTCTTGACCTCTTTTTATAACAAAATAAGTGACCTTTATGGAATTTTACTACACGAAGAAAAATAATTTAACTTGATTAAATGTTCTTTTTGTCATCGTGATCACAAAGTGCAAACTTTTGCCTCAGGACCTCTGAAATGAGATTGATGGGATCATCTTCTTTGTGCAGACATTGGTTTCTATTAGACCTAAAAAAAAACAAAAACAAAACAAGTATTACTTTAAACATAACTAAATGATTCAAATACAGTACAAAATATTCACTGCAATGACAGATGAGTCAATAAGAGTCTTCTTGTACATTCTCTACTACTATTTTTCACAGGACTACTTCCTCACGTGATCAATTCATGTGAGTTCAAGTTTAAATAATAAAATGGCTTGTATTTAACTACTAGCCATATCACCAGGAAATTATTTCCCCAATATTAGACAACTGAACCTAAATAAAAAGGTTTTTTTTTCCCCAATGCCCGCCAATAGGCAAGACATATGTTGTGTAACGGGTTGACCATCTCGTTTTTACAATCATCGAGAGGTGACCCCTTTCAGAACATGGCACATATTGGTAAAACAACCAGAGTTTCAAGTCTGAGCAAGGCTGCTGATACTTCAGTAATGTGAATAAATGGCTCATAGAATTTACCAATCTCTGCTTGTTTTGATTTTGTGAATATCCTTCAGAATTCCCATCATATCTGCAAAACTGTTGGACTTTGAGAGACAAACGGAGTCTTCATCATCAGACATGTTAGCCTCTATTTGCCGCTGGTGAGTAAATGAAGATTCCATTATTGAGGAAGTGGAATATTCTGACACATCAAGCTCATCCTCCTCAGTAATGTCACTAATTACAAATGATGTGGTTGACTGAAAAGTGGGTGCATAGTCAACAAAAGGGGTACTTGTATCTACGTTGCCAGGTAAAGATTCTGTTGAGCCTGAAGTTCCTGAAAGACAAGTCGTCAGATATCAGTATCAAGAATAAGATGTGTGTAGCCAGCAACAACTGGCAAAAAAATACCATAGAACTATATTCAAGAGTATTTTCACCTTTAGGCTCCACAACAGGGCCTTTTTGGAAAGTTTAAATTAAAGTGGATGTAAACCCAATTCAAGAAATTTGACCTGGGCACATGTCTGCAGTGTTTACTTATCTCTCTCCAAAGCCCTGAGTATCGTGTGTTTCTGCGCTTTAATTTCTCTGTTATCAGCATAACTTCTGACAAGTTTTCTGAAATGGTAGATAAAAGCAGTCTGAAGTTTGTGTTGTCGGAGGTTGCTATAAGTAGATTAGAAGATAGCTTGACCTGTCACAGCACAGGTCTGAAAGTATCTTCGTTCTTCTACCCATGTGGAGTGGGGGGGGTGTGCCTTTCCTCCAATCAGCTGTCTCCCAGTGCAAGTCAAAACTAGAGGTCGACTAATATGCGTTTTTCTCTGGCCGATGCTGATATTTAGAAATCGGGTCGGCCGATGGCTGATATATGATGGCGATTTTTGCGGCCGATATATGATGACGATTTTTGCGGCCGATATTTTAAACTGATTTTTCTTTTTTTGGCAGGTGACACTGGTTGCCACTGGCGATTGGCAGGTGGCACTGGCAGGTGGCACTGGTTGCCACTGGCGATTGGCAGGTGGCACTGGTTGGAACTGGCAGGTTTCACACTGAGCCGATTTGTCAGTTTCAGTTACATTATATGTAATTGAATGCAGAGAGCAGCTGTCAGAATTCAGCGTAATGTCGGGGGTGGGCAGGACCCGGGGTGGGCGGGGCCATGCAGCTATCAAACACCAGCCAATGATTGGGCTGTTTAAGAAAGTGGGCAGGGCCACATAGACGTAGCGGCCCGCCCAGATCCCATCCCATTGGCTGGTGTTTGATATCTGGGTCCTGCCCACCCCCGACATGATGCTGAATTCTGACAGCTCCTCTCTCTGCATTCAGTTGCAAATCAGTTACACACTGAGCACAGAGCCGCTCAGGGTGTGAAACTGTCAGTGGAGTGTGGGGAAGGGAGGTAAATCGGCTGATTTTTGCACAAAAATTGGCCAATGCCGATTTCTTAAAAAAGGCCAAATATCGGTCAACCTCTAGCCAAAACTACACTCCCAGTGCTGAATGAGGAAGTGAAAATTCTAACATGATGAAGGAATTCTAAAGATTATATAAAAAGGGAAAAACAGCAGATATACATGTAAACTTATGTAGGAGGATTTGTTTCATCTCTGTGCATCATCTGAGGCTGTTCACTTCACTGGGTATATGTGAGAGTTTACATCCACTTTAAAATTTAAAGTCTCAAGGTTTAAAAGATAAAAAACTTTTGTGGCAGACTTCCCCCCAACCCCCCTTATACTTACCCCATCGCGATTCAGCGCTGTGCATGAGAGCTGCGGCTCTCCTGGTTTTATTCCTCCTCACTGGGCAGATCAATAGCAGTGGGAGCCATTGGCTCCTGCTCATCAACTCCAGTGACGAGGGGGCGGGGCAAAGTCTTGCTGTCTGTCAATAGACACAGCAGAGGGTCTCGAGAGCAAGCCCGCACCAGTGCCCCCATGGGAATCCGCTTCCTATTGGGGGCACCAACAAGAGAGGAGAAGCCAGGAGCACCGGCAGGGACCTGAGAAGAGGAGGATTGGGCCGCTGTGTGCAATTCTTTGCACAAAGCAGGTAAGTAGATGTTTTTTTTTCTCTCCTTTACGAACACTTTAAAGCAGTGAACATATGTCCCCTGGCTCCTGGGTGGAGGTGCCAGCATCTTCGGTAAGGGATTCAGGAAGTGAAGCCTTGCAGCTTCACAGCCTGGTTCCCTACTGCGCTGCTTGATCTCACTGGTCCCTGCTGTCCTCTGGGACCTGTGTGTCTCCCAGAAGACAGCGGGGGGGGGGGGGGGGGGGGCGCGTTACAGAGGAGGAGCCGGACATGGCGTAGATTGACGCGGATACTACGGCGATCTATGCCTGGAAGTGGGAGCAAATACCTGGATTATCCAGGTATTTGCTCCTCCCTGAAAAGGTGCCAAATGTGACACCGGAGGGGGGGGGGATCTGAAAAGCGGAAGTTCCATTTTTGGGTGGAACTCTGCTTTAACTGCTACTGGTTCAGCAATGGTAAATCTAAACCCCATTACTGAAGTTTCTACAAGTTTTAAGTCTAGTTAGCGTACAAGTCAAAATTTGCTTTCCATCTTTTGAAAACTGCAGCTTTCATTAAAAATACCACCCGGTAATCCTGCCATGAAGGTTCTTGTTCAGGTATTTCAGATTATGGGGTAACAACATTTTCCTAATTGTACCTCTGTGTGGTCACCCCATAACCTGAAATGCCAGAATAAGAACCTTCATGGCAGGATTACCAGGTATTATTTTAATGAAAGCTGCAATTTTAGAAGGATGGAAAGCAACTTTTGACTTGAACAATGCCAAGTTAAAACTTGAAGAAAACTTCAGTAATGAGGTTTAGATGTACCATTGCCAAACCAGTAGCTACGCATAACTTTAACCATGGCACAAGACATTTATCCTCCACATCAGTTGGATAATTACATACATACACACACACACACATTCCAAACCTGAAAAGGAAAATGTCAGTAAAATATTACATTGGATCTACTAAATTTAATCCTGGCTCCTGAGGATTACTGTAAAGTGTAAAGCTCAACAATACCTGCATTTCCAACAACAATTCTAGCAATTTGAGTTCTTAGGAGGCTCAGCTCGTCTTGCAAGTCTGTAGATCTGTTTAGAGACATGCTTGGTTTTTTCAAAGAAAACATTTTCTCCTCTTTCAGTTTAAGATTGGGGACAGATGAATTTCTATGCATTACTAGAAGTGGGCTTGGCCTCCATTTGTGCTTCAGGGGTCTACTGTCACTCCTACATACAGAGAGAGAGAGAAAAAAAAAAAAAAACATACATAAAAAACACAAAAGCATAACACATCTTAGCAAATCCAGTCATAGGTTTATTTAAGGGATTAGTGCACTGTAAAACAAAGTACACTTATCCTTGCCCCTCACTGACGACCTAACTTACCCCCACAGACTATGTAACCGTCTCCGACCTCAAGACACAGCTCCATAGAAGTCTATGGGGCTGTAATGTACAGGCATGGTCAGGACAGTGAAGACTTCATTGCTTGATGTAAACATACAGCAGAGCTGTAGCCATCAGATCCAGGCTAGTATGAATCAATGAAGGGGGTAAGGAGGATAGTTGCACTTTGTTGAAACCCCCTTACTGTGGGATGACGTAACAAATATCACTGGCATGTAAAGAAATTTACAGCTGCAATAGCAGCCATGAGTCTGCTTACTTTTTAACAACTTCAGCCCCGGAAGATTTTACCCCCTTAATGACCAGAGCATTTTTTGCAATATAACACTGCGTCGCTTTGACAATTGTGCGGTCGTGCGATGCTGGACCAAAACAAAATTGACGTCCTCTTTTTTCCCCACAAATAGAGCTTTCTTTTGTTCTTTTGGTGGTATTTGATCACCTCTGCGGTTTTTATTTTTTGCGCTATAAACAAAAAAAAAAAAAGCGACAATTTTGGAAAAAAAAGCAAGATTTTTTACTTTAATAAATATCATAGTTTCTTCCTCAGTTTAGGCCGATATGTATTCTTTTTTACCAAAATCGCAATAAGTGTATATTGATTGGTTTGCGCAAAAGTTATAGCGTCTACAAAATAGGGGATAGATTAATGGCATTTTTATTAATAATTTTTGTTTATTAGTAATGATGGTGATCTGAGATTTTTATTGGAACCCGCACATTGCGGCGGACAGATCAGACACTTTTGACACTATTTTGGGACCATTGACATTTATACAGATCAGAGTTAAAAATAGCAACTGATTACTGTATAAATGTCACTGGCAGGGAAGGGGTTAAACTCTAGGGGGCGATCAAGGGGTTAAGTGCTATCCTCAGCATGTTCTAACTGTAGGGGGGGGATGGGCTACCACTGGCACGACAGAGATCCCTGCTCCCGATCACTGGGAGCAGTAGATCCCCGTCATGTCACTAGGCAGAACAGGGAAATAGTTAGGGAAATAGGGAAGTGTAAGCGTGACTCGGAGCATTTGGGGGCCGCTACTACAGGTGAGAGTCTGGGGGAAATGGTCACCGCACATCACACTTTGGAACAGGATTGGATGAACTATTCATAGACAATTTTTGCTACCACTGCACCTGCACTTTTTTCACCTTTAGAAGATTCCCGTTTTTTCACATTTGGAGCTGTATTAGAAGTTGCATTCACATGTGTTTGGACTGCACTTGATTACTTTCACCTTTATATCAATTTATTTTGAGATGTGAGCTCACAGTTGATTGGATATTTTATTTACTTCACTATATGTTATCACTGATATTTATTTGCCTGTTTAATAATTTTAAAATTTTTTGATTATATGCACACTGCACTTTGCAAGAATTTTTAAATCTTCTAAGTCGCATCTAATTATCGCATTTGTGAACCGCATACCTGTGAATACATTGTTTTTTTAGCACTATTTTTTGATTATATGCACACTGCACTTTGCAAGAATTTCAAAATATTTTTGTTTGGAAGTCGCATTTAATTATTGCATTTGTGAACCGCATACCTGTGCATATATTGTTTTTTTAACAATATTTTTGGATCACGCACACTGCACTTTGTTAGTATTTTTTGGGAAGTCGCATTGTTATATTGCATCTGTGAATCGCATGCTTGTGAACTATATCGTTATTATCCATTAGTAATTTTTTGATGCTTAATTTTATGTTAGATGTTCATTATTGATTGATTGGACACTTTTATTATCTTGTGACATTATTCACAATTTTATTTATTTACTTGTCAAGTGAGGCTGGATTATTCACTATACTGTATTATTAGGTGATATTTGATCCTTTCCACACACTTGTTATGCAAGATTGGATTACTTTTTTGTGTTTCACTTTGCACTTTACTTGTACACATTGTTGTACATAGTTTTGCTTGTTTGTGTTTATTTAGGCCTTGGACGTATAATTTTTTCACATTGTGACTGAGGTAGCGCTACATATTTTTTATTTTTATCAGAACAGGGAAATGTTTACAGGCATTTCCCCGTTCTGCATCTCCTCGCTGAGATCGCGGGCCGCCAGCGGACATCGAGTCTGCGGGACCCGCTCCTGTGGCAGGTGCGCTGCCGCCAGCGTGCTTGCGGCCGCTATCCTGCTTTTGCCAACTGACGTACAGGTATGTCAGTTTGCGCAGGAGTCCCATTCTGCCGACGTATATCGGCGTGAGCCGGTCAGCAAGCGGTTAAGAAAAGCTTGCTGGCTATATACAAGATGTGATCTGGTGGCTATATAGACACCTCAGCGCTTCTGCGGTGCATTTTCATGTGCCCATTCCCCCCCCCGCCTTCCAGGGGGTCCAACCCCTCAGATGACCTCTGATGTCTCCATTGAGAGTACTTAAAGCCCCCACCCATTCAGATATGCACATGACTGCACAGATGTACAAAAATGATGCCTGCGTATGCACAGTATGATCTAAAAGGAGAAGCTGTTGAGATCTCACTTTAGAAATCTGATGTTCCAATATCTCCTGATATTATGTGCTTATTTTTTGAATACATGTTTAAGACACATTTGAAATAGAACACATCAGTAAAAAAATAAAAAAAATAAAAAAAATAAATCATAAATGCTCCAGACCTCTTTCAAACAAGTTCATCTGAATTTAAGTTAAAAACATAAAAAGAATAAAAAATACCTGACTCTAGCATATGTTTCATCATCATCTGCAGCAATCCATTTAATATCAGCCAAAGTGGGCACAAGAGGTGTATCACTGAAATACAAGTCAGAGGTGCTCGGCATAGCCTACAGAAAGAGACACATACCAAATCAATTAAAAAAACAAAACAAAAAAAAACAAAAAAACACTAGAATTATTTTAGATCTTTGGGACCACTCCGGATAGAAATATGGAAGATGCCATGGTCAACAAGTATTAAAAGGCACAAACTTCAGAATCACCACACTAACCCTTTAACCCTTTTGCTGCCAGGCCCTGGGCTCCATTTTGTGCACTCAGGTGGCCAGACCATTTTTGCAATTGTTCCATTGCTTTTTAAATTTTTAACTTATAGCTTTAAAAGTTTGTAAAAGACCCCCCCCCCAACCATATATATTCTGAAAGCACATGATCGGTAGAATAAAAAGAAGGTGCTAATGATTTCTAAGGTCCCATGATATTTGCGCAAATGTTTATTAAAACAATATTTTTGCTAAAAATCCACTAAAATCGTGATTAGCAGATAAATACATACAGAGCAAATTTTACAAAAGTCCTACTAAATATAAAAGCTTAACCTGTATTGAGTTAAAAAATAACAAATATTTGTAACTTTTAAATTGCGCCTTTTTGCAAAATAGTGAAAATTAAACAGACGCAAAAGTGTAAATATTTTCGAATTTCTCTAAAATGTGAAAGTTTTCATTTTTCACTTACAGCTTTCAGGATTTGTGAAAGACCCCCAAAACCATATATTTTCTGAAAGCATATGACCTCTAGAATAAAAAGAAGAAGGTGCTACTGATTTTTTAGACCCCACGGTATTTGCGCAAATGTTTATCAATACCATCTTATTCACAAAAAATACACTAAAACCATTATTAGGAGATAAACACACAGCCAATTTTACAAAATTCCTGCTAAATCCCTACTAAATATAAAAGCTTAGCCTCCACGGAGTTAACCACTTCAGCCCCGGAAGGATTTACCCCCTTCCTGACCAAGCCCTTTTTTGCGATACGGCACTGTCGCTTTAACTGACAATTGCATGCAACGTTGTACCCAAACAAAATTGACGTCCTTTTTCCCCCACAAATAGAGCTTTCTTTTGGTGGTATTTGATCACCTCTGTGGTTAATTTTTTGTGCTATAAAACAAAAAAAACAAAAAAAGTGACAATTTTGAAAAAAAAAAAAAAATAAATAAAAATTTATTTTTTAGATTTTGCTATAATAAATATCCCCAAAAAATATATAAAAAAACAAAACAAAATTTCTTCCTCAGTTTAGGCCGATATGTATTCTTCTACATATTTTTGGTAAAAAAAAAAAACAAATAAATAAATCTCAATAAGCGTATACTGTTTGGCTTGCGCAAAATTTATCACATCTACAAAATAGGAGATAGATTTATGGCATTTTTATTATAAATTTTTTTTTTTTAGTTAGTAATGGCGGTGACCTGCGTTTTTTATCGTGACTGCGACATTGCGGCGGATAGATCGGACACTTTTGACACTATTTTGGGACCACTGACATTTATACAGCGATCAGTGCTATAAAAAATAGGATTTTTATAACAGCTTACCTGTAAAATCCTTTTCTTCGAGTACATCATGGGACACAGAGCCTTACTTAATTGGTTATAGGCCACCTTCAGGTGATGGACACTGGTTATACCCAATCCAGGAAGTTCACTCCCTATATAACCCGTCCTCCTTCCAGGAGCACATAAGTTTTTGTAGCAATATATTTAAATCCCAAAAAAAGAGGGGAGGGACCTCTGTGTCCCATGATGTACTCCAAGAAAAGGATTTTTACAGGTAAGCTGTTATAAAAATCCTATTTTCTTTATCATACATCATGGGACACAGAGCCTTAAGTAATTACTTAATGGGACGTCCCATAGCAATGCTACTTGAGGGGAGGGAGACACAACCCGGAGGGTACCCAAACTTGAAGATCTATACTGCTGCCTGCAGCACACTGCGCCCAAAGGCGATATCCTCATACCTCCTTACATCCAGCTGATAACATTTTGGGAATGTATGCACTGAAGACCAAGTTGTGGCTTTACAGATCTGAGCCATGGAGGCCTGATGACGCACTGCCCAAGAAGCACTAACCGCCCTGGTAAAGTGCGCCTTAACTTGAAAAGGGGGAATCTTGCCCCTTAAATCATAAGTTTAAATTATCACTTGCTGAATCCACTTAGCGACAGTGGATTTTGACGCTGCCTGTCCTTTTAGAACCCTCTGGCAGAATAAATAAGATATCAGTCTTACGAATCTGAGCAGTTGCCTTTAAATAGATTTTCACTGCCCTCAACACATCAAGACAATGTAGTGACTTTTCTTCCCTGCAACATGGTTTTGGAAAAAACGATGGCAAGAATATCTTGGTTCAGGTGAAAACCTGAAACCACTTTTGGCAAAAAGTCTGGACAAGGGCGCAACACCACTCTGTCCTCATGACAAATCAAATATGGCTCTTTACAAGAAAGAGCAGCCAGTTCCGAAACCCTCCTTGCTGAGGATATAGCAACCAAAAATACTAACTTCCTTGTCAGAAGGACTAGGGGAATATGTTATATTGGTTCAAATGGCTGTTTTTGTAACACGGACAAAACTAAGTTCAAGTCCCAAGGGTTCAAGGGAGGTTTGTCGGGCAGATTAAACCGCGTCACCCCTTGTACCCCGGACTAAAGAATGAGTAGCAAGTGGTCTTTGAAATAAGACCGATAAAGCTGAGACTTGGCCTTTAATAGTACTCAAGGCCAATTTCATTTCTACCCCTAATTGTAGAAAGGCAAGAATTCTGCCTATGATATATCTCTGAGGGTGCCAACCCTTGGATTCACACCAGGAAACATAAGCCCTCCAGACTCTATAATATATAGTTCTGAAAGCTGGTTTCCTTAGCATTAATCAGGGTAGAGATAACTGACCCTGAAAGCCCACGTTTCTTCAGAATGTGGGTTTCAATAGCCAAGCCATTAAATTTAGACACCGTAAGGAAGAATGGAATATCGGTCCCTGTGAGAGCAGATCTGGCTGTAGTGGGAGGGACCATGGGCCCTCCACTTCCATCTCTACGATTTCTGCATACCATGACCTTCTGGGCGATGCTGGTGCCACCAGAATTACTGGCTTTATTTCCAGCTTGATCCTACAAAAAAGTCGAGGCAGCAACTGAATAGGGGGAAATGCATAGAGCAGTGAGAACTGATCCCATGGGAACACCAACGCATCCGTTCCGCACGCAAGTGGATCCCTTGTTCTGGTCCAAAGTTGACTAACTTCATGTTGAACCTGGAAGCTAGAAGATCTACGTCCGGAGTCCCCCTATCTTTGGTAAACAGCCCAAAACATGTCGGGATGAAGAGACCGATGAAGAGACAGATAGGCACGGAACATACCTTTCTGCCAAACTTGGAATATGGTTCACGTCTCTCTGCGCTGAGAGACTTTTGGTGCCCCCTTGGTGATTGATATAGGCCACAGCTGTGGCATTGTCGGATTGAATCCTGAAAGGACAATCCCGTAGCCTGAAAGTCCATGCCTTTAGAGCCAGACGATATGTGGAAAAAAAGAAAAGAAAAAAGGACTCGCTGTCTTAAAGTGATAAATAATAGCTGCCAGTACAACAGAAATCTGTGAATATGTGAACAAATGGGAAAGTGGTAACGTGCAGCGCTAAAAGTGAAGGTGAGGAAAGAGGCTTACCAGACAAGTTGAACCCGACTAGGCATATGCCTGATGAGTCAACAGAGCTTGTGGTGTAACACACATCGGAAACCGTGTATGCTGATTTTCTTCCCTGGGTGTGTTACACCACAAGCTCTGTTGACTCATCAGGCGTATGCCTAGTCGGGTTCAACTTGTCTGGTAAGCCTCTTTCCTTTTGGTGGTGGATTATCAACAGACAACTAGTTCACAGATTTATCTCGCAAGTCACTTTATATATTGGAGTCACTTTATGGACTTTCATTCTAATATATACATGCACTGTTGGTTTATGTAAACATAATCATCATTGTTGTTTGTATATTAGAGTAACCACCAAGTGAGGCTTTGGGACACTCTTGGGGACAGCTGCATTGGCAAGTCTAAAGCTTGAATTGTTTTGTTGCAAGCAGACATGATACTGTTTTGCAACAGTCTAGAATTAAACTGGGCATAGGAAACTGCTTCGAATGAAGCCACCATGGTTCCTAGCAACCTCATGCAAAGGCGAATGGAGGGATCGCCATTTGACCTGACCATCCGCACTAGCTCTCATATGGAGTTGATCTTTGCCTGAGGCAAGAACACCTTTTCCCGGGCTGTGTCTATGATCAGACCCAAGTACTCCAGCCTTTTTAGCGGTATTAAAGAAGATTCTCTAGGTTGAGAATCCAACCCAAACTTTGCAGATAGTTGGTTGTAGTGCGTACGCTTTGCTCCAAACGAGCCACCGACTGATCTATTAGTAATAGATCGTCTAGGTACGCTACGACTGTTATGCTCTGTGCCCTTAACCTGGCTAGAGGTGGGGCCAGCACTTTTGTGAACACCTGGGGTGCTGTAGCTAGCCCGAAGGGCAGGGCTACAAACTGAAAATGCTGCTGTTCTAACTCGAACCGCAGATACTTTTGGTGAGAGGGAAATATAGGGACATGCATCCCTGATGTCGATGCCAGAAGTTCTCCTCCTAGAAGGATAGAAACTACTGACCTGATCGTCTCCATGCGAAAGGAGCAGATCTTCAGGAACTGGTTTAGATTTTTTTAGATCTAGAATGGTTCTGACATCCTCATTTGGTTTTGGTACCATAAAAAGATTTGAATAAAACTCCAGACCTTGCTCTTTTGTGGGAATCTGTACAATTACCCCTTGAGATATTAATCGATCTAGTGCCTGAAACAAAGATTGTCTTTTCTCTGGATCTTTGGGAACGCTTGACCTCAGGAAGTGAGACGGTGGAAAGTGCTGAAATTCCAGCTTGTACCCCAGCATTACCGTGGAGATGACCCACCACTTTCCTCTTTCCAGACTTCTGAAAACTGCAGAAGTCTTCCCCCCACCTTGGTGAGGGGGGTTGCCTCTTCATGATGAGGCTTTAGGATTCTGCTTTGCAGATTTCCAATCCCAGGACTTCTTTTGAGCCTGGGTCTGACCCTGAGATTTTCCCCTAGGGTCTGACGGCAGAGGCCGTCACTACTGCCTAGAGGCGGAAGCCCCTGGCGCAGGGGAAAGAGCATGTTGCCTGTTTAAATGAAGTGCTTTTATACTTTCTTTTGACTGGCAAAAAGAGTACTTTTCCTACTAGAAATTGTTTGGATATATTTGTCCAAGTCTTCTCCAAATAGTCGCTCCCCATGAAAAGGGAACCCAGTTAGGAGGTTTTTACATGGTGCTTCAGCTGACCAATTTTTTAACCACAGGATTCTACGCATATGCACAAGCATAAGCTTAAGGCGGGATGCCTGGTGAATAGAATCTTTAATGGCATCTATGGCAAAGCATAATGCTTTTGGTAGTTCAGCCAAATCCCAAGCTTGTTGTGCAGGAAGCTCTCTAAGGGCCTGTTTAATTTGGTCCTTTAGGGATTGACAGACGCCTATTGCAGCGACTGCAGGCTGAGTAAGGACATCTGCCATGGAAAAAGTAGATTTTAACAGGGATTCCAACTTTTTATCTGTTGGATCTTTAAGCATTTGTGCATTGTCTACAGGACAAGTTAGGCCTTTATTCACATTGGAAATCGCAGCGTCAACTGCTGGTATTTTCCATCTTTTGGAGAATTTCTCCTCCAGGGGATAGAGAATTGAAAATCTCTTAGGAGGAAGAAAATGCTTCTCCGGTGATCCCATTCAGCAAAAATAAGCTGTTCTAGTAATGCATGTGCAGGAAACGCATGCAGTGGCTGAGAAGGTTTTAAGGAACCCAAGGAAGAAACTGCGTTTTCAGGAGACTGCGTTAGGGGCAGCAGGAAAGTGGAACAAACAATCTCCGTAAGAGTTTGTATCAGCAATTTCTCAGATTGTGAGACTGAAAAAGGTTCATCTACCGTTGTTTCCTCCACAGAGGAATCATCGGTTTGTTTTTCCTCCCGATTGACTGAAGGTAACAGCTCATCCTGAGTAGAGGTCGACCGATATTTGGCGTTTTTTTTAAATCTAAATCGGCATCGGCCGATTGTGCTGATAAAAAAGCCTGATTATAACTTCAGCGCGACTTGCAAATGACTTCTGTAATAGAAGTCAATGCAAGTTGCCTGAAGTCTTCTGTGAAGCGACTTCTCTCCTCTCTGGGCAGCCTGCCAAGTCTGATAAAAGAAGCTGAAAAGATACAATGTTTAAACTTATCAATGGACTGAAATCTGTGTGTAGAAGTTCTCAGTTTAACCATTTAAAGACTAATGCCGCGTACACACGAGCGGACTTTATGGCAGACTTTGCCCAGCGGACTGGATTTCGTCAGACAATTCGATCGTGTGTGGGCTCCAGCGGACTTTGTTTTCTCAATAGTTGGACGGACTTAGATTTGAAACATGTTTTAAATCAATCCGTCGAAATAGAGTCCGGTCGAAAAGTCCGCTCGTCTGTATGCTAGCCACGTTAGGGCAGCTATTGGCTACTGGCTATGAACTTCCTTGTTTTAGTCTGGTCATACGTCATCACGTACGAATTCGACGGACTTTGGTGGATTGTGTGTAGGCAAGTCCGTTCATTCAGAAAGTCCGTCGTAAAGTCCGTCGTAAGTCCGTCGAAAAGTCCGCCGGGCAAAGTCTGCCGTAAAGTCCGCTCGTGTGTACGCGGAATAAATCTTTTCTGACACTTGTTGCTTACAAGTAAAAATCCTGTATTTTCTGCTAGAAAATCACTTAGAACCCCCAAACATTATATATATTTTTTTTAGCAGAGACCCTAGGGAATAGGTTGTTGCAATAATTTATGTCACACGGTATTTGCGCAGCGGTCTTTCAAATGCTTTCACACTGGAGCGGGCATGCGTTGACGGTAAAACACGGCTAGTTTTAGCGGCGCTTTATCGTAATTTTAGCGGCGCCATTCGGCTGCTAGCGCCCGAGGAAGCGGTTAAATGCGCCACTGCCAAAACGCTTTGCAGGCGCTTCGGCAGCGGTGCGCATTCATTTCAATGGGCAGGAGTGGTGGAGCAGCGGTATGCACCGCTCCAAAGATGCTGCTTGCAGGACTTTTTTTTAACATCCTGACAACGCATCGCCTCAATGTGAAAGCACTCGGGCTTTCACACTGAGACTGCAGGGGAGCCGTTTTGCAGGCACTTTACAGACGCTATTTTTAGCCCGAAAGCGCCTGAAAAACGCCCCAGTGTGAAAGGGGTCTAACTGTTAGATTTTATGAGATGAAGGGAACAAAAAAAAAAAAATAAAAAATTTTTTAAAATCGGCCTAACATACCGGCCCAAAAAAATCGACATCATATATCGGCCACCGCAATTTCTAAATATCGGCATCAGCATCGGCCAGAGAAAAACCCATATCGGTCGACCTGTAATCCTGAGCCCACTGTTTCCCTTGCAAAGGTTCTGAAGTGGGGGAGGGAGATCTAGCACGCTTCCTATTCATTTGAATGGAGGATGCGATTAAAGCCGCTAATTCAGACCCTGCAGGGAGGAGGAAAGGACATCTTCAGTCACGTATACAGGGGCTGCGATGTGAGAAGCAGTTGCACCATCAATTTGTTCCAATGGCTCACCCTGGCTTGCCATAACTGGTAATTCAAGCGAGGATGACAGCGTGGAAATGTGACTCGAGATCCTAACGCCTGGGGGTGAAACCTTTACTTTTTTGTGGTGTCTTTTTTGATAGGCATAGTTCCAAGTACAAAAACAGAGGCACTATACAAATTGCACTTAATCGCTGAAAATAGTCATGACATTTAAAGCCGCTATAAAGTTCAGCCTAGTGCTGGGAAAAGGGTGTTCTTCCTGTATCAGGAATGCCAGTTTGCAACCCATATGTGTCCCACAGCTCCTGTGTCCGTGTGTTGCAGGCTACTTGTTTCCTCCTCATCACCCGGGGAGAGACTGTCACAGCTGTAGCTTCATCTGTTTTAGCCTGCCGTGCGTCCTCGTGGACGTTCACGGCACCACGCTTAGGCCCCACCCCCTCAAATCCTTCAACAGAGATTTAAGTCTCTTTGAGTCCATCTTGGTGCAAAGCACTAGACCAAAACACGTTTTATCAGCAGTATATAAAAGATTCTTATTGGAAAAAATCATCCCGAGCTCCCAGAATTTACAAATAAATGGGCACTGGATCTTAATGTTGAAATTGGAGCAGAAGAGTGGGAGATGTCTTTTATCCTCACACATTGTTTGTCACTGGCAACTAAAGCCCAAGAGACAAGCTATAAGCTTGTTTCTCGTTGGTATCGATGCCTAGCTTCATTACAGCATATTTTTACAGACTCATTGGATAACTGTTGGCGATGCCATTCTGCTAAGGGCTCGTTGTTACACATATGGTGGGAATGCTCTCAAATTTGTAAATTCTGGGACAGTATCTTGCAGTTGTATACTATAGTTACAGGGGAGGTAATTTCCAATACACCACAAATTACGCTGTTGTCCATTTTACCAGGCTCATATAAAAATATCAAAAAGGGTTTGCTCAGACATTGGGTGATAGCTGCAAGATTAGTTATTCCGCGCCATTGGCGATCAACACATTCCCCTTCAGTGAATGAATGGGTAGTGGAAATGCATCTGATCATACTGAGAAGATGGAGACCCTCCTGGCATATGAATTGGACATACTTGAAAAATGTCGGCAGATATGGGCCCCCTGGAGGGCCTGCAGGGAATCAACAGGAAACTAAAGGTTTAAGCATTAACTAGAATAGAACCTAAATGTTATCTAATAGGGCTTCAATACAGGATGTATATATGTCAAAGCAACGGAAAGGGAAAGGAAAGGAATATTTTTTTTTGTGTTTCATTTTTTTTTGTTTGGGTTTGTTTATGTTAGTTTCTATAATGTATTTGTAAGATGTTTTGGTGGTATGACAATACTATTAATACATGTATATATGTTATTTGTCTAATCATTTTTTAATAAAACTAAGATTGAATATACATAAAACCCCCAATTATATATTTACTGAAAGCAGACACCCTAGGGCAGTGGTGGTGAACCTTGCCGCCCCGCGTGTTTTGGGGCTGCATTTCCCATGATGCTCATGCACTCTGCAGTGTAGTTTAGCATCATTGGAGATGTGGTTCCGGGACGTCTGGGGTGCCAGGGTTTGCCACCACTGCACTAGAGGATAAAACAATGGTAATCCAATTTTTTTGTCACACAATATCACCAAAAAGGTCTAGGAAGCGCAAAATTTCAGTAAAGCTAATTTTAGGGGACATGTGTAGGTGCCCCAATACGTGCGTTTACATTCATACGTATGGATATGAGGGTGGGGAACCTCAAAAATAGACTGTCTAGTCTGTTTTTTCTATACTATTCTGCTATTCTCCATTTTATTCTATTGCATTCAAATTTGAATTGATTCTATTTGAATTTTGGGAAATTGTTATATTCAGATTTTCATTCTTTTCCTGTGCCAGTGACATTTCCCTGAGGCAGGAAGTGGTGGCAGACTACTCCAACAGAGGCCTGGATCAGTTTTAACCAGGGATTCAAGGCCTTCACCATTTTTGTGATTATTGTCAAGTAGTAATGGGAAGGTGACACAGGAAGGAGTAGGATTCTCACAAAGCTACCTATTCCCACAACTATCCAAATTGTAAATTTCTAAAACCTAAAATTATGGAAGGGATTTTAAATAAAAAAATAAAAGTAAAACTAAATGTAAAAAAAAATTTAAAAAAAAGATAAAATAAAATTACAAGTAAAAATAATTAATATAAATAATTCCCAAAAAGGAAGTATTACATTCTGAAAAAGAAAATAATAAAAGCTATACTGTATATGATAGCTCAAAATACATGATCAATAGAGATTTAGGCTCTGTTTCCACTACTGCGAGTTGTGCGACTTGACACATGTGAAGTCGCATGACAAGTCAAAATCTATGTATTTCAATGGTCCTGTTCTAGTTGGTGCGACTCAAAAGGTTTTTGTACTTATTTGTTTCGACTTTTGGCACGACTTGTTCTCCCATGGTTCTCACCAGTCTCATGACATCGCATCAAAAATTGCATTGCAATGTCGCTCTGGGGTCGCAATAGTGGAAACCTAGCCCAATAGTATTCATAAGACAAGACCAAATACATTAATTCAATGATTTGTTAGTTTATGATTAATGTATCCATAGCTCAAAGTGTCAAAACCTAATGAGAATCAAATGGATATTATATATATCTCATTATAATATATGTAAAGATGTAAAAAAAAAAAGAAAAAAAAAAAAAAAAAGAAAAAGGGAGGTGGGGGAGTTAATAAGTAATTGGAAGCCATGTGGAAATGGACAGATGGTGCCCTAAGCATAACACCATGTGAGATAGATAGATAGATAGATAGATAGATAGATAGATAGATAGATAGATAGATAGATAGATAGATAGATAGATAGATAGATAGATAGATAGATAGATAGATAGATAGATAGATAGATAGATAGATAGATAGATAGATAGATAGATAGATAGATAATTCCCTCAGTATGTAACCAATAGGTACACACTGAGGGTTTACAGACTGAAAAAAGATGTAGAATGATTGTAGCAAAACAATAAAGGAACAATAACGGAGGGGATCTAGATGATACTATGAAACTCTAGACCTTTGTTCAACCCGTTGGGAGATAGAGAAGACAATTTGTAGATCCAGAATGATTCTCGTTTACATAATAAAGGAGAACCTCTCATTATCATTCAGAGAACCACCCGGGATGCATTCGACATGTCTGTTGAAAAAGGAGCGCGGATTGCCAGTACATTGTAGCGCGTATGCTAAAGAAACGTGTCCACTTCTGGTGACGTCATCCCCTGCGCCTCATGTCTCCTCCTGAGTTTGTCTTCCGGAGCTGGCTTATCCATCCAGCGGAGGACATCTCATCGACAAGATCATTCTGACAGAGGAAAAGAAGGCTCAGGATCCAGGATCGCCACCCTGACATTACAGTCTTTATACCATAATGCCTGTCACATTCTTTAATGTTCATTAAAGCTTGTTTTAAACGTCTGCACCCACAGGCGCCTCTCTCCTTGTTTTCCGAGAAGGCACAGCCCAGGGGCCCCAGATGCACACGGGGCCCCATCAGGGCCGGTCGGAGCTTCGGTGTGGTCTCGGCTCTCACCTGTGTCCTACTCTCCCCAGAGAACTCAGCACTGACAACGGCCACCAGCCGGAATCCAGACTGGAGCGTCGGAGCCAGTCAAAGCAGTGTGGGGGCGGGACTCAAAATGGAGAGTGCGAATCAGGAGCAGACAGGGCGGGTATTTGTATACATGCCATGTCATCATACGCAGGTAAATCTTCGGGAAGCCCAAGTCTGAGGATGGAGACCTGAGAGGCAGAAAACACCGCCGATTACTCCACCTTACATTATTAACGCCACCCATTACTCCGCCCTACATCATAAACACCGCCATTTACTCCGCCCTACATTATAAACACCACCCATTACTCCACCCTACATTATAAAAACACTGCCCATTACTCCGCCCTACATTATAAACACCGCCTATTACTCCGTCCTACATTATAAACACCGCCCATTACTCCACTCTTCACTTTAATAGTTACTGACTCTGATCTAGAGTGAAGCTATTGGAATTGCCTCCGCTCCTCGCTGTCACACACAGCCCTGCCTCCACCTGACCCTGCACCTGTGATAGACAGACTGCTGGTCCAATGCTGGGATGTATCCTGTCTATCACAGGCGCGGGGTCAGGAGGAGGTGGGGCTGTGTCTGTGATGGCGAATGTAGCGGAGGCAAGTTCATGTAAGCTGTAACAACAGCTATCTGCTCTGTGATCTCCGGCTCTCCTCTTCCTTCCTCTCCCACAGTGAGGCTGCAATGTTGGCCACAGCGAGGCTGCAATGTTGGGCACAGCAAGGAATTATACTTTAATTCTTGAGAGTAGGTGCGGAAATTGGACAGGCTTGTAGGGGCCCCAGTGCATTACTTTGCCCAGGGGCCCATGATGCTGTTAAGATGGCCCTGGTTGGGGATCCCATTCCTCATCCATCCAGTTGATCGGATCAGATGGTATCCCATGGAACTGGACAGACGGTCCATTTCCATCCGACTCCCCCATAGAGAACAGCGGGATGTGCAAGTGTCCTTTCTGCATTAGTGGAGTGTACACAGACCTGTCATCTGCCTTCTCAGCGGGGATCAGCAGACAGATCCCCCGCTGAGCAGGCAAATCTGCTTGACAGAGTCCACTCCATGTAAAAGGGGTCTTACCAGGAGAACCAGTCCATTAGGGGCGCCGGACTCATACATTAGTATGAGTTTTTTTTTTTTTTAAGCCACATGATTAGAACCTAAGGCTCTAATTGGCTTGAAAAAGGTTGGACTTGGGGCACAGAGCATTGAACCCCAAACCCACCTACTTGTGACAACAGCAAATATTCGCTATTGGCTTCTCCCGAGGAAGCAGTGGAGGGGTGAGTGCGGGGGTAAACCATCACCGTGGAGGGGTGAGTGCAGGGGGGGGGCGTCACCATGGAGAGGCTGTGTGCGGGCAGACCTGGGGGAGGGGGGTTGCCCCCCCATCTGGCTCCCTTCCAAGCCCCATGCAGAACCTGAAGCCAGCTTATGATGGTAGCTGCGGGGGATCAAATTTGTGGGGAAGGGGGGGTGTCAGATCGGGTGCAGGGGGGGTACTCAGTGCAGGGGGTGAAGGGTATAGCAAAGGATAGTGGGGTGAGCAGTTCTCGGTGGATGGGAGCAGCGGGGGATGGAGAGGCTGGGGACAGGGATGCGGCGGCATGGAGTGGGGACAGTCACATGTCACCTTGACCACCTGCAGGCACTTCTGGCAGTGAAAAGGTTAAAGCAGATCTCAGTTCCCTAGAGTCCCTTTTCCTCCCTGCACTCTCTCTCTCCAACCCCCTCCTTCCACCATGCCCCATACTGGAGGAGGTCCCAGATTTGGGTGGAGAGGAGTAGGACGATATGTGGAGCGATCTAGTATCTGCTAGAGATCACTTGATTCAATTTAAAAATTCCTGCACAGGATATATTACACCCCAGCAAAGTTATCTAGAATCTACTCGGGTGCATCAGGTGAATGCTGGCATTGCTCACACACCCCAGCTAATTTTAGCCACGTCTTTTGGCGCTGTATAACCGAGATTACATCTATACCAGGGTCCTTGACTGTGGCAACATGCTTAGTTGGCTTGGTGGAGGGCTTGGCACTTAGTAGGGCCCAGCGTACCTTGCTTAGCTCATTAGTGATTTACGCGCGCAAGGCACTGATCATATTGGAAGGGGCTTGTAAATAGAGCGATTCCATTGTATGAATCAACATATCTGAGCAGAGGGTGTCCAAAGAAATTTGACAAAGTATGCAAGATTTGGTTGGACAGTGATCTATCAATAGCCTAATGTCTTTATAGATTCCTTTGGTAGGGGTTATCTACATGGTGGTGAAGTATGGATCAATAGGGCTCTCTCATACCTGCACTACCATTGGGGCTATTCGGGGATTGCCTGTTGCTTTGAAAGATGTATATGGAGATGATTGTTGGCCTTACTACTATAAAACTGTGAAGTCTTTACATTAATGTCTGTGCTATGGTGTTCAGATATTTACCCCCTTTTTTGTTTGAGGGGATTTGCATCCGAGAGGGTGGATTTGTCCACGGGGTGGTAAACCTGCACTGGGGGGGTATGCAGGATGTGTACTTATTTTTTATGATTCCTGCCCTGCGTAGCAGGGTTGTTTACGGTTTTCCTTTTTGTACTATGCAAACATTAATAAAAAGTCATTTAAAAAAAAGAAAAAACAAAAATTGAATGAAACTCTGAATGCTCTAATCAGAAAATAAAAACTTTTTGCCTGTTTGACGAAAGCTACCATAGTGTAAACTTTGTCTGGGTGTGGCACCGAGTGATACAGACATACAGAGTGAGACATATCAAGACATACCAAGTAATAGACACATTGTGGTGACTACTGTGTGTAAGGGGTTAACTACTCAGTTAAGCTACCTCAGTGAAGACCACTCTCAGTATGCTGGTACTTAGATTGTTGTACCACGAGCAGAAAAATCTCCGTACAGGGTGGGGTCTGAGAATGTAAGGCCCCTTCCACAGGGGGCAGACTTCGCCAGGAGTCCACTTGCTCAGTGAGAAATCTGTCTGCTAATCCCTGTTGAACAGGTGGAGGGCTTGTTCATGTCTGCTCCGCTTATGCAGAGCGGACATGGACACACCCTGCTTTGCTCTATGGGCGGTCGGATGTAAACAGACCACCTGTCTGTTTACACCAGACTGCCAAACGATCCAATCCTCTTGACAGATGGGAACGTATCCCCATTTGTCTGTTTTTAGCAGATTGAATTGGACTTGATGTGGATGGGTGTAAACGGACAAATGTCTGTTTACACCTGCCTCTCCATAGAGGATAATGTAGGATCTGATCGGGTTCGCCTGAAAAACTGACAGGTGGTCTGATTGGTCTGCTTCATGTGAAAGGGCCTAATAAAGTAATTTTTGGCCAAAATAGCTACTTCGTTAAAATGGTGTAAAATTATTCCTAAAAGTATACTTTTTTTGTCAGTGTATGGCAATGAATAATAGGCTAGGTTTACATTACTGCGGTTCATGAACTGACTTGCAGGCAAACGTGCTGCTCTTTAGCATTATTCTTAATAACACCCCAATGCATTGGCAAACACAGTGCGTTGTTGTGCATGCCAAACCGCATGGTGCCAATCTGCCCCAAACAAACAATCTAATTCACTAACAGTTGCAGTGGCTGCGTGCGATGTATAAACTGTATGTAGCATCAAGCAGCAAATTAATATAGAAGATTATCAAGCCCATTTAAAAATAAGGTTAAAACAGGATTATTGAAATAAATAAATTAAAAAAAAAAACATAGGCACATTTATTAGTACCAAAGTACCCATCTGGTTGTACTACATCAATACATACGAACCAACGCCATGGCTTACTTTCCTTACAGGACACAGTCCTATTTAGCAGTAAAATACACCATATGTGATTTAAAGAAGATGTTTGGGGTTGCAAGAAATAAAAAAACCAAACACACATACTCACCTCTATGCTGCAGCTGTCCAGCGTCAGCTCTAAGACCCAGAACTGAGCGATCACATGACCACTGATCGCTCAGTTCTCTGTCTGCTCAGAGCAGAGGCTGTCAGTCACTGCTCTCTGCTCTGCCCCTTTACTGTTTACTGGAGCATTAGGCTGGAGAGGGAGTGGTAGCAGCTGTCTCCAGCTCTTAGCCATGCACTGAGAGGCAGAGCCAGCCATCAATCAAGTAGCTGGGTGGAATCTGGCAAAATGGTTGGGATCTTTACAGAGCCTATAGCAGCTCCACCATGTCAGTCACCAATGGGCTATAGACAGCGGTCTGCTCATTGATGGTCATAGGACAGCAAAAGTAAGTGCACTCCTGTAACCCACAAAAGTAGTATAGCAAAAAAAAGCTTTGACCATAGCTCTCTTTCAAGCTATTAGTTTCCTTAAAGTGATTATAAAGGTTTGTTTGTTTTTTTAAATAACAAACAGCTTCGGTTCTCTCCCTCGTGCCAGCATCACTAGTGTGGGCACCCAATCCCCCCCCCCCCCCCAAAAATGACATGCCAAATGTGGCATGCCAGGAGTCTTAAAGCGGAAGTTCCACTTTTGGGTGGAACTCTGCTTTAATGCATAGAATGCATGAAGGTAAAAAACCTGTAGACTTTACAACCCCTTTAAGCTTTCTATATGATTAGTCACATGAAACATAATGCTCTTTGCTGCACAGATAACAAGGATAAAACATTCTGTACTAAAGTCTCTGATAGATATATTTTTAGATTTAAGTGGTCATTCCAAAAGATTACCTCAAAACATGCTCTTGGACACGGCTTCAGAGGCAGGTGTGATCCAATTTTTCTAACTAAACTGCGGGAGGAACCACATGCCTTGTTTTCCCATACCGGAATGATCTGAAAAACAAATAAAATGTGTAAGCACCATAAGTCTGATAATATTTGAGATTTTTTGTTAATTCCACGTATAATTTGTAGCCATAACAGTGCAGAGGCTTTATGAGCCTGCAGATTGTTGCCACCACCACCAAGAAACTATTGCAGACTGCCAAGTTGCACAAATAGTTTATTTATATGTAAAGATTTTAAACCTAAACAATAGGCAGATTTAGACCTAAACAAATCGACAGAGAGACATTTATTTACTACAGGTACTTCTATAGCGCTGTCAATTTATGCAGCGCTTTACATATATATTGTAGATTCACAACAGTCCCTTCCTTCAAAGAGTTTAGACGCTAAGGTCCATTAACTCACATTCATACATACAACACACTAGGGCCCATTTAGACAGGAACCAATTATCCTACCAGCGTGTCTTTGGGAAGTGGAAGGAAACCAGAGTACCCGGAGGAAACCCACGCAGGCACAGGGAGAACATGCAAGCTCCAGGCAGGTAGTGCCATGGTTGGGATTTGAACCAGCTACCTTAACCACCGTGCTGCCCAATTATATATTTATTAAGAAGAGGTTTTTTTTTTTTCAGAATTCAATGACGCTTTAAATAAATTTTGCTTTTACTTACTTATTACCCCTTTACCTAACAGCATTTGGAGGGGGTTGTATACCTGCCACATCAAAAATTAAACCCCCTGTCCTGTTTGGCAGGCAGCACTATCGGCAAATGCAACCTATTTAAGTAAACTGGGCCATGTCCCAAGCTTGTGCATTGCACGGGATAGTGTGAGCTTTTCAGAAACAGACAGTGAGGAGACGACATATCACCCAATGTTTTTAGCTATTAGACGGTTCTTTAAATTCTTTATTAAATGACCTCAATGGTCACAGCATCCACTTTCATTTTATACCATTAGCATTGTAATAGAAACTCAAACAATAGCTGTTTTGACAATCCATTATAAGCTCTCCTTTCATTATGCAAGTTCTCACCGTCTGCTGGCCATCTCTTTCCACAACTCCCTGGAGTCCCTGCATGCCTTGCAGCTTCTCCTCTGCTGTTTACTTTCAATTTCTAAAGGATTACATATTTCCTTACAGCCTGTAAGCAGTGATTCCAATACTGACTCTGCCTTTTGAAATGCCTCCTCCTAGTTCAGAAGGCAGGCTCTGTGCAATATGCGACACAGCAGTGCCCACTTCACAGTAGGCTTAGTGAATAATACACATCACAAAATTCAAGGAAGTAAATGTGTGGGGATCTTCTCAAAGTACGTTTACAAACTTCAAGATCATGTAAAAATAGGAGTGGCCTAGAAATAACTGGAATACAATGTAAAAACGAATATGTGAATTTAAACTTTAATCATAGGCATACTTTAACCACTTGACGACCGCCTCACGCCGATGTACGTCGGCAAGGTGGCACGGACAGGCAAAATCACGTACATGTACGTGATTTGCCTTCCGCGGGTGGGGGGTCCGATCGGTCCCCCCCCGGTGCCCGAGTCGGTCGCCATTTCTTCCCGGGCAATGAGAGGTGAGGGGGCGGCCATCCATTGTTGGCCACCCCCTCCCGATCGCTCCCGGCGAATGAAATGCTTCCTTTCCCTCTGTAATGTAAACAGAGGGAAAGGAAGTGATGTCATCTCTCCTCGAGCCGGTCTTTTCGTCGCCGCGCCGAGGAGAGAAGACATCCAAGTAAGTCTGCACAACACTACACATTCAGTAGAACACGCCAGGCACACTTGTCACCCCCCATCACCCCCCGATCACCCCCTGATCACCCCCCTGTACCCCCTGTCACTCTGACACCAATAGCATTTTTTTTTTTTTTTGCATTGGTGTCAGTTTGTGTCAGTTAAAAGTTTTAGGGCAGCTAGGTTAGCCCCCTTTAGGTCCAGGGTACCCCCTAACCCCCCCTAATAAAAGTTAACCCCTTGATTACCCCCCGTCACCAGTGTCGCTAAGCGATCGTTTTTCTGATCGCTGTATTAGTGACACAGGTGACGCTAGTTAGGGAGGTAAGTATATAGGTTCGCTGTCAGTGTTTTATAGCGACAGGGACCCCCATATACTACCTGCTAAAGGTTTTAACCCCCTGATTGCCCCCTAGTTAACCCTTTCACCAGCGATCACCGTATAAGTGTTACGGGTGACGCTGGTTAGCTAGTTTGTTTTTTGTAGTTTATTACAGTTTATTATAGTTTATTATAGTTTTAGGGCACCCGCCGTTTATTACCCTATAAAGGTTTAACCCCCTAATTGCCCGGCGGTGATAGAAGTTAAGTTTTTAGGATCAGATAAGGTCTGCGTCGCCCCAGGCAGCGTCAGGTTAGCGCCAGTACCGCTAAAACCCACGCACGCAGCATACACCTCCCTTAGTGCTATAGTATCTGAGCGGATCGATATCTGATCCGATCAGATCTATACTCCCCAGCAGTTTAGGGTTCCCTGAAACGCAGTGTTAGCGGGATCAGCCCAGATACCTGCTAGCACCTGTGTTTTGATCCTCGGCCCGGCCCAGCCCAGCCCACCCAAGTGCAGTATCGATTGATAACTGACACTTACAAAACACTAAGCACACATAACTGCAGCCGCAGTGTTAGCGGGATCAGCCCAGATACCTGCTAGCACCTGTGTTTTGATCCTCGGCCCGGCCCAGCCCAGCCCACCCAAGTGCAGTATCGATTGATAACTGACACTTACAAAACACTAAGCACACATAACTGCAGCGTTCGCAGAGTCAGGCCTGATCCCTGCGATCGCTAACAGTTTTTTGGTAGCGTTTTGATACAGTCGCCAACAGTCAGGAGCTTTTTTGCCTGTGAGTCTCACTAGTGTACCCCTAAATTTAGAGCCCAAAATGGCAAATAGAAGGTACACTAGTGAAGAGGCCTACACGTTTCTGAGTATGACAGATAGTGAAGAGGAAGTCACTCATCTGTCAAGTTCAGGCTCAGAATACGATCCTGTAGAGGACAGCGGCTCCATGACAGATAGCTCTGACGACAGAGTTGTGGTCCCTGCTAAGGTCAGGCGTACCAGACCCCAATCTTCTTCTGTCCTTGAAGTGCAAGAACCGCAGGGCTCTCGTATGGAGCAGAGCAGTACTAGCGCCGCTACTCCTTCTGGTGAACTGGCAAGCACCAGCGGCCTAGTACACCCTGGTCGTACATCCAGCACTGCAGTATCACGTGGTGACGTGGCGAGTCCCATAAGTGCAGTTCAAGCTGGCGAGGTGGCAAGCACTAGTAGTGTCCCGCTGCCACCAAGAAGACAAAGACAGGCCCGTCGTGCCCATAGTGCCCTTCCTGCTGCATTGGCCAATCCGAATTGGGAACCTTCCACTTCTGCAGCACCCGTACTTCCCCCTTTCACTGGCCAACCCGGAATTCAGGTGGAAACAGTTGACTTTATGCCACTGGATTTTTATTCACTGTTTTTCACCGAAGATCTCTATAGATCTATTGTGGACCAAAGCAATTTATACGCTGGTCAATACATCGCCACTATGCCCCAGTCCACCCTTGCCAGAGATTGGAGACCAATTACGGTCTCCGAATTTAAGACCTTTCTGGGCCTTTCCCTCCTCATGGGGTTGAATAAAAAGAGTAAGTTGCGGTCATATTGGTCCACTGACCCAATTTACCATTCACCCTTGTTCTCTGCTTCCATGGCCAGGGCACGATACGAGCAGATTTTGCGGTTCATGCACTTCAACGACAATGAACTCTGTCGTCCTCGTGGAGACCCTGCATACGATCGGCTCTACAAAATTCGGCCCCTCGTAAACCACTTCAACCAACGTTTTGCAGACTTGTTTACCCCCCATCAAGTTGTCTGCGTTGATGAGTCCCTGATTAAGTTTTCTGGCCGCTTGTCATTCAAACAGTACCTTCCCAGCAAGCGTGCCAGATACGGGGTCAAGATGTATAAGCTCTGTGACAGGGCCACAGGCTATACATGTAGATTTATGGTTTACGAGGGAAAAGATAGTCTTGTAGAGCCGACAAACTGCCCTGACTACATAGGAAGCGCTGGCAAGATAGTGTGGGACTTGGTGTCACCCTTATTCGGAAAGGGGTACCACTTGTACGTGGACAATTATTATACGAGCGTGCCACTTTTTAGTCACTTGTTTGATCAGCAGATTGGAGCATGTGGCACCGTGCGACCTAATCGCCGGGGCTTTCCCCAGCGGCTTGTAGATTCCCGTCTTAGGCTGGGGGAGAGAGCCTGCTTGAAGTATAATAATTTGCTCGCTATGAAGTGGAGGGATAAGAAGAATGTTTTCGTTCTCACCTCCCTTCATGCAGACACGACGACCCAAATTTCTACGGCGACTGGTGTTGTGGAGAAACCCCTCTGTGTCCACGAATACAACCTTAATATGGGAGGGGTGGACCTCAACGACCAGTTGTTGGCGCCGTACTTAGTTGCCCGTAAGGCCAGACGCTGGTACAAAAAAATGTCTGTATACTTATTTCAATTGGCTTTGCTGAATGCTCATGTGCTATACAGAGCTTCAGGACAGACTGGATCCTTCCTTAAATTCCAGGAAGAGATCGTCAGAGCCCTTCTGTTTCCAGACGGTGCTCTACCTCACCTTCCCCAACCAAATGCAGTAAGCCGGCTGCATGAGCGGCATTTTCCTTATGCCATCCCGAGTACCCCTACCCAACGAGCCCCCCAAAAAAGATGTCGTGTCTGCAGCAAGCGCGGATTTAGGCGTGACACCCGGTCTTATTGTCCCTCCTGTCCTGGCAATCCTGGTCTTTGCATGGGTGAATGCTTTGAACGCTACCATACATTAGTTGAGTATTAGCGTAGGGTTCAGCACTGCACAGACTAGGCACACTAACACAGGGTCTCCCAAGATGCCATTGCATTTTGAGAGACCCAAACCTGGAACAAAAGTTACAAAAGTTAAAAGTTACAAAAAAAAAGTGTAAAAAAAAAAAAATTAAAAAAAAAATTAAAAAAAATAAAAACACAAAAAAAAAATATAAAATAAAAAAACCAAAAATAGTTGTTGTTTTATTGTTCTCTCTCTCTCTATTCTCTCTCTATTGTTCTTCTCTTTTTTACTCTATTCTATTCTGCAATGTTTTATTGTTATTATATTTTACCATGTTTCCTTTTCAGATTTTTCATACTTTACCGTTTACTGTGTTTTGTTGGTAACCATTTTATTGTTTTCAGGTACGCCATTCAGTTGCAGCGCGGATTTATTTATCTTGACAGCAACAGCGTTTGCTCCCACGATATATAAAGCCGTGACTCCAACGCTGTCAGAGGTGATTTCACCACCACAGTTACATACTTCAGCATATATGCCGAAGCGTGGGGGCAGCAGTGGGTGGAGGAGCAATTTGCTCCTGCCTTTTGCGGGAGGATGCCCCCATGCTTCGGCATATATATATTTTAGGCACAGGTTGCGTTAAATGTTTTATTTTTTACTATTTTTTTTTTTGTATTTGCTTTGCAGGTATGGTAAGTCTTACTGTTATACTGTAATGTTACTTTGTTTTATTGTTAACCATCATTTGCTTAGCAGGTACGCCATTCAGTTGCAGCGCGGATTTATTTATCTTGACAGCAACAGCGTTTTCTCCCACGATATATAAAGCCGTGACTCCAACGCTGTCGGAGGTGATTTCACCACCACAGTTACATACTTCAGCATATATGCCGAAGCGTGGGGGCAGCAGTGGGTGGAGGAGCAATTTGCTCCTGCCTTTTGCGGGAGGATGCCCCCATGCTTCGGCATATATAAAGGGTGCATGTATGCCCATCATTAGAAGTGGGTGGATGAAGGGAGGTATTCTAATGGTGGGTGGATGAAGGGAGGTATTCTAATGGTGGGCATATCCACCGATCAATATCTTTTTTTCGTTCAGCCCACAGGCTGCATGAAAAAAAAGTTTACAATATATGCCTAACAAGGACCAGCAACGTACTGGTATGTTGCTGGACTTTGAGTGGTTATACCAGAATGATGCCTGCAGGTTTAGGTATCATCTTGGTATCATTCTTTTCAGCCAGCGGTCGGCTTTCATGTAAAAGCAATCCTAGCGGCTAATTAGCCTCTAGACTGCTTTTGCAAGCAGTGGGAGGGAATGCCCCCCCCCTCCCCCACCGTCTTTCATGTTTTTCTCTGGCTTTCCTGTCCCAACAGGGAACCTGAAAATGCAGCCGGTGATTCAGCCAGCTGACCATAGAGCTGATCAGAGACCAGAATGGCTCCAAACATCTCTATGGCCTAAGAAACCGGAAGCTACGAGCATTTCATGACTTAGATTTCGCCGAATGTAAACAGCGCCATTGGGAAATTGGGAAAGCATTTTATCACACCGATCTTGGTGTGGTCAGATGCTTTGAGGGCAGAGGAGAGATCTAGGGTCTAATAGAGCCCAATTTTTTAAAAAAAAGAGTACCTGTCACTACCTATTGCTATCATAGGGGATATTTACATTCCCTGAGATAACAATAAAATTAATTTAAAAAAAATAAAAATGAAAGGAACAGTTTAAAAATAAGATAAAAAAGCAAAAAAAAAAAAAAAAAAAAAAAAAAAAAAAAAAAAAAAAAAAAAGCACCCCTGTCCCCCCCTGCTCTCGCGCAAAGGCGAACGCAAGCGTCGGTCTGGCGTCAAATGTAAACAGCAATTGCACCATGCATGTGAGGTATCACCGCGAAGGACAGAACGAGGGCAGTAATTTTAGCAGTAGACCTCCTCTGTAAATCTAAAGTGGTAACCTGTAAAGGCTTTTAAAGGCTTTTAAAAATGTATTTATTTTGTCGCCGCTGCGCGTTTGTGCGCAATTTTAAAGCATGTCATGTTTGGTATCCATGTACTCGGCCTAAGATCATCTTTTTTATTTCATCAAACATTTGGGCAATATAGTGTGTTTTAGTGCATTAAAATTTTAAAAAGTGTGTTTTTTCCCCAAAAAATGCGTTTGAAAAAATCGCTGCGCAAATACTGTGTGAAAAAAAAATATGAAACACCCACCATTTTAATCTGTAGGGCATTTGCTTTAAAAAAAATATATAATGTTTGGGGGTTCAAAGTAATTTTCTTGCAAAAAAAAATTATTTTTTTCATGTAATCAAAAAGTGTCAGAAAGGGCTTTGTCTTCAAGTGGTTAGAAGAGTGGGTGATGTGTGACATAAGCTTCTAAATGTTGTGCATAAAATGCCAGGACAGTTCAACCCCCCCCCAAATGACCCCATTTTGGAAAGTAGACACCCCAAGCTATTTGCTGAGAGGCATGTCGAGTCCATGGAATATTTTATATTGTGACACAAGTTGCGGGAAAGAGACAAATCTTTTTTTTTTTTTTTGCACAAAGATGTCACTAAATGATATATTGCTCAAACATGCCATGGGAATATGTGAAATTACACCCCAAAATACATTCTGTTGCTTCTCCTGAGTATGGGGATACCACATGTGTGGGACTTTTTGGGAGCCTAGCCGCGCACGGGACCCCGAAAACCAAGCCCCGCCTTCAGGCTTTCTAAGGGCGTAAATTTTTGATTTCACTCTTCACTGCCTAGCACAGTTTCGGAGGCCATGGAATGCCCAGATGGCACAACCCCCCCCCCCCCCCAAATGACCCCATTTTGGAAAATAGACACCCCAAGCTATTTGCTGAGAGGTATAGTGAGTATTTTGCAGACCTCACTTTTTGTCACAAACTTTCGAAAATTGAAAAAAGAAAAAAAAAATACATTTTTCTTGTCTTTCTTCATTTTCAAAAACAAATGAGAGCTGTAAAATACTCTCCATGCCTCTCAGCAAATAGCTTGGGGTGTCTACTTTCCAAAATGGGGTCATTTGGGGGGGGGGTTTTGCCATCTTGGCATTTTATGGCCTTCAAAACTGTGATAGGTAGTGAGGAGTGGAATCACAACTTAACGCCCTTAGAAATCCTGAAGCCGGTGCTTGGTTTTCGGGGCCCCGTATGCGGCTAGGCTCCCAAAAAGTCCCACACATGTGGTATCCCCATACTCAGGAGAAGCAGCAGAATATATTTTGGGGTGTAATTCCACATATGCCCATGGCATGTTTAAGCAATATATCATTTAGTGACAACTTTGTGCAAAAAAAAAAAAAAAAAAAAATTGTCACTTTCCCGCAACTTGTGTCAAAATATAAAATATTCCATGGACTCAACATGCCTCTCAGCAAATAGCTTGGGGTGTCTACTTTCCAAAATGGGGTCATTTGGGGGGGTTTTGTGCCATCTTGGCATTTTATGGCCTTCAAAACTGTGATAGGTAGTGAGGAGTCAAATCACAACATTACGCCCTTAGAAATCCTGAAGGCGGTGCTTGGTTTTCGGGGCCCCGTATGCGGCTAGGCTCCCAAAAAGTCCCACACATGTGGTATCCCCATACTCAGGAGAAGCAGCTAAATGTATTTTGGGGTGCAATTCCACATATGTCCATGGCCTGTGTGAGAAATATATCATTTAGTGACAACTTTGTGCAAAAAAAAAAAAAAAAAATTGTCACTTTCCCGCAACTTGTGTCAAAAAAGAAAGTATTCCATGGACTCAACATGCCTCTCAACAAATAGCTTGGAGTGTCTACTTTCCAAAATGGGGTCATTTGGGGGGGTTTTGTGCCATCTGGGCATTTTATGGCCTTCAAAACTGTGATAGGTAGTGAGGAATGAAATAAAAAATTTATGCCCTTAGAAATCGTGAAGGCGGTGATTGGTTTTCGGGGCCCCGTACGCGGCTAGGCTCCCAAAAAGTCCCACACATGTGGTATCCCCATACTCAGGAGAAGCAGCTGAATGTATTTTGGGGTGCAATTCCACATAGGCCCATGGCCTGTGTGAGCAATATATCATTTAGTGACAACTTTTTGTAAATATTTTTTTTTTTTTTTTTTTTGTCATTATTCAATCACTTGGGACAAAAAAAAAATAAATATTCAATGGGTTCAACATTCCTCTCAGCAATTTCCTTGTGGTGTCTACTTTCCAAAATGGGGTCATTTGGGGGGGTTTTGTACTGCCCTGCCATTTTAGCACCTCATGAAATGACATAGGCAGTCATAAACTAAAAGCTGTGTAAATTCCAGAAAATGTACCCTAGTTTGTAGACGTTATAACTTTTGCGCAAACCAATAAATATACGCTTATTAACTTTTTTTTTACCAAAGACATGTGGCCGAATAAATTTTGGCCTAAATGTATGACTAAAATTGAGTTTATTGGATTTTTTTTATAACAAAAAGTAGAAAATATCATTTTTTTTCAAAATTTTCGGTCTTTTTCCGTTTATAGCGCAAAAAATAAAAACGGCAGAGGTGATCAAATACCGTCAAAAGAAAGCTCTATTTGTGGGAAGAAAAGGACGCAAATTTCGTTTGGGTACAGCATTGCATGACCGCGCAATTAAAAGTTAAAGTGACGCAGTGCCAAATTGGAAAAAGACCTCTGGTCCTTAGGCAGCATAATGGTCCGGGGCTCAAGTGGTTAACGTTGCTTCATGCAATCTCACACCATTAAAATGGTTATAAAGCCTAACTTCTTTTTACCTTCATGCATTCTATGCATTAAAGTAAGAATAGGGGAGAATGGACCCTCCATTCTCCCCTATAGAGCAGCGGATGTCAGCGGACACATGCCTCCATCCGATCCTGCAAAAAACAGATGGAAGGTTGTCTTATTCTCCATCTGTACGGCATATTGGATTGAATGGAAATGGACAGGTGGACCATTTGCATCCAATTTCCCCATAGAGGAGAGCGGGACTGTGTCTGCTCTGCACAGCGAGGACCGGTCGTCTGCCTGCTCGATCTCCTGTTAAGCAAGCAGAATGCGCTACAGGGAGGCGCCCTTGTGAAGGGTCAAGTCTTTGAGTCAGCTTGAGTCTTTTTGGATATATGAGATGCAAACATTACAGCCATTGAGTTTGACATTAATTGCTTTATAAACGATTTTTAAGGTCATATTTTTTTAAAAGAAATTACCAGCATTTTAAAAAAAAAATACCAGCATTTCTAATATCGGTATTTTTAGATTTTCCTCTCTGTTAGGATGTATATACAAGTTTTTTTCACCTGCATATTATCCTGATTTTTTATTATAATTGATTCCCTAGAGACAAAGGACATTTTATTATAGGAATTATGGACATTTTCGATTGGTGATCCTATTAAATATTCTGATCATATTACTAGATGCAATGATTATTATTTTTAGCCATTGATGATGCTAAGCATACTTTATTGCTATTGTCTATGTTTTTTTTTTATAATTATCTGGCGAGTTTTATATTCCATTGAAGGTTTTACCTCTACTTTTGATTTTTATGTCCCATAAATTCAGCCATTTTGTTGAAGCCCTTGTGTGTATTCAATTTGTGACCGGAAGTAGTTGCATTATGACCACTTCCGGTTTAACCCGGAAGTGTGTCATAATAGCGCAACGTAAGTTTTTCAATGAGCAGTGCTAACATGAGGCCTTACACTGAGCATGTGCGGGCGTCTTTTAAATGCTGCAGCTGTATTCAAACAAGGTAATTTTTTTTTTATATCTGACACTATAAATGAATTCCGCCACAGCCGCAGGGCTCATTCCTCCAGATGAAGCCACGTGGGAGGTGGTGAAACTAGTAGAGGTGGAGCCTGAGGGTGGACTACTACTGAGTGAGACTGTCATGTAATTTTTAATGCTTTTAAAATTTCATTAAATGCGTGTTCAATGCTAGCTGGGGTGGAGTGGTTTCATTTTTAACCCCTCGGATACTGCACTATAGGAGGCACTTTCTCTCGTTTTTTTCACGTGTTGTTGAACTTACCGGTAGTCATTGTGGATTTAAAGTTTGAAGCAGCACAGTGGAAGGAGCACCTACCTGCTTTTGATTACTTTCATCCTTTGAGCCACCAAGATACTCTGATGATCCCTGGGAGGGAACATTTGCACAGGGTGCAAGGCGTGTTTGACCCCTTGCAGGGTCGTTTAAAGGAGGTGAGCGAGCATTGCATGAGGTGGCAGGAGCACTCCGTTCGTGGAGGTTGTCTGAAGACATCACACAAACTTGTTTTTGTTTTTTTTGCACAACATGGATTAATTTCATGTTTTTGGACTTTTCATATTATTGCAATATCAGTGTTTATCACCATAATTGTTTATTTCACTTTCACAGCGCTGTTACACCAATAGTTCATTGATTTCTGTGGGAGCACATTAGTGACAGCTTCAGTAAAAAGTTATCACTATTATGCTTTTCTAAGTTTCACATTTCATACCATATTAGCGTGCAACTACCTCAATTTTCATTTGCCCTTGTGAAAGGGGCATAAGGGAGCGTTATAACCTTGTCAGGTTTTGCCATCTGTGTCCTATTGAGATTTGCCTTCGCTTCCTGCCCCATAGCCAAAACAGCAAACCAACAAAAAGAGGAAATCACTGGTTGTCACCAGAACTAGTGTCCCCATTGGAAGATTTCCCCTATATTCCTGTTCTGGTGACAGCCCAAAATTTGGGATTTCCTTTCACTTTCAGTGAGAATGGTCACCAGGACAAATAAAGAGTGTGAATCTTTCTAATGAGGACACAGACGACAATAAAAACCTGTCAGGTTTTCTAATCCCTTAGTACTCCATCTTGCCTATAGTGAACAGCAAGGTACCCATCCCTTAAAGCAGAACTAAAGGGTGTGAAATGTAGGCCCCTTCCACACAGGGCGAGCTGTTCTGATCAGCAGTGGATCAGCTCACAGATCTCCTACTGATCAGAGCAGAGCGGGCAGATGACAGGTCCCACTCTGCTCTGTGGGTGGCTGTGAGTAAAACGATTCTGCTATCTGTTTACACCTGACTACCTCCGATCCACCCCCAAGGAGAATAATGGATCTCCTTTCCTTTGTTGTTAGCGGACTGGTCCACAAGCATAAATCTGAAAGTCTGGCCGGCAACCATGATCAGAACCGTCATGTGAAAGGGGCCTAATATCTCTTCCAACTCTTCCTGTCCCTGCCCGGCATCTTCATTAGTGTGCCGGTCTTCACTGGGCAGTGTGGGACGACTTCACTTTGACACATGCGTAGGAGCTAGTCATTTCTGCACACAGGGTTTAGGCTGGCATCATAAGCAGAGTACGACTTCACTCCAACACATGCGCAAGTCATCCCGACATACAGGGATCGGGCTGGCACTATAAGCGGAGTACGACTTCACGCCAACACATGCGCAATTCATCCCGGCACACAGGGATCAGGCTGACACTGTAAGCAGAGTATGACTTCACTCCTAAACATACGCAGGAGCTAGTCATCAGGGGGACACATGACTCCCTGTGTCGAAGACGCGTAGGGGAGGGGCCAGGACGGAGCGATCAGCACAGAGCTGGGTCGTGGATCTCTCACACCCCGCAGCACGCCGCACAGCATTTTATTTCGCTTGTAATGTTTGGTGCACATGAGCACCTTATAAATGTGAGTACCCCACTGTGGGGATTGGATGTCATTTTAATAAAATAATCTTGCAGTATTATACTATATTAGCCTTTCTCTTTTCTATGATATGATGTGTGTGGAGCCATAACGAATCTGTTTGGGGAATCAGCTGTTACTAATCACTGAGCCCAGGGGTGGCTCCAAAGCGTGTATTGACACAGCTAAACACTGTGTCACACGCTCTAAGGTGAGCGCAATCACATTGGGGGTCACCAAGGCACTTCACGGCATGATTTTGGGCACCTTTGATTCAGTACTGGGACTTTTTTCTTTGAAACACCACTATTACATTGATTTTTGTTGGAACTTGGGTCACTTCACGTTGCTGGATTGGAAGATTTTTCAAGACTATAATTTTCAATACCACAATAAGGACGATTACAGTCTATTTTACCACAGGAGTGATTTATTTATGCTTTTATTTATTTATATTTATTTTTATTTACCTATTCTTTCACCCTCACTTTTATAATCACAGTGGATTTTTTATGTGATATATTATATTTTCAGTGTGTACACTTATTCAAGGATTTATATTTGGTTATTTCATACATTTATTCGCATGTGTTTTTAGATCTATAATGTCTTAGCTATATCACATGATTTAGGCACGCATTATATGCACATTGCACTTTGTGATTCAATGCACACGGCACCTTGTTGTACGTGGTTTATACAGAAAGTGATTTTAGATCCATATTTTCTGTAGATTGCATTTTATTTTATTATTATTTTGATTCACATGTTATCACTAAGGAGTATAAATATTTAGTTATATCCCTAGGCGCAACGCATTCTTTGTTAACATTCTATCGCACGGTCATGAATACGTGATCTGCGTCTGCAGCCGGGTATTTATTCAGTTGGTTCTCTACTAAGGTACTGGATTATTGTGGCTCGCAAGATTTTTTTCCTTATTTTAGTCATCTTGGCACACTGGGATCAGGCTGGCACTGTAAGCGGAGTATGGCTTCACTCCGACACATGCGTAGGAGCTAGTCATCCCGGCACACAGGGGCTAGTCATCCCGGCACACAGGGGCTAGTCATCCCGGCACACAGGGGCTAGTCATCCCGGCACACAGGGGCTAGTCATCCCGGCACACAGGGGCTAGTCATCCCGGCACACAGGGGCTAGTCATCCCGGCACACAGGGGCTAGTCATCCCGGCACACAGGGGCTAGTCATCCCGGCACACAGGGGCTAGTCATCCCGGCACACAGGGGCTAGTCATCCCGGCACACAGGGGCTAGTCATCCCGGCACACAGGGGCTAGTCATCCCGGCACACAGGGGCTAGTCATCCCGGCACACAGGGGCTAGTCATCCCGGCACACAGGGGCAAGTCATCCCGGCACACAGGGGCAAGTCATCCCGGCACACAGGGGCAAGTCATCCCGGCACACAGGGGCAAGTCATCCCGGCACACAGGGATCAGACTGGCACTGTAAGCGGAGTATGGCTTCACTCCGACAAATGCGTAGGAGCTAGTCATCCTGGCACACAGGATCAGGCTGGCACTGTAAGCGGAGTATGGCTTCACTCCGACACATGCGTAGGGGCTAGTCATCCTGGCACACAGGGGCTAGTCATCCCGGCACACAGGGATCAGGCTGGCACTGCAAGTAGAGTATGACTTCACTCCGACACACACTCAGGAGCTAGTGATCCCGGCACACAGGGATCAGGTTGGCACTGTAAGCTGAGTTATGCATGCGCAGCTCAGTTTCAATGCTGAATTATAAGGTTGAGCTCAGATGTGTTCGCAAATTCCATGTACGCGCCAGGAAGCTGACACTCCGCAGTGCTGACAGGTAGTGAGACATTTCCCGATCTGTGCAGCTGAGGATTGGGATTGCGGAGTGCCAGCTTCCTGGCGGGCACATGGAGTTGCGAACCTGAGCTCATCCTTACTGGAGAACACGGTGAGCAGGCAGGTAGGTGAATTTTATTGCAGAAAAGGTATTGCGGGACTTTAGTTCTTCTTTAAAGGACTCCCATACACAAGGCAAAATAAAGAGAAACGTGGACAGCGGTTATCTGATCTTCCTGGTAGCTGATGGGCAATCCAAGAACTACTGCGGTGATGATGTCAGATGGACAGCCAGGAAACTAGCATTTTTCAGCAACGATCTTATGTTACTCTCAGCTAAAAAAAAAAAAAAGTCCCTATAGCGTAACACCCCTGGGGTACCTGGCCTGTCAGCCCTATCACATGAAGGCAGTCCAATGCTAGGACACTGTGAATGCCATTGTGAATAGGAGCCGTGTCCTTCTTCTTAGGAGCCCGGCACACATAGGAAGGACACAGTGCTGGACGGAGCGTCCCAAGCCGCCTTCTCACCTTGGAGCGCTTCCTCCTGTCATTCCGCCACTCTTCCACATCCTCCTCCGAATCCTCACAGGCCTCGGCTCCATTGCTGCGTACATCTACAGAGGCCATAACCGGATATGAAGCGCAGGCCGTACGGGAGGGGGAGAGAGAGCTCCGTCTGTCTCCAAACTATACACTGCCCCCTCCCTCACAAGCTCCGTTATACCGGTGTTCCGTCAGATTCGGCGACCCGTCAGAATGTGTAACGGAAGTGACGTTTCGCCGCCACCATCTTGCTACACCCCGCACTTCTCCACAGTAAGGATACACTGAGAAGGGGGCAAGCGGGCATCTTGTTATACCCACCGGAGTTTTGCATTTTACACTTATTTTAACTGTAAACTGAGGCTATATAGTGCAATACAGTGCTTAGAACTCTGTATGAATGTTTAGATGTTAAATTTTAAAAGCGGCGGCAAGCCTGCTCATCGCTCAGGTTTTCTAATCTGACAGAAGTTGGCTGCTTTTAAAATTCATCCTCTAAACATTCACACATAGTTCTAAGTATTGTCTTTCACCATATAAGCTCAGTGTACTGTTATAAATAAGTGTAAAATGCAAACCTCCGATGGGTGTAACAATATGTCCGCTTGCCCCCTTCTAACTGCACCCTTACTGTGGACGGGTGCGGGGTGTAGCAAGGTGGCGACGACGGAACGTCACGTCCGTTACACATTCTGAGTGGTCGCCGAATCTGACGGAACATCGGCTGCACACACACAAACGATAGCAGCCATAGGGATGGCCGAGGACATCTAATCCAATCAAAGCTTGTCCAACGATTTCCTAACCAATCATTAAGCGGTGTAACCTCACATAGTAACCAATAGAGAGGAGAGAAATAATCCCAGCCAATGTGAGAAGAAGGCAGCCTATGCATACTTGCGTCTATGTAGTAGTGTGACTGCTATTCACAGACACAGCGGAAGCGTAATTCTTATCTGCACCTGGTGCCCAGTGCGCTCATGTGTGGATTTGACGCACGACTAGGCAGACCTTTTTTAAAGTGATATTAACCACTTCAGCAGATTTACCCTTCCTGACCAGGCCATTTTTTGTGATACGGCACTGCGTCGCTTTAACTGACAATTGCACGGTCGTGCATAGCTGTACCCAAACAAAATTGATGCCCTATTTTTTCCCACAAATAGAGCTTTCTTTTGGTGCTATTTGATCACCTCTGCAGTTTTTGCGGTATAAACAAAAAAATGGCGACAAATTTTGAAAAAAAAAAAATTTTTTACTTTCTGCTATAAAACAATTCCCAAAAAAAAACATATAAAAAATCTAATTTTTTCATCAGTTTAGGCCAATATATATTCTTGTACATATTTTTGGTGAAAAAATCCCAATAAGCATATGTTGATTGGTTTGTGCAAACGTTATTGCGTCTACAAAATAGGGAATCAATTTATGGCATATTTTTTTTTATTTATTTTTTTTACTAGTAATGGCGGCAATCAGTGATTTTGTTAGCAGGACTGCTACATTGCGGTGGACAGATCGGACACCTAACTAAATTTTCTGACTTTTTTTGGGGAGCCAGTGACATTATTACAGTAATCAGTGCTAAAAAATATGCACTGCTATTGTACTAATGACACTGGCAGGGAAGGGGTTAACATCAGGGGCAATCAATGGGTTAAATGTGTTCCCTCTCTGTGTGTTCTAACTGTATGGGGGACTGTGTGACTGGGGAAACACACAAATATATCTTCCTGCATAGCAGAAAGACAGGATCTGTGTGATCTCCCCTGTCAGAACGGAGATTTGCCTTGTGTACACAGGCAGATCCCCATTCTGTCACTGCGGGGAAAAATCACAGGTGGCCGGCATCGAGTCGGCCAACTGGCTGATTGGCTCCCCCGCTGGCCAATGGGAGCGTGCTCGCGCACCCACAAAAGCGTCTTCTCAAGCCGACGTACACCTACGGCAATTTGCGGGATCGTGCCACCTTATAATGACAGCGGCTGGTCGGCAAGCAGTTAAATATAGAGCTATAGGCAACTCTTTTTTTTTTTTTTTTTTTTTGGACATGGTAAGGGATCATCTTTTTTTTTTGCCATCAATGTCCCATAGGGGAGATTTCTCTTCACTTCCTGTCCCGTAGTCAAAAAAGGGAGTGGCAGTAAATCCCTCCAATGGGATAGGGGCGGATCCAGGGTCTAGTCTCGGGAGGGGCACTGCCAGGAAATAAGGTTTTTTGCGGGCAATCTATCAGGGCAATGGCTGGTGTTGGCGCTTCAATCATCACGGCACCATGGTTGATATGGTGCCAGGATGATTGAAGTGCATTATTTCTATCATTACATTGCAATCTAAAATGAAATAGTTCAACTCACCATAATGCAGAATCAGTGGGAGCCCCGAGTGTGTCACTTGGCACATCACCTGCCACCAGATGCAGCATGTCACTTGCCACCAGATGCGGATTGTCACTTGCCACGTCACCTACCTTCAGATGCAGCTTGTCACGTCACCCGCCACCAGATAAGGGTTGTCACTTGCCACGTCACCTGCCTTCAGATGCGGATTGTCTTTTGCTATGTTGCCTGCCACAAGATATGGATTGTCACTTGCCATGTCATTTGTCTGCCACAAGGTGCGGATTGTCACTTGCCTGCCACAAGGTGCGGATTGTCACTTGCCTGCCATAAGGTGCGGATTGTCACTTGCCTGCCACAAGGTGCGGATTGTCACTTGCCTGCCATAAGGTGCGGATTGTCACTTGCCTGCCATAAGGTGCGGATTGTCACTTGCCTGCCATAAGGTGCGGATTGTCACTTGCCTGCCACAAGGTGCGGATTGTCACTTGCCTGCCATAAGGTGCGGATTGTCACTTGCCTGCCACAAGGTGCGGATTGTCACTTGCCTGCCACAAAATGCGGATTGTCACTTGCCTGCCACAAGGTGCGGATTGTCACTTGCCTGCCACAAAATGCGGATTGTCACTTGCCTGCCACAAGGTGCAGATTGTCACTTGCCTGCCACAAGGTGCAGATTGTCACTTGACACGTCACTTGCCCACTACAAGATGTGGATTGTCACTTGCCAGCCACAAGGTGCAGATTGTCATTTGAATATACGGATAAAATTAATCTGAATCCAATTTAATTAAATGGTGAGAGGGCTCAACCAGTAATAGGATGTTACTGATTCTTCAGTTGGGACGGGATACCTCCAAAGCAAATAAATCACTGGAATATAGGAAAGGGAGATTGGTATAAAGAGATATCCCAAGAAAGCAATAAGGAGAATCCACCACGGTATATCATTGGAAATATCTAACAAGCTTTATTGATCTTCAAATAGTATGTTAAAAACCATTAAAAAAATGACAGAAATAAAACAACAATAAAAAGAAACACACATACAATTGGGCAACGTTGTCACAAAATGGTGTCAGAACTTGAAGCCCCATGCACACTGCACATGCACACCCAGTACACAATGTTATTCTATGGTGCTGCTTTGGTATTAAGCCAAAAATGTCATATGCATATATATATATATATATATATAATCTCACATGGATAATATGGAACCTAGATATTCTAGCATGCTCATAGATAGATATCCATTGGAGACTAAATATTGGGACAAGTGTCCGTTAGTTGATGGGAAGCCTGGAGAGTTAATAAATTAAAGTTAAAGCAAAAAAAAAATATAGTAGTAGTTGTAGGCTGATCGAATGTTATGCATAGATAAGCGTCCCGGATCTAAGACAGACTGATCAGAAAATGAGATGAACAAGTCCTTTAAGCACAGTAATTCATGCAGTACTGCAAGTATAATTAGGCACATTAACACAGCTGATAGGTGCACGGTATATTTGAATGTATCTCAGTGTTCATTTCATATGTAAGGGGGAATGGGTATGGGAAAGGACGGCAAACACATGATACAGCCCAGAGGCTTTCACCACTCCGTTGTAGTGTCTGAGCCATCTCCATTCAGTCCGATCCACGCTTCCCCAGGAATCACTGAGATGAAGGTGAATGCTGCTGCATTAGTTGAAATTTGAAAAGTGTCCATGCAAGGCTGTGCTAGCGTGATCCGTAGTGTCCTGACTGTGCATCGGAGTTGCCCATCAGCTGACTGGGATTGAACTACAGTGGCTCATAAGTTCATTAATCAGCAGACTTGTCCATAGATAGCAGAGGAAGATGACGGTGCTGTGAAGCCACACAAAATTGCTGGGGCGTATGGCAGAGCATGAGGCTAGGCTGGCGCTACCTCCGTTGATGCATTTTGCACACACAACCGTTTTAAGACCTATGACATGAATTATCCCAGTCATTTTAAAGGACCCAATGTCCAATCAGCAGTCACTATGTCATAATACTGTTTAGAGGCAATCTTGTGGTGACAAAACATATTGCATGATTTAAAAAAGACAAAAGTAAGAAAAAGTAAATTGATATAAGGATTTTACATATTTGCACTTCCACCTAATACCTTCATCATGTAAAGACTGTGCGAATAGATAATGCCAAAATCACAATTTTACAACATCACCCATGGCTTTTGGTGAAGGATCTTAGTTATAATTAAATTTTGATTGTGAATTTAGGCTGAATGAATGGGATTTATAGGTCCCTTAAGTTACCTCGGATTAGTGACTGTGCGAAGGTTCAAGGAAAACATTGAGACTTAGCTCATTATTTAAGCCAGTGGTCTCTAAACTGCGGCCCGGCGGCCAGAAGCGGTCCTTTGCTTGCTTTTACCTGGCCCTCAGGGCAGTGTTCCTCTCACTGATACAAGACACTTTCTCCCACTGACACCAGTGATGGGGTATTATTCCTCCCACTACCAATGATTGGGGCACTATTATTCCTACTGACACCAATAATGGAGCACTATTCCTCCAACTGACACCAATTATGGGGCACTATTCCTCCCACTGACACAAATGATTAGGCACTATTCTTTCCACAGATACCAATGATGGGGCATTATTCCTTCCACTGACATCATTGATGGGGCACTATTCCTCTCACTACCAATGATTTGGGCACTATTCCTCCCACTGACACCATTGATAGGGCACTATTCCTCCCACTGACACCAGTGATGGGGCACTATTCCTCCCACTGACACATTGATTGGGCACTATTCCTCTCACTGACACCAATGATGGGGCACTATTTCCCCCACTGACACCAGCGATGGGGCACTATTCCTCCCACTGACACAAATGATTGGGCACTATTCTTCCCACTGACACTAGCAATGGGGTACTATTCCTCCCGCTGACACCAATGTCCGGCCCCCCTAAAGTTTGAAGGACAATAAGCTGGCCCTTTGTTTAGAGAGTTTGGAGACCCCTGATTTAAGCCATTCAGCTGTAAAGTATTAAGCCTAAAAATCCAGGATTTCTCCTTTTCTCCTTTTTAAGTAGAACATTGTCATAGTCACCTCTACAGGCTGACAAATCTAGGGCAAAAAATTCTTTAAATCTCAGACCAGTGGGTTTACCATCATGGCACAGTATGAAGTGTTGTACCACTGGTGTCTCCTCCTTCAAGGTATGCTTTTTAGGTGTTCACTGATTCTGATTGGAAGTGGACGTTTTGTCTTACCAACATATCATTTTTTGCACGGGCACTCGATATATAGTACCCCCGTAGTAGCACAGTTGATAAAATGTTTAATCCCAAATTCATGTTTTCTTTCAGAATCGGTGAACACCGATGAGCGTTCAACGTGACGGCAGACTCCACAGTGACCACAAGGGAACATCCCATTAAGTCTGGGCATGTCACTGAGCCAGTTCCTATTAGATGCTTTTACAAATGCAGACTGGACCAATGTGTCGTCTAGGTTCCTGGCACATCTTGGGACCATATGTGGCCTAGATTTTACTATGTCCTCCATGCCGCTTGGACAGGTCAGAATGTGCCAGTGGTTCCGAAGAATGGAGCCAATCTAGTTCCATTGGGCACTGTACTGCATAATTAATCTGACCGGTCCCTTTTGTTCACTGCTAGCAGGATCACGGATCGATAAAAGATCCTCTCTTGTTTTAGATCCAGCAGATTGTCACTTGTCACGTCACTTGCTTGCTACAAGATGCGGATTGTCACTTGCCACAAGTTGGTGGATTGTCACTTGCCATGTCACTTGCCTGCCACAAAATGTGGATTGTCACTTGCCATGTCACTTGCCTGCCACAAGATGTGGATTGTCACTTGCCATGTCACTTGCCTGCCACAAGGTGCGGACTGTCACTTGCTGTGTCCCAAAGTGAAGGCAGACAGTGGCTGCATAATGAGGGTAAAACTACAGTGATGCAGGGAGGGCGGTGAGAGATGATGACATCTCTCTACTCGCATGCCCGCTCACTGTCCTGCCTCCCCACTCACCCATTGTCCTGATTACTAGCATGACTCCTTGCTCACCCATTGCCCGCTCACTGTCCTGCCTTCCCACTCACCCATCGGCCTGCTTACTGGCATGACTACCCGCTCCGCTCACCCATCAGCCCGCTGACTGGCCTGCCGGCCCACTCACTATTTTCTGAGGGGGGGTCTGGGCAATTGCCCCGCTGCACCCCCTGGATCCACCCCTGCAAAGGGAGGGAATCCCTAGTTGTCCCTATTGAAAGTTTTACCCTCTATTTCTGTCCACACAAAATTTGAGATTTTCTTATACTTTCACTTTTGATGATAATGGTAGAGGTGGGTAATTCTCTCGAACAGGGGCACAAACAGTAATAAAAACTGACTAGTGTTATAATTGTAGCATACTTGTCCTAATCAGGGCTGCTAGTAAGTGTAGCTGTGCTAGGTGGTAGCTAGCCTGGATAATTGTAGTCTATTGATCAAATGGGTTTCTCCTAAGCCTGGTGTCAACTGTGATTTCTCCTTTTTGTCAATAGGTGGCTCTGTTACCTTTGGCCTCAGTGTGATTAATTATAGTGGATTCAGGTTTATGAGTGTATATACTTCTCTCAGCCAATTAGCAGGAGTTTCTTTGGCCGCCGAGGATGCTGGGAGAAGGTATTTATTCAGAAAAGGTCAGGTTATCAGGGTTCTTTCCACCTGGGTGGGTGTGTGAGGAGCAGCGTCAGAGGTGTTGGCCTGAAGTATGAGGCCTTGCCGTGTGGTCAGGGGTTTTGTCGGAGAGAGCCTGGTCGTTCCCGGGAGGCATGAGAGAGGAAGTTGCGAGAGGGTTAACCACTCTTGTTGCCGGTGGCATGTTGAGAGGGATGGCATTCTTTTTTTTTTTTTTATTTCTCTTTTTTATTCCACTTCAGCAAAATTTTCAGAGAGACGTTATTTCAACTTTGCAGTTCAATTTTGTCCCATCTCATATTCACATCATAGTGGCTTATTTAAGATTTTCTTTATTGGTTATTTGAATATTTAATTTATTTTAGTTAAAAAAAGAACATAGAGATATAAGACTACTCTTACTACCTCTATCTGTTCCCTATCTCTCTTTCTCTTATTCCTTCCCTTCTCCCATCCCTCCCCCCTACTATCTGGTTTGTTTTTCCTCTGGTCCCCTAAATTTCTAACTCATGGCCTTGCTCCTTCTTTCATCTTGTCTAGGTATGTGTCCGAGGTTTTAAATCCTTTCCAACCCCCCCAGGTGCTAATATACTTGTTATATTGTCCTCTCTCCCTGCTACTCAACAGGTCCATTTTACAATAGTAATCTATTTGTTCATACCACTCTCTTATCTCTGGTTTTTAACTTTTTAACCATTTTTTTGGGATCAAACCCTTTGCGGCATTCAGGAGTTTTGGGACCATTGTTCTCATATATTGTTTCTTTAGGATTTTATAATCATGATACAAGCAAGTCCATATATTTTGTTCCATTTACTCGCAAGTAATCTCCCTTATATTTTTTACTACTTCTTGCCAGTAGTCCTTAATTATTGGACACTCCCACCATATATGTGACATCATTGCTCTTTGATTGCAATTTCTCCAACACAAAGATGTTTTCTCTTGTTGGTATCTATGGGTTCTCGCTGGTGTCAGGTACCACCTTGCTAAGAATTTGTAATTCATTTCGATGGTGTTCATATCCCAGGCGTTATTATATCCCATTCCTATCATCTTTTCCACTTTTTGATCTTCTAGTTTTAAGTCCAGTTCTTTTTCCTATTGTTCAATGTAATCGGGTCTTCCTTGTCCTTCTAGGTCTGTCAGTATTCCGTAGATTTTTGATATTCCATTTTTCAGTGGCGTTCGAGTATAACAGAGTTTTTCCAATGAGCTTAATTTCTCTTTTTCTCTAAGTGGATGTGGTAAAGTGTTTACTAAGTGTCTTAATTGAAAACAAATTCCATTCACTTATCTTCCACCCGTTGAGTTCTTCTAGTTCTAGTTGTGTTTTTATTCTACCTTTTGTGATAATATCTTTCAGTTGTGGATTTCTTATCTCATGTCCGGCGAATATTTCCTTAACCGGTGTAAAAAAATGTGTTCCAATGAGGGCCATTAAGGGTGAGTTATATGTCCATTCATTCTTTGCGTGTACTGTGTCCCAGATTTTAAAAACGTTTTTAGTTATATCGTGAGTTTCCGAATCAATTTTCCTAAACTTTCATGGTATCCATATGTTTTTGTGCAATGTGGTCTTACTTATTGTGTTTTCCATCTCTACCCACTTTTTTTCACTGTTTCCGTTTGTCCACTCAACCATTCGTGACAGAACTATTGCTTTATAATATCAGCTTACGTCTGGAGTTGCTAATCCTCCGTGTTCCCTTTTCCTTGTGATTTGTGCAAATTTTATTCTCGGCTTTTTGTTATGCCAGATATATTTTATCAATATTGTTTTTATTATCTTGAAAAAACTCTGTGGAATCTCAATTGGCAACATCTGAAATTAGTATATTATTTTTGGTAGTATCATCATTTTAAACATATTTATTCTTCCAATCCAAGATATTGATTGTGTACTTAATTTTTTTATTTCTTAATTGATCTCATTAATTAATAGAATATAGTTTACCGGATATATTTTTTCGACTGTTGATGTTAATTTAATTCCAAGGTATTTTAGTTCTTCTTTTACCCATGTAAATGGGAATTCTTTTTGGAGGGTCTGGACTTCCTTTTTTCCTAATCCAATATTTATTATTTCTGTTTTTATCAGATTTATTTTAAAATTTGAGAGTTCTCCTTATTCTTTTACCTCTTTGATTATATTTGGCAGAGTCACTCTTAGGTTGGTTACAAACATCAGAATGTCAATGGCGTATGCCACGATTTTATTCTCTTTTTCTCCAACTCTCACTCCTCCCACGTCCGGATTATTTCGGAGTGCCGCCAAGAATGGTTCCATTGACAGCACATATAATAGTGGGGAAAGAGGACATCCTTGCCCTGTTCTGTTTTGCATCTCAAACACCAGTGAGAGTTTCCCGTTGACCTTGACCATTGCAGTTGGACCATTATATAAGTTTTTTATCCACTTCATGATTTTTGGTCCCAATCCCAAATGCTGCAATGTATCCATCATAAATCCCCAGTCTACCCTGGAGTAGAGCTGGGGATTCACTTGTTCTCCCCCTACGTAACATCAGAATAGTTTTTAGGCTTTTGTCCCTTCCTTCTCTGCCCGGCACGAATCCAGTCTGGTCGGGGTTTATCCACAGTGGTATTAATTTTTTTAGTCTAGTGGCTAAGATTTTTGCATAAAGTTTTGTATTAGCATTTAATAGAACGATAGGCCTGTAGATCGAGCAATTAGTTCTATCTTTCCCCTTTTTGGGTATAATTGTAATGTGGGCTAGTAGTGTTTCTCGTCTTACTTCTTCTTCATCTCCTATGTTATTCAGATATTCATGCATCTTAGGAATCAGTTGTTCTTGAAATTTTTTATAATATTTGATCGTGAACCCATCTGGTCCTGGGCTTTTTCCTACTGGAGTTTCTTTTAGGGCCAATTTGATCTCCTTTTGCGTTATTTTTTTTCCAGTTCTTTTAATTGCTCAAGTTGTATTTTTGGTAGATTTGCTTTCTTTAGATAGTCTTGTATCTTCTTTTTTCTTATTTCTTCTTCTAGTTGTGTCTCCTGTTTATCGCGTATAATGAGCTGAAATATTTTTGAAAGGCTATTGCAATATCCGTAGACTTATTTACTAATTCTCCTTTCTCGGTTTTGATCTTTTCAATGTAATTTAGAGACTTCTTTTTTCTTAACATTTTTGCAAGATATTTTCCTGGCTTGTTACCCCATTTAAATCTCTCCTGTAGTATTCTGTTAAATTCCCTCCGCTCTTCTTGTTCCATCCATTCCTTTAATTGTTCTCTTTTTAGGATTAAAGTCCGGTATATTTCCTTTTCTAATTGCTTTTTATGTCTTTGTTCCAGTTCATGTATTTCCGATATAATTCTCATCATATTTTTTCTTCTTTCCTTCTTTTTTTGTGCTCCAATAGATATTAATTTACCTCTGATGATGACCTTGTGTGCCTCCCAGATAGTTTGATAATTCTGGGGTGTCGTTCTCCTGGAAATATTTTTTGATCGCTTCTGTTATAGTTTTTTTTCTGTTTCCCTATCTTCAATTATGTCTTTGTTTATTCTCCATGTACCTTTCACAGAAGATTCTCCTTGTAGTATCATTTTCAACATTACTGGGGAGTGATCTGAAGCTGTTATTATTCCTATTTTTGTTTCTATTGCATCCTCAAAGTTTCTATGTTCTATCATGATATAATCCAACCTGGACTATGTTCCGTGTACAGTTGAGTAAAAGGTGTAGTCTTTTGTACTTGGATGTTGTATTCACCATGGATCTACTAGTTGATATTCATATCGTTTTTTTTTTAATTTCCTTAGTTTCCTTATTTCTCTGTCTATTGCGTTGGAGGTACTGTCTAATCTATGGTCCATGGAAAAATGGAAGTCTCCTGCTAGTATTAATATACCTTGTTTAAATTCCATTAGATCTTTTAATATTTCCATTCCATTAAATATTTTTTAGGATTTGTATTGGGGCAGTATACATTAGCAAGTGTATATTTTATACCCTGTATGGAACCTATAAGGAAGAGGAAGTGTCCCTTTGAGTCCACTTTTCTTTGTTCTATTATGAAACGGATGTTTTTCCCCACTCCAATAGCCACTCCTTTAGCCCTTCTTATTGGTGAATCACCGTAAAACCATGTTGGAATGTTTCTTGAATATATCTTAATGTTTGAGTTTTGGGTAATATGTGTCTCCTGGAGAAAAATTATTTTGGCCTTACTTCTTTCCAATTCCCGGAGCATTATGCTTCTCTTCCCTGGGGACATTGTATGACAGAATATTTACACTGTTCATGTTTTCCATTCTCTCTAATCCCCACGTGTCTTCCCAGAGCCCTCACCCCTGGTCCAACCAGAGGACCGGGAGGGGGGGGGCCCCCCGGGTCAACACAAATGGGTACCTTGATTTTTTTTTCCAGGGCGCTGGGACGTTGTATCCTCTTATACAAACAAACCTCCTCCCTCCCTCCCCTACCCTTCCTCCCCCCACCCCCCAATTTGGACACTTAGGGGTCACTTTTGTTGCCAGTGGTTTAGACATTAATGGCTGTGGGTTATTTTGCGGGGGGCAGCAAATTTACAGTTATACAAGCTGTACACTCACTACTTTACATTGTAGCAAAGTGTAATTTCTTCAGTGTTGTCACATGAAAAGATATATAAAAAAAAAAAAAACAATTTACAAAAATGTGAGGGTGTACTTCTCCACCTGACCCAGTCCCACATCTCCCCTAAGGTCCTCATTCCATGCCAGAAATCATTGCATGTCCCATCCTGACCATGTCCGTGAGGGCTTAAATGTCAGATATGGTAGTTACTGCATGTCTGACCCTATACCATCCTATCAAATTTAATGAACATCTGAGATGGTCAGGTTGAAACCAACGTTCCATTTGGTTTGTGATGATTTGGCATGGAATGATCCCCTACTAAGTCCCACCTCATACATCCTGCCCTGCTATTTTACTGCCCAAGGTTTTAGCTACTGATCTGGTATTATAACTTAAATAGTTGACCTTTTGAGACAGCTGTGTCATTTAGTAGCATAATAAATAAATGTAACAGCTGTATCATTTGTAGATTTAAATTAAAACTTTAAACCATTCAGTTTGTGAAACTTACCTGCTGCAATAGTCCTGCTATTTCCACTCCCCCTGCCTTCTTATATAATACCATTGGATTTTCTCCTAGTTAGTAATTAATTAAATAATTATTTGTATTTTTTAAGTTAAATCTGTTGTTGTTTTGTTATGCAGCTTGCCAACCAGGCTGCTTGCTTGCTTACTCCTATACCTGTAGTACTGGTGGTGGAAATAGTGGTGATACGAAGGCTGCTGCTAATATACATACAGACACAGGAAAATGAAGGCCTACAATGGTTCTACGAGTCTCTCCTATACTCCCACCACCAAAATGTTTTTTCTTTCCACCCTCTGATGGCACCTACATCATGGCAAGGAGATTTTGCTGCTAATATATCCAGTCCACCAAGATATTCATGTAATCTCCAGGCAACATGGCACTTGTAAGCTGGCACTCTGGAAAGTCATCACCCATGACAAGGAAGGAAAGACTGTAATTTAGTTGCCATGATTCAAAAAAAGGTGAGTACCTGTTCAAATGCCCACTTACTCCCCCATCCATCATTGATTTCCATTCATTTATGTAACTCTTGTTTTATTTGCCAATTTAGTGAAGTACCACTGGAATGAGTGGATGAGGCTTCATCATGACAGACACATACAGGTCGAAGACTTCACAGGTACATATTAACCATACACATCTTTTAGGATATATGAATAACGGCAAACCTGTATGTAGGGGTGCACAATAGCGGTATCTGATACGAGTCATTTTTTATCTGTACTCGTCATCAATACCAAAAGATGATTCAGGTGCATCCAGGTGCTGTTAGAGAGCGTGACGCCGGCTTCACAGCTTATCAGGAAGCCAGGCCTCCCGGATTCTTGATGGGCAGAGAAGCTGGCGCCAAGCTCCTT